>OX421449.1:637500-662500 GCA_949126865.1 Montipora capitata
TCAGCTTTTAGATTCTCTGTATGATGGCCAATTTACATTATCAACTCCGTTGATAAAACCAAATGTTTGCTGTCATTGCCTACGTAGAGGACCGTAGAGTAAGGAAGCCTATTACCGTTGGTCTACTGAAGTTATAATTAAGCCCCGTCAAGCGGGGTTGGTACGTGGATGGGAGACCGGCTGATCATGGCTGCGGCGACACTATGGAAGTCGCGCTGCTCGGAGTCTACGGATATTCCATAACGTTGATATGGCATAAATACATATAGTGTGATACCTTAATTACTGAACAATATCAAAAACCACAATGGAAACACTGTATACAAAGTAAACATTTTATGAATTAGATGTTTACCCGCTGATATATATCTATTATCAAATGATCACGTTGCTATGTAAAAATAAAGGCATGGAAAACTGATTTTGTAAACTAAACTGAAACTGGGAGTCAATGCTGTTGAGTTCCAGCAAGAGATATCAGTTGCACAAAAACATGGTGAAAAGTGTAATGCCACGAGGTCTGTTACATAGATATGTTTCGGTTCAATAGCAAGCAAAGAATGTGCTAAGAACAAGACATGATGTAGATGTCATAATGAATAACTTCCTGTAAAAGTTGTCGCAGAAGATAGGATGAAGAGACATTATAACAGTCATGCGAGGTTTATGTATTTGTTTTTGTATAGTTTTGTTTTTGACCAAAACCAAAGTTGAAGTTGGCATGTTTTAGCTTTCCAGAAGATAAATAATCAAATTTGCTGATGCAAAAACACTGAGGGATTTTTTTGGGTATGCTAAAAAAATTAGGGACTCTCTCGTCTAAAATTCCCTGGTCATATCGTGCCCGTGCGCAAAAAATAAAAGAACCAAAAAACATAAACACGAAAATTGCTATCGTGCGCTCACTGGAGGCCGCACAGTTTATTAATTACAAGGTGATTCGACAAAAAAAACTACACTAGGACAGTACCAACGAGCATCCACAGGTTGAAAAAACCTCACCGCGCTCGTTGCGGTAACAGAGAGGAAAAAACCCCAGCCCCATAGATGGTGCTGTCCGACCTGCTGGGCTCGGTCTTATCAAATTCCTAAAGATTTCGAGACGGACAGTAAGGATTGAAAATTATCTTTAACGTAGCCATCTTTGGCATTCTCACTCAACCAACGACCATGTCTTTTAAAAAGTCTATCATTAATGCCCGTATTGGCGGCCGCGGTGGCTCCTCCGGCCCTGAGACTGTGAAGACTTATATAGGAAACGTCTGTTATGTCCTTAAAAGCGTCCTTAACGATCTCCCGGGCTCTGCTGTAGCTCAAGCCTTGGCGCCGGACCTTGGAGGTGGATCTAGAGGACGATAGAGCTCTAAACAACGGCAAATCCTCACCAAGATCGATTTTTGCGGCAGCAATGTATTGCTCCAACGCTTTAACGGGGCACGTGTCTTGATTCGACCGCGCGATTGCAACCCACGCTCCGTCACGAAATTGGTCTGTCTTGGACGATTCTAAAAATATAGACACATAAGTAGGAAAAAATTTAATGTCACAAGCTCTTATAGAGCATAACTCACTGAAACGAAAAAAGCCAGCATAACCTAAGAGACATAAGGCTACTGTCCTCAAGTCGGACAAAGAGGGAGACTTATCTGAAATCTTGGAAGTTACAAGCGCTTTCAACATTTCGCTGGTGATGGGCTCTTTCTTTGCCTTCGGTTTTCCCAGAATTCTTTGGGACGCACTAACCATGGAAGAAACAATAGGATGGTCGGAGACCTTCGGCAGACCAGCCAAGCGTTGAGCCCAGTCGATACTGTAAACAGCATTAAGTACAGGAGAAGGAGAGTTGGCTTCAGAAATCAGGCATTGTAAGTAGGCCGCAACATGAAACGAATTGGCAGGCACGTGGCAAAAGCAGTTAGACGAAGCCCAAAGCTTCCAGCGCTTAAAACCAGCCAAATAAGAACGAATGGTGCCTTCCGCTTTCGAAGCAAGCACTGTTTCCTGAACGCGGCTAACCAATGGCTGCAGATGATTAGGGAATGCGGCAGAGAATTCGCACCACATCTCTGACTGGAACACATCTGTAAAAAGGAAAAAGAGAAAAGAAGCGACAAGCAAGCAAAAAACGACAATTCGAATAAAGATATAAAGAAACAAAGGCAAGCGAACAGCAATGAGAAACGAAGACAACAACAACAAGTTCAAGGAGGAAACTGGCAAAATCACCACTCCACAAAAATAGTTGCTTCCAGGCAAAATCTTACGTTCCGGGCACAGCTGGTTCCACCCCCATTAAAATCTCGAGCACATATGACCCATGACACACGGGTGATAACAAACACCCCTATAAGAATCCCAGGGCAAAGATGGCCCCAGGTACATATGGTCCCACTTGGACGGAAAAACCCATCCTAAAATATCTCGGGCACAGATGGTCCCACTTGGGTGAGAAAAAAAACATCCCTAAGCATCTCGAGCATGGTCTGACTTAGGTGGAAAAAATCACCCTGAAATACCTCCGGTGCAGATGGACTCGCTTGGGTGAAAAATCACCCCTACATATCTTGGGCACAGATGGTCCCACTTGGGTGGAAAAAAATCACCCCCGAATAACTTGGACACAGAGGGTCCCACTTAGTGAAAATCACACCAGAGTTCTGGGCACAGATGGTCCCAAAATAGACGGGCGCAAAAAAGGCCCCGATATTAAGTAACTTATTATGCCTTCAAAACAAAAAGAACAAGGCATAAACAAGAACTGAAACTGAAAAACAAAAAACAAAAAATAAAAATAAAAATAAAAATAAAAGCGAGTCGCCTCCAGAGAATTTTTGGGTAGACAAATTCTGAAGTTGGGATTTTTTTGGGTAGAAAATATGAACCTCCGTCGGACCCCCCCCACCCCCCCCCCCCCGTCATTAAAATATGTGAGTGGAGCCCCTGGGGTAAAAACAAACCATGCAAAAACGAGACTTCGAGACTTATCAAAAACCCTTTCGAGATTTCGAGATCCGGCTAAAATTTTCCGAGACCCACGTTTTTCGAGGTACCATTCGCCACCCCTACCTAAGAGTGTTGTATGTCTGTCATTAATTGGCCGACGAGCGTTTTATTGGTTCATTACTTGGTCTTACCTACCTGCAATGGGAACTCTATTGTTCTCGTGACATATCCAAGCTCCAGACGATAAAAATTACTTGGGGAAAAATCAGTTACACCGAAAAAAATCAGTTAACCGAGGTAAACTGTTAACAAGTCGAGTTAACTTAAAAAGACTAAAACGTCTGCACTGAGACCACTTCTGTAACCTGCGATCAGGCGTACTTTTCTTTTTAATACGCCTGATCGCTGGTTACCACTGCTGATGTTTGGCCAATCTCGTACCCAGAGTCCTCCGGCTTTTTGGCCAGCGGGTGAGCGCCCGGAGAGACTCTGGGATAATCGATTTGAACTATATTTTTGATTGGCCGCTTGCGTAACAATGGCAGTCCGACAGGAAGTCGGTAAGTAATTCGGAAGCCCCAGAATTTGGAGGGAGATTCAAAATCTAAAACAAGTTTCAGTGCTGATTGATTTTTTCTACCTCGGAAATATATAAATCACAAAAATAATAAAACGACGAGGTTTGAATTATGTCATATACCGCACCGGAATTTTCCCACGCTGCTAAAACTGCTAAAAAGTGATTACTGTTGCTGTTGCAAAAGTACCGTGGGAAAACATTACATCAGTCTCTTTGAGGAGAAATCCGTGGAATAAGGTCTTGTCGAAGCCATTCAGAATTACGGAAACATCAACTTGTAGAAGAAGAGGACATTTGTGTCGTTTCCACAAAAAACATTTGTCGATCGTGTTGCTTGCACGATGGCATTCTCATTGCATTCTGTACGGTGGAATGTACGCTGAAGCACCAAAAATACACTCACCGAAAGCGTCAGAGGTTTCATCTTCACTTGCTCTTACAGCAAGCCAATGATCGTTTCTCCAGTTTCTTTGTGTGTAAGGCTAAAATTCTTGTTTCTCAAACACTTTCAACCCGCCATTTCTACTGTTAACGGTTTTCTCTTTTCTGCTTCCGTTTAAACTCAACCATACGTCATAAGACCGGAACCCACGTTTTCTGGGAAAATGGAGTCGATTATCCCAGAGTCTCTCCGGGCGCTCACCCGCTGGCCAAAAAGCCCGAGGACTCTGGGTACGAGATTGATGTTTGGCAGTAAACTGTTTTTGTGTAAACAGTATATTGGTCACGTGTTTCCGGTTTGGATCAGGTTTCACTCGGCCAAAGAGTCCCACAAAGAATCGTCAAAGTGGTTCCATCTGTGGTCGTGTTCCACGTTTTTTCCTTCGACAAGAAAGAAGTTGCTGTTTATATTGTCATGATATATTTACCGCGAAAATCTATGCACAAAGGAGGATTATATTTTAACTCAACAACTGGCGAAGGAAACGAGCATTGATTTTGTCGTCTTGGTAGCCAAGCTGCACATCAAAACAACTTTATTCTTTAATCATTGGTGAGGCTTCAATATCATTTGTTTTGTCCGATACTTCTTTTGGAAAATCTAACTCGCCCGTTTTTACAGTGTTACTGTTTGAAGATGTTTTGAACTTTCTCTCCGTGTTTTCAGAAAAAATATAAGTTCTGAACTAAAATAACAGAATCGAGCCTCCACTCGACCATCCCTGCCTGATTTAACCGTTGCCCTTTTTGCTGTGATTTACTTGAGTCTTTCAGTTTTTAAATTCTAACTGATTTGACATCTAGCATTATGTAAATTGTAGCTATTGTTTTGGACAATTCTTTCTGTGTGATGGGTGACTTGATATATATATTAGATCTTTCTCTTGTTTTCTTTTCGTGTGTATGGAGGTTATCTCGCACCCTTTCGTGCGTGAACAACCATTCAGGATATCAAAGAGTAGTCAGCCATGCTAGGAAGCAAATAGATATAAATAAATGAAACTAGGTGGCGAACTTATCTGGAACTTACAGCTTGTAAATAAGCATGTACACTGCAACTATAATCTTAAATGATTTACATTGTTACAAATCATGATATTACCAGTAATAGAGTGGTTTTCAATTGAGTGTCGAAAGTAATTAGCAAATTGCTTTGGTTTATGATTAGTTCACTCAATGATTGGTTCAAAGTTCTCGCTCCACTTTTTCAACCAATCAGAAGTGAAACCAAAACCATTCGTGGCTCGCGCGTGCACATTTTCCAGCGCTTTGTGTCGGCTACGTGTAATTACTTCGAGTTTTGATTGGTTTACCGGATTGTCTCCGTCCTTTCTGATTGGCTAAAGTAATTACTTTGGTTTTGGTTTTACGACACTCAATTGAAAATCGCTCTAATTGGCAGGTATTACCATGGGTTTGCCTGAGAATACAGGGATCATGGCAGGACCGGAAATAATAGTTTATGTATTACAACCACCACCAACCCATCACAACAGCGACAACAATCAGCTTTATTTGCCTCAACTAAAGATCCAATAATTTTAACGTATCGACCTCTGGGAGTGACACTTAAACCATTTTGCTCTGTCTTATCCCAGGCAATTTTACTCATCAGCTGGGGGAATCCTTGGGCATTTAAAGTGGCACTATGACGAAAATCGCATCTTTCCTATCTAAGCCATTTTGAAACATAAACAAGAAGTCTGCGTGAGAAGAAAAATGCTGTTTACTTTTTAAAATATGCAAATTAGCCAAGTGATGACATCATACACTCAACCAAATTTTGTTCAAATATAATGAAAGGAGATATCTCAGCCAATTTGTATCAGAAATTTTTGATTTTTTGCAGTAAGATTCTACTAAATGTTCTCCACAAATATGAGCTTAACAGTTCTGTTACCATGGCATCATTTATATGAGCTTAACAGTTCTGTTACCATGGCATCATACTGGTTTCCAGATCTCCCCCATATTATTAGCTTTTCTGGCCACCTTTGGCGTTCCATTTTGATATTTGCTAACAGCACTTCATATGCATGATCCAGCAAGCATATAAATATGTTAGCACGACTTTGTGGCCTTGTTCAACATTTTTCAAGCTGAAAATCACTAACATATTGAAATCAAGTGGGTGGGGACTGGAAAAGAGCGAGTTGCCATGGGAACATAATTTTTTGTAGCCATAGGTGTGTTTCCTGTAGAATTATCAGACTACCAAGTTTCAATGGTCTGCGCTGTAAATTGGCCAAGGTAGCTCTATTTATATACTCAATATAATATTGGGTAGAGTGTATGATGTCATTAGTCATCTAATTTGCATATTTTACCCATTTTTCAAACTTAAATATCTCTGGAACTAATGAAGATATTTGTAAACGGTAAATGGCGTTTTTGTTCTTTCGTGGAATTCTATGTAATACACTCAAAAATCAAGGGATAAAAATTTGATCATAGTACCACTTTAAGGAGTCAGTGGGTTAATTGAAAAATAATAGAAATTAATAATGCAATGATGAGAAGGGGCTGATGATGATTAGAAGGGGCTGGCTACCTGGAACAACTATTAAGTTTAAAGGGGCAGGCAGTCAGTCTTACAAAATTAATATGTTAATAAAACTTTAAGTCAGTAGAAAGACATAAACACACACATTGGTAAATTATTATTTCCGGTCCTGCCATGATCCTGGTATTCTCAGGCAAACCCATGGTAATTCCTGCCGATTAGAGTGATTTTCAATTGATAAATGAACAACAAATTGATCAAGTTAAAGAAACAGTTTTCTTGTGTGTAATCATCGATGAAAAGGTAACCTGGAAGTCTGAAATCTCTCATGTGGCTAACAAAGTGTCGAAATCAATTGGAATGATACACAAATCGAGTATTTATTTATCTTCATACTCTTTACGTGTATTGTACTATTCACTTGTTTATCCTTACTTCTTTTACTGTAATATAGTTTGGGCGTCCACCTATAGAACTAACCTTGTTAATCTGGTAACATTGCAGAAAAGAGTGGTGAGAATCATAGATAAATCTCATTTTAATGCTCATTCTGACCCCATATTTAAGAAACTTGGAATCCTAAAATTCCATGATCTTAACCTGTTACAACTTGGTCAATTCATGTTCTCCTATCAAATTCTAACTCTTCCTCCCAAGTTAGCTACATGTAGCAAATTCACTCTAAACAGTCAAATTCACACATATTACTGTCACAACTGTTTACATATTTCAACACCTTAATTAAATGACTAAGTGTTTGTAATTGTATGCTTCATTATCAACTTGTAAGTTCAAACTGTTTTTAATTAATTTTTCGTTCATTACTTTATATTTCAACACGTTAAATAACTAAATGTTTGTAATAATTGTATTCTCCGTTGCCAACTTGCATGTCAACGATAGATAGATGCTTTTACTTGGGGAGGCCTAATTTACATAAGCTTAGTAGTTTCTTTTAGGCCTCCTCGCCACCAATGTAATTCAATAATTTTTCTTTCCATCTTCTCTTTTTTGATTGTTTTCATATTTGTATTTTAATTTCTTTTTTCTGTGGCAAAAAAAAAAAAATTTTAAAAAAAGATAAAATAATAACCCTGACTACTTGTAGGGGCCATTTTACACAACCCTACTAGTGAGGATTTCACCTTCTTTTGAAGTTATTCAAGCAACTAATACTTGGTATTTGGTTGCTTGTTCTCTTGTGTATTGATACATGTGTTCAAATTTTGTGAAACCTTGAATTTTCTTATGGGGACTTGATTGTTACGATGTGACAAGAAGTGAACTGTACTGCCTATGAGAGTTTGCCCAGACCAGGCTATTGGGAGCAGGTCAATGATACTGGTACATATTGTAGGGATTTCAATGTTAATTTAGGGACATTTGCTAGTATAAGTTAGACTTATACGAGGCTTTTGGGTACATTCACAAATGGCAATCTTCTTGTGGTTTCAATCTTGGTTAACAAGTATACAAATATATATACTTAATTGACCGCTCCCCATAGGAACTTTTCAGTGAAACACAACGAAACGACAGAACAGAACACAACAACAACAACAACAACAACTGTTAAGAATCCCAACTGGCCGGAGGCAAACCAGTTGGCTATTTACAAGTGCAGCTGGGAAGTTGAACCAGAGACTACCAGGATCAAATTCAATGAGTGGTCAGAGCGGGTCTTGAACCCGGGATCTCCGTATCTCAAGGCAAGTGCCCTAACCACTGGGCCACACTGCCTCCTCAAGTTTCTTTTGAATAATGTCTGAAAAATGGGAACTCGTGAAGGATTTGTGTAATGAGTCCATTGGAAAAACTGTTAACAGAATAACATTAATGATGTGAATATGAAAAAGTTGTAAAGTTAAGAAAAGACAAAAATAAGTACTGGATGGCAATATTAAAGAAAAAGATTGACTAAGGAGTAGATGATAAATATGAGCAGGAGATCTGTATTGGTGTTATAATGGTGAGCTGAAGGCAAGCCATTGGAAATGCCCATACAGATTGTACACGGATATTTTATCACACTTGTGAAATAAAACTATAAATTGAATGCAATAGAGATCTGTATCAAAAGTTAATGAGCAGGAGTTTCTAAATGTTAATTCCACTGTTTAATAATTCATCATTCCCCCAGTTTGTTTTGTATTGGGGTTTACAGAGGAGTACATGTGACTCAAATAGTACCTGCTGACTGGTCATAACTTTGATGAATTATCAATAATTAATTTTACAAGAATAATTACAGTTTGACAAGGTTATTTATCTGAAATTATCTCAAAGTACTGATCTCTCAGCCTTTTCTTGAACATAGACAAAGAGATCATTAATAGAATTCCAAACTGTTTGGGCCTGGAAGCAAATACTAAATTGCCATTTGCCATTGCAAATACTAAATTGCCATAATAAGGTCTTGGATAAGGAATATAGTGAAATTGCATTGTTGTAAGTCTTGTGTTACAACTATTTATAAACATCCAAGCAATTAACCAGCAAAAAAGTACTTAAGTAAACATGTTTGCTCTGTCACTTTGTCATGATGAATAATTATAACTGCACTTGTGTATTCTACCCTTTTCTTCATTGTTTTTGGTCTTAAACATACAAAAAATCTTTAGTAAAGTAAAACTATTAAAGAATATTGTTCTTTATTTTGGGTTGTTTTTAAAGCTAGCACTGCTTCTAGGGCCATGAATAAAAATTATAATGTTCTTCACATTTATTTAATAATATTTAGTATTTATGTTGTGCATATTCTATACAATAATCATATGTGCATAACAATTTCACAAGGATAAAAAGTAATAATAACTAATTATTTACAATGATATGATTATAAGCTAATTCTTAAAACTTGTGCTATGTATGTGAACATATAAAACCTAATGCTAAAACTGTAATACTACAAATGAACAATAACAGTAAAATAAAAAGGTAATAAATTGATAGTTAATTTATAATTTTATTATATTGATATTAAATTTATTACATGAAATATTAAATGAATAAATAAGTCTTAGCTTATGTCTTAAAGGTGTCAACGGTAGCTGCCTGTGTTACAGTCGCGGCAATCATGAATGTACAGTCGCCATAGTCTCCTTTGTTTTGAATGTACTTCTAGCTAATAAAATAACATTACTATTATAATGCAAATCATACCTCAATGACGACAGACCGTCTACTAAATCAGAGAGCAACTGCATTTTCCTTTGTTTTTCAGCTGTTATCAAAATGGAGTCATCCAGTACCAATGTAGAACAGATTTATAATGTAGGTGGTGTTTAGTTTCCTTATTTTAGCAGATGTGGGTACTTAAGCACCTTGTTAGCAGGCTACTGAGTGATTCTCACTGTGTGCAGAGTTAAGGATGTGCCCCTGGTGTATTGGTTTATCTCTGGATTAGCTTGAAGGGTTTCCAAGAAAATGATCCAGAACTCTGTCTTTTACTGCTGTTTGTGCTTTTCCAAATGTTTTTTTGATTTCACCTCAATTTCACCAATATGTATTGATAGATTTATGTCCACCTGTGACAAGTTCATGAATGTAGCTGCTCACAGTGCTTTTCACTCTGTTTTTTTCTTCTTCAGATTTTCACCATTACAGTTTGGTGGGAACAGAGATAGCTTTTAACGTTATCATCAGCCTGTTTTTCAAAAATGGGAGCAGGTAACACTTGTACCTTAATTTAGTCGACCTAGCTGAAGTTTGGGTAGTGCTGATTTATCCACTGGTTAATTAATGTTTACCAGTAATTCTGTCTACTTTTTAAACAACTTTAGCCAGATTTGGTCTTGTTTTGATCAAGGAAGTGCAGGCCAGATTAATAATAATATTATTAGTAGGAGAAATCGTTGATTGTGAAGTGTGTTCGTTGGGAGAAGTTTGGAGGCTGGAAGAACTAGACGAGCTGAGATGCCATGAAGACGAGGCATTTATGAAAATAACAGGGCTTGTGGAATGTGGCTAAAAATGGAAAGTTTAGGGTAAAGAGATGATGACATCACAAAAACTGAATTTTTGAAAATCTGGAATTTGTTGAAATTATGAAATTAACATTTAATGTCCCTAATGCCAAAAATCAATGTGTTGGTGCAAATTGATTTCATACAAACAATTTACAAGGCACTCAATTGTCATTTGCGCATATAACATATCAAAACTGAGATTCGCATGCGCATATGATGTAATTGAAGATGGCACTGAAAAAGCAGAAGAACGACAAAAAACAAAAACTTGCTAAAGCTCATCCAATGCACAGGATCCCAGGTACCACAGGATACCCAACATTAGGAATTGTGTTCTCCTAACGTCTAACGCAATAATTATTATTCTGTGGTAGGGTAAGTTAATAGCTGTTATTGGTGACAGAGAATACTGATTAAATACACATTTTGGTTGACCAAGATTAGGCAGGGAAGGTATTGTCAAGGGTCGATTGTAACCACAGACTAGACTGCAGGATTGGATGAGGGCAGAGATAACCTCCACCTACCACTTACAGTATATCCAGGTTTGACCCTAATTAGATGCACGCCCAATTTTGACATCCAACACAAAGTGTCCCTTTAAGTCTAAGCATTTGCTACCTATTTTCAACAATAAGGTAAGGGTAAAGGTTAGTGTTATTTTTAGCTTTGGGTAAATGGAGCCGTTAATGTTCACTGTAAGAGCAGCATTTGGGGAACACTTTGTGACATAAATTGTCTGTATTCTGAGACACAAGTGATGTTGAAGTTGGCTAGAAGAGCAAGGGGACATTTGTGACGCTTATTGAAATCCACGTGCATCTAATTAGGGTCAAACCTGGACATATCTCCCACCTACTGGACTAACAGTATTATGGCATTACACACAGTATAAAATTATGACATATGCTTCCAGACAAGGCAATGTCATGTTTGTGGAGCACAACCATACTTTTTGTCTTGACAGTATGTACACATCATTCATGCCGAATTGTGCCAACAAGCCAGGGGAAAAAAGTTGGATCGACCCATAATGGGTAAGTAAATACTCTGTTTTTAAAGGCTCAAATTCGCCCAAAAGTTGTTGCTCACCATGACTGAATCTTGTGTAACACAAAATTACCCAAAGAACTGACATGCTGTTCCTGCATGATTCGCTTGAGTGCATTCGGGCAATCAGATCATGCATTTGGACAAGCTGTCATTTGAAAACAAAAACAAACAACTGCATATAACTTGGGTGAATGTGGGCCTTTTATTTAAAATGGAATTATCACAATAGTCCTCAAAGAAAAACTTCCTTTCTTGAAAGTAAGTACTAAGTAAGTATTTTAAGTTATCATGTAGTTTTCTGCTAAAGATCAAATACATGTATTTCTCTCCAGCGGTTCATTTAAATTATTGAGAGTTTGTGGTCAGGTAACAGTGACATTCTATCAGTTGATTCTCACAGAAAGTGACAATAATTTAAAGATTTAGGGAAACTATTGTAAAACCTGAACTTTGTTAATTTGGTTAACTTTATTTAAAAGATCACTCCTGCAGACAATCAGTTTACATGCTAATAACTAGATAATTGAGATGGCATTGTTCTGAAGAGACGTAGCTCATCAAATTTTCATTGTGAATTTTTTGTCAAGTAATCTTAAATGCTTGTTTGAATAAACTTATATTTGCTATAATTACTTACTCATCTTTTTTGTTGACTATACAGTGTAATGCATTTTCTGTCAGAAAACATGACTTATAATTGAATGGCTTTTTGACCTGTCATTTAAGAGCAATAATATCAGACATGGTAAGATTCTTTAGTGACTTGAGATGAATATTTTATAAACTACAAAAATGTCGTTGAAATACAGTCTACAAGATGAAGCATCTGACAAGTAAGTTTTGATCATCTTTCTAGGTTTTGTAACCATAGTTCTTGTTATTACCCAAAATAAATCTGAGTTAGTTTGCCTTTCGTCTGTCCAGAATTGTTGTAATGTTTTTGAGAGCTTCTTTAAAAGGAATACATAATAGTAGTTTCAATGCATTCTTTATGTAATTCTAGAAAGTCAGAAGATCATGCAAGAGTAAACTTTTAGTTGGAGCTAAATTGGAATTCTGTTATAAAGTTGTCAAACTGCACCATGAGATTCTTAAGTATATGCACAGAATCTGTGTTTACACTGTCCCAAAATGTGTGTGGCTATCATGTAACACAAATTAAGCAAATGAATTTAAAAAAATCAGCACTGGATGTACGTGCAGGTAAGAAACCATTATTGCGTGACAATGATACAGGGTAAGCATGTAAACCCTTGGTGCATCTTGATTGCTGGATATACAATTCCAATCAAACTTCCACTCACAGAGAAACATTGCTTAATCTTTAATTACCGTAATGTCACACACAATAATTATTGAAGAGACAGTTTTGGTTTTTTGGCCTGCGTGCCACTGCGAGGCCATGCAGTCACAGGGGTTAGGCTAGTTTCAGCGAATGGCATACATGTACTGGTTGTGCACGGAGTACAGCTGCCCTGAGCAGGGCATAGCTATGCCAGGCTCCTAGAAGGTTGGGCCAGCAAGAGGAAGTGGATGTGCCATCGTTTCTCACCCAAGCCAGGTCAACCCCGGCATCAATTCAGTGTGAGAATGAAGGGTTGGCACCATCAACACGTACATGTATCCCAAACCATTTTAAATGACAGAAGGATAAAAATGACAGCAAAGTGGGAAGAACTACTTTTTTTTGCCCCAAGAGTTACAAAGACTCACCGAGGGGGCTTACTTCAACATACATGTATTTTATTATAAGAGTTTAAGACAGTAAAAAGAGCATACAAATTGCAAAGAAAAAAAAAACAAAATGCTGACTGGTTTATTCCATTGCATGAAATCGGTTAGAATCTAAGATAAACGTCTGGACAAGCAAAAATAAAGCCTTGTCTTCATCATAAGAAAGAGATGGGTACCCAGACAAAAAAGCCGATACAATTGCTGAATCAGACATATGGGGCCACCTGTCAACATATATCTGAGCAGCAGAGGAGGGCAGTTTATAATGTGAGGAAGCAAACAAAGGACACTTTAACCCATTGACTCCCAGGGGTTCCCCATTGACAGGTAAAATGGTCTGGCGTTAGACAGAGTAAAATACTAAGTCTGGCCGGTTTCGGCTGGTTTGGATGTCGATGGGTTAAAGAGAAAAATGCTTTACAGACTCTGTATTAAAACCACAGAAGCATGCTGGTGATTCTTTATGTCCAATTTTAAATAATAATTGAGAGCACAAGCATCAAAACGGGGCCATGTATGAATTATAGAAGAAAACCTATCAAGAGCAACATCATAAAGAGAATTCTTTGCAGGAAATGGGAAATAGGATAAAAGGGATTTCTTAAATATGCTCAAGAAAAGAGTGCCTTGTACATCAATACTTATATTATTCCATAACCTAAGAAGCTAGCAAGCGAATAACCCTATCAGATCACACAGGCTGGGTGGGAGGGGAAAAAGACTTACTTTCTCAGCCAAGATTTGCTAAAATGTGCATGTTTGGCAAGCCATAGCATATTTGATTGGCTGGTGGGTTGGCTGCATGTGTCACCAAAGAATATAATTTATGATAATTATTTTAGAATAAAGTAGAGTGCGACTTCCCATCCCGTGATTACCTGATTTGGCTCTTTCGTTCACCATGTGAGCCTTCTTGGTATGACATTTTCAAAGCTTGGTAACTTGTTCTCTTTTCTGTTCAGCAATTGAATTCGTCCCCCCTGCTTTGTTTTTTTTTGTATTTGTACCTTACAAGGAGGTAGTGTGGCCCAGTGGTTAGGGCGCTTGCATGTCTTGAGATCCGAAGATCCCGGGTTCAAGACCCACTCTGAACACTCGTTGAATTTGTTCCTGGTAGTCCCTGGTTCAACTTCGCAGCTGCACTTGTAAATAGCCAACTGGTTTGCCTCCGGCCAGTTGGGATTCTTAACAGTTGTTGTTGTTCTGTTCCGTCGTTTCGTTGTGTTTCATTGGCCCTGAAAAGCTCCTATGGGGAGCGGGCAATTAAGTATGTATTTGTATTTGTATTTGTGCAAGCTTATTATAAGTAAACCTACTTTTAATTAATAGTTTTCTTCCTCCATTGTGGATGCCATTTTTGTCTTGCTGGACAGAATGACGTGAAAATCATCGGGACAGTTAGACACAAAAATCTAGATTTTTCCTGGCATAGAGCACGCAGGGAGACCTTTAAGATTAGTGTTGCTGCTTGCATGGTGGCTCGAAGCAATTTAATAATAATAATAATAATAATAATAATAATAATAATAATAATAATAATAATAATAATAATAATAATAATAAATTATCAAAGGATTGAAGTGATCCTCGCAGATCGCAGAGGTCACATGGGTTCGAGTCCCATTGAAGCCACTCAAATTTTTCAGGTGTCTGTAAGAGACACTCTCTTAAAATTGTCCAGATACACTGTAAGTGCAAAGATCACTTCACTCTCTTGTCTACAACCTGCACTTCAAATAATTGTTATTATTGTTCACCTCCTTATTAGACAGTCACAAAGTCAAATTAGAATCCATGGCCTATCACATTTCTGTACATATTCTGAGAGGCATAAATAACTCTTCGAAGATCCTAGATAAAATCTTAAGAATAAGAATACAAGAATACTATGTGGATAGACGAAATATTTGAAAGAATAGTGGCTTCATTGTAAATGACCTGGCTTAGGGTTAGGGTTAGGCTCAGCCATTCAAAAAACAACAAATTGACCAATTTGATTAATGGTGACTGTTCTATCAAGGAACTTTGTTTTGCTTGTAGTCAACAATTAAGCATTTGGAGTATGGATTGCACAGTTGGTTAGTGCGCAGCCTTCTGTGCGAGAGGTCCTGAGTTCGATCCCTAGTGACCTCACATCCTTGTTTCGACTTCTCTCCATTCTGTGTAACTTCAGGTAGCTGTAAATACTCTTAAAACAAAGCACTGATGGAAAGAAGGGGGTAAAATAAGCACACCATTGGCTTCCTGGGAGAATACCCTCTAGAGGGTAAAGGAACTTCCGACGTTAAATAAAGTGTACCTCTCTACCTAGCATTGTAAAAAGTTTGAACAGAAAAGTAAACATTATTATGTGTTTCAACAGAACTATCAATCAGCCTGGTGGAAGCAGCAGTAAAATCCATGATGCTAAAAAGAGAGATAGCGGATCAAGGTTCACAAAGAACAACAAAATTCATGTATCTGCAGACAACAGCCAAGAAAACAGGAAACATCATTCCACTAGTTATCAGAACAGCAATGAATTAGTTGTGAGAAAGAGAGATTCAGGTTTACTGAAATCCATTCCTCAGACACAAGTTGGTTTATCAGGAAAAGAAAGCAGGTCCATAGTAGAGAATTCACAAGCTACTTTGGGATGTGGATTGGAAGAAAGTTTTGCATCATTGCGACGCAATTCAGCCACTCCTGACTTGTTAAATACAAGCAGCGTATTTGATCCAAATGAAGTTGTGCGAAGCTTCTCATCCAAACCGAGTAGTGCTGGATCTCGAACATCATCATCTTATCTTAGGAGACCTCCAACTAAGGAATCCCGAAGTGTCTCCATTTCTGAAACAGATGTACGTATTTTTTTACAGTAAAAATCAATGTTTCATGTAAAGCTCACATCATCATTATCTTCATTTAAGTCATCTGGATGCTGGCCAGTCTTTGTACATAGTGTATATATTGTCTCATCATTAAATTTTGTTAGAATCTGGCCCCAGTTGTTCAAACGATGGACAGCGCTATCCACCAGATAAGTCACTATCCAGCGGATAAACACTAGCAAAACCAATTATTAATAAGTAATTATCCAGTGGATAGTGATTTATCCGACGGGTAGCGCTATCCATCGTTTGAACAACTGGGGCCTGTTTGACTGGAGTAGGAGTTTGTTTTTGGATTAAATCTACACCAAATTTATAATTCTCTTCTGTTCTTAAAAGCAAATCATGTCATTAGATAGTTGAGGTAGAAAAATGAAAAGCAAGTCAAACAAGAACCTCCATCTGGTACACTCTGTATTAGTTTTGCTGAATACAGCGCTGTAGAGCTAAATCCTATGTGTACATCTTGTACATGATGATGTTCAAACCAGCCCATCAGATAAGTAATACTATTTTCATTTGTTTTGCACATCGTTAGAATTTTGTACAGCTCAACCAGTACAGACTGATGGATGAAATTGGAAAGGTATATTGTTTAATAAATATACAATGTATATTTGAACATTTTCAAAACTATTTGGTGACACGACATACAGCTACAGACAGTAAGTATTTACATGTATGTCATCCTGCCATGTGTGTGCTGTGAATCATCTAATTGCAGCGTTCCAAATGGTTACCTAACCCGATGTGTTTTCTAGGGATCATATGGAGTTGTCAGACTATGCTATTCAGATTTTGATCAGACAAATTATGTAAGTTATAGCCGCTTTTCAAATTTATTGTGAATATTTTTAAAGCAAAAATCAACAAATGTCAGGAAATTGACATTTTCTTTTCCAATACTTATTTTCCTCTGATTTGCAGGGTTCGTGCTACTCCTTGAAGTCTTGAAAAGCCCTGGAATTTAATTTTGGACTTCAAGGGCGCTTGAAAAGTCCTTGAAAAAAAGGGTTTTGCGAAAATTGCTTGAAAACTCCTTTAATTTTTGCTTGGGTGAAAATTGTTGAGATTCCATCATGCTGAGTTAAAGAGACATTTCAAAAATTGAGCCTACAATTATTAAAACCAAAAATTAAAATGCCTATGCCTGCAATTAACTTGCAGGATGTGGTAAGGAATGTCAAGGTTGGTTTTTTCAGCAAAGAAAACACTGAAACACTATGTATGGCATAGAAATCTTCTTACAAAGACTCCTTGTATACTCAATTTCTGGTTCTTGAAAACTCCTTGAATAATCCTGGAATTTTATAGACAAAATCCAGCACGAACCCTGGATTTGTGCTTAATTATTTTAAAGAAATAAGTATGGAAAAAAAAATGCTACCTTTGTCAAGAAACAAGAGAAAGCATGAAACAACAACAACAACAACTTTAGTTAGCAAAATATGATAGTTAGTGGACAAAATAATATTGTTTTCGTGAAACAAGGGTACAGTTAAGTGGTTACTACGGGAAAATCCACATTCTGTTTTA
The DNA here is from genome assembly GCA_949126865.1 of Montipora capitata. Classification (NCBI taxonomy): domain Eukaryota; kingdom Metazoa; phylum Cnidaria; class Anthozoa; order Scleractinia; family Acroporidae; genus Montipora; species Montipora capitata. Next base: position 655,129 of record OX421449.1, read on the forward strand.
AAAATAATGTAAAGGCAAATGGGTTTACGGTGGCTCTGAGTCAGTAATCAACTATGGCAATGTAATAAGCGAGTTGGGTCAAAACACTGTAAGAATAGAAAGGAAAATGAAAATCAAACTACTAGTTTAATTAAGTTTTTATACATATGTACAATAATAATTTGGGTCTGTATTATTTAAGTTCTTTATCTACAGCCAGTTGGAGCGCATGGTGATGGACTCCTGCTATTACTTAAGTTCAATGCTTTGGTAAATGGTAAATAGACACAGCCATTTTAAGATGATTTGATTTTTTCTGGTCAACAGGCAATGAAGATAATATCAAAGAAAAGAGTCATGAGAAAAGCTGGTTTGAGTAAGGCAGCACAGTGCTGGAAATAATTTTTCTTTATTCACGGGACATATGTCCTTTCAAATCTTCCTTTTGGTCGGACATTTGACAAAATGGACCGGACATAATTTATTGACTGACAACACCTTGAAGAAGAGAACTCAAGATGTGCTGGTGAGATGTTCGGTCATCGTGTCCGATCATAATGTGAAATTGGCCGGACATTTTCAAAATTTGGTCGGACAATGTCTGATGACCGACTGTTATTTCCAGCACTGCAGCACATCATCATTGTACAACCCAACCTCACTCCCTGGGTCTCTCTTGTAACCCTGGGAATGACAACAAAATAACTTTCAACCACAGGAAATTTTTGCACTCAAATTAGGGTTAGGGTTAGGCCAAGTTTGGAGAAAGCATTTGTATCCAAAAAAAAAAATAAATAAATAAATAAATGTCAGACTGGCCTTAGATTTTTATTCTCAAATTTCCTGGCCGCCACCATCTTAAGTAATATTGTGATGTGTCTTGGTTGCCGTATTGAACATTACATGTCTTCAAGATGGTGGCTTTAAAAAGTAAAAATGAGCGATTACAGACTTAAATGCAAACGTAAAATCTTAAATGCTTGCATAATTACTGGTTTTTTGCTCAATATATATATTTACTGTTCCCTTTGATGGGTAGTTGATCATTTTACACAAAGTTAATTGTCTGGGCAATGAAAAAATGGGAAAATATAACACAGTAGCCAAGTTCATACATTATAATCAGGTGCAGTGGTTTCACATGCATACACTAACACAGACACACATCTGTGTTTGCTTGGACATTTGTCTCTGAGCTGCAATTTGTACATGAAGTTTTCTGCTTGTATGAACACCAGATCACATTTCTGTGATGTTTAATAGTTTCATAACAACGGACATTAAAACAAAGCCACTGTACGTGACAGTTGATTTTTGTTTTAATGCTATTTAGTTTTTGCCATTGCAGGAAGACCCGGTGATAAAGCAAAGAATTCAGGATTGGAAAACTTGCAAAGGGAAATTGCTATTCTGAAAAAAGTAGATCATCCTTATGTTGTGAGACTTTTTGAGGTATGCATATCATTTACAAAATACTAATTAAAACATAGTTATCTTGGATCTTCTAGTGACAAAATTATTTTTTGTGAAATTATCAGGAAATAACTTGAATCTTTGCCTAGTTAACTCTCTTACTGCTGTTAAATGTACTTGTGCATTATGGTTGAAAGATAATGTTGTCATTCCAGGCTTTGTGATTGAGTATTGTTTTCTTGCTTTTTTTTGGTAGGTTTTAGATGACCCTTCTGAAGATAACCTTTATCTTGGTATGTTGCGTCAAACATTCACACAAAATTACCTACTGTTATACTTTGTTGGATGGACTCATGAATGGTAATTTGGTTCTCCATCTGAGTCACAACATATCCTTCCTTGTCAAGATTCATAGGCAGGGGTTTCAATAGAATTCAGAGCATGTGACTGCTTTGAGATGAGTAACAGACTTTATCAACAAGGTGCCTAACAGGTGCCCCTTTCTCAAGGGGCAGGTACAAAAGGAGGACCCATATCAACTCGGATCACCCGCCTTGGATTGAGCAAAAAATGGTTTTTTAAGTCAAAACTATTCAATGTTTGCCCCACTTTCACCAAGGTTAGCTTAAAGATAAGGGCAAGGGTTTGTAAGGGTTTTGAATGGATTCAAAATGGATTTTAATCTTAAGTTTTGAAAGAATGCCTCTAATAACTTTAATTTAGGGGAAAAAGGAGCAGGCGCTTTTTGCTTGCTGTTGGTGCTTGTTGAAACCACTGCATAGGGTTTTTGTAAAAAATAATTTTTTGACATAAAATTGTCATTTAATTGAGTTATAATTATCACAACATCTGAAGAGGTGCTGTATTACCTCAGAAGCCTTTTATATTATTATTATTATTATTATTATTATTATTATTATTATTATTATTATTATTAACGCCTGTGTCGCAAATGGAGATTGGGTGCCCAAGGATCTGGGGACCGGTACCAATGACCCAAACCTAGGTCGGTGGAACACCCCATAAGCCTGCCCTACCCGCAACCCAGCCGTGAGCCCCGCCCTCCACACCAGACCCCAAATCAAGCACCCGTTTCACTGATCAGTGAGTTCAATGGAAAAACTATAAAGGAGGGGCCCTGACTTTCCTGAGTAGGGAGAGGGAGGCGGGGAAATACTTGAAAGCACCCGAGCGCCAACACACCAAATGCTGAGCCAAGCAAAACCACGAGGACATGTGCAGGTGCACGCAAAATATGCAAAAGAATTGCTGACTGCTAGAACTGCCAGAAGACGCTGCGGAAAAGCCCCACATGCAAATAACACATGCACATGCTAAAAAACACTGCAGGCACACCCCAAAATACTGATAAACCCTAACGCTAACGCAACGCCATGCCATGCCAGACAAACGGTGCAGGTCGTTAACTAAGTTAACCCTATTATAAATTTTATTAAGATTAAACATTTGTGAAAGTCATATTCATTTACATGTACATGACCATGTAACGTTTACTTTTGTTGGTTTTTTTTAGTGTTTGAGCTTGTGGATAGAGGGTATGTACTGTGTAAGGATTTTACTTCTTGACAAATTTAATATCCATCTGAAGAGACTACCACCAGCAAAGATTGCATTATGCATGGGCGTTGACTTTTGGTTGTAATGCTAAAGTGCTTCTGTAACAAGTTCAGTTTTTCAAGTGGATGATGTTGATCTTACTTACAAGCATTTCTTCTTGTTTCATACCTGCCATTTTGTTAGAGTTGAATAACTTAATTATTAAATTATGTTTCTATATCTGTTTTTTTCCAAACCAGAGAGGTTATGGAGGTACCTGGTAAACCTTTGTCAGAGCAAGCTGCCAGGAAATATTTCATTGATGTTGTCTTAGGACTTGAATATTGTAAGTCAGGTCAACTGAATGGAAGTGAAGTACATTTTATTAGCCACTTCTGTTGGGGTTGCACAGGCTGTTTGAACGAGGGGTTGCACAGGCTCTTTGTCCATTCTGCTTTCTATTCATTCCTCGATTAATAATATTAGGGATTTGAGGGATTCCCCTGCCAATCCCCCGTCCAGAGAAATGTGAGGCCACACTCTGTGCCCTACTCGTTTCTGGCACTTAGGTTGTGGGTTCTTAAAGATCCCAAACAATTTGTGTACTAGTATAGGCTGTGAGATGGGGCCTGTGGAATGTGGTCCTCACAGGAGAAGACTTGAAAGTCTGCTTTAAAAGGCAGCGTGTTCTTCCTAGTTACTTTAATGTAACCAGAGTGTTGGTCTGGCTGGACTTACCCCATGGTAGCCCAATGCTAAACCAACTGAGGTACCCAGACAGCAGTGAATGGGGATCATGTTTTATTATTAGCTCTGTTTACAAGGGGGTATCCTAATACTCATCTTTCTCAGCCTAAAATGTTCACTGAACGGTTTCAAGCTTTTACTATGGGTGGCCTGGTTTGTATAATGACACACTAACAAACTAATTATTATTTTGTTTGGTCAAGTTAGCTACAGCTCAAGTGATTAAAATAATATAATAGTTATGGCATGTGAACCCCCAAGAGTTTGTGTTTAGATGAAAGAAAATGGGTTACACATTAATTAGCATTTTAGATTTAAAATGTTTTGTTGTATTTTTGTTGTTGATGTTGTCAGAGGTACAAGCAACATTGTAACCACTATTATTTCTTTACTTTGCAACTGTTTCAGTACACTATCAGAAAATTGTTCATAGGGACATAAAGCCATCAAATCTCTTACTTGGCGATGATGGTCATATAAAGGTATTACATTTTGTATGATGGACAACCTCAAACCAATGTTCTCTTTTTCAGTAAGTTAAAATAATGTATAGTTGGTTCATGTATAGAAAAATAATTTTTATTATAACTGTATTATTATTGTGAGCTCTTTGCAACAACATTATTCTCTGGCCTTAGTTCACCTTAACTGTAGACAATTTGGTGTATTTTCTTGCTAAGACAGAGACATAACGTGATACTGCAAAATGAAACATGGTTCGAGGTGTAATCTTAGGAATGGACCCTGTCCTTTTAATGACTACATTCAGAATAGAACAAAACTTTTGAACTTAACAAAACTTTTGTGGCTTATTAAAAGGGACATCTCAAGGGTAAGCAGAGGCAAAAGATGTTGGGTTTTTTGCTTTGAAATTTAACCCATTGACACCTGAACCAACGTGGACCAGTCCCCCCTTGACGAATAAAATCGTCTGGCCGGAGTAGACAGAGTAAAATATATTAAGGCCCACTCCCAGGAGTCAGTGGATTTTAAAGGAAAAGTTTATTTTTTTGAGGTTGCAGACGCATTTTTTAAGTTTTCAGACTAATGTTCCCTGTAGCTTGCAAATTTAGGAACCATCTATTTTCTTGTAACAGATTGCTGATTTTGGTGTAGCTGATGTGTTTGAAGGAGACGATGCATTGTTAAATAAAACTGCTGGATCTCCAGCATTTATGGCACCAGAATCACTTCAAAGTAAGACTAGTTTCAAGACCTGGTTGTGTCCATATAGTATTATGTTTGGATTAATTGCTTTAATTCCATAATGAATTGCTGATTATCATCTTTTAAAAGAAATCAGTCCGGCAATCATTAAAGACCTCTGATATTTTATCAGATTCACGTGACAAGTACAGTGGGAAGGCAGCTGATATATGGGCCTTAGGAATCACTCTTTACTGCTTCGTATTTGGCAAGGTATAGTATTTTGTGGGTGAAGGCATTGTAAATCTCAGTTTTAGGTTTATTGTTTTGTTTTTACTGTTTTTTGGTATTCCATTTGATATACCAAATGATCCTGTTGCTTGTGTTTGATAGTGACTTAACTATTAAACAAGAGTGGTTTTTACCAGACTTAGAACAATTAAGCATTCTAAAATTCATTAATAATTCATACATTTGATATCCCATAAAAGATGGCTTAATTTGTCACATGCATGAGTTTTGATAACCAATGAAAACACAGATGAAAACCACAAAAAAACAAACCAAAATCAAACGCAAGAACAACAGTTTACTTCCCACAGTTTCATCTAAATGCCTTCGAATGCCACAGATAATAATTAAATAAAAGGTCCTTGCTTGATACATCTCCCCTTGACTCTTCGCATACTCCTGGACAAACTTACTCAGCCAGTATTTTAACATGTTGGCATCCACATTTGCTAAATCAGTACACAACATCAACTGGACAAAACTTGTCTATTTATCTGCCATTTGGGAAAATTTTAATCACTTATTTGGGTTTGTAAGCTGTTGACTTGGGAATACTAAGGAATACTTTTGATTCTTCTTCGTAGTTTTTGGAAAACGAAAACGGCTTACGGTATTCACAGTAAAAGACTAACCCTAACCATCTCCACTGCCGCATGACTTCGAACAAACAACAACAAATTTCACTTATCTTAATTATATTAATCACATTATCTCATGGGAAATTAGAGCACTGAAACAATACCCCCTAATTACTAAAGAAAAGTGATTACATTTAGAAGCCATATCAAAAACTTGTGCTTCATGTTTTATCAGGGGTTCCAAACCGCTGATGAAACACTCACACTCATTCTGGTTTTTGAGATATTACATGAAGTCATTTTAATTTGTATTTCACATATTTTTTTTCGTTTAGGTTCCATTTGATGACATGAACAGAATGGGCCTTTATGAGAAGATCAGAACTGAAGAGTAATGTGATTTATTTGCCTAACAATTTTGTTATCTCCTTGGATATTGTTAGATATAATTTGTCAATATTTTAGCCTTTAGCCTATGTTTTAGTCATTATTATTGTTGCACTGATGTTGTTCAATTTTCCTGCATGGCCTTAAGTGATATCATGAGCTCTTTAACACTACAATCGTGGACAAAACTCGTTGGGAAAATGTGACGCTCTAATTAGTCAGTGCGATAAAGAGTAAATTCTTCCTACTTTCCCCCCTCCCCCCATTCCAATGTTGTTTTAAAAAGCGACCAAAGGCTTGCACAGTATTTTGCATCACATTACCAACATTGGTATAGGGGGAAGGGGGGAAAGACCAAGATATTTTGTTAGCGCATGCCAAATGGTGCTTAATTAATTAAGCTAGAATTTTTCCCAAGAGTTTTGTCCAAGATTGTAGTGTTGATTAAAGAAAGCCAGGCAAACCTTTTTTGCGTGCATGTTTTGTTGGTATCGAATTATTGTTTTTCCTTCTTTTTTTCATGGGCTGGTGTTCTTGGCAGGCTCTCTTTACCAGAGGAGTAAGTGTGTATACCCTATTGTTTGTTTCTTGGCTGTTTTAAAGAAATAAATCTCTCCTGGTATTTTAAGAAAACATTAGGTGCAGTTACATAAGGAGTGTAAACGATGATGCAGCCATCACAAGTTTGTTTTTGTCAAATTTCCCTCTCTTATCATCTTCTGGGGGGAAAAAAAAGAAAGTAGCAATCTGATGTATTGTGCTGGAGCAATCACATTCCTTCTTATTTCTTTTCAGGCCACCATTAAACCCTCAGTTGGAAGACCTTCTCTTGCGAATGTTGATCAAAGACCCAAATGAAAGAATCACCATCAAAGGAATCAAGGTCAGGATGTTGCTCCGAAAAACAAAACCATTTGAGTCATTGACTTTCACTGTAAGAACCTGCATCACTTTCAGTTGTGGAGTTGAATGCCTGGTATATTCACAGGCCTTCATGATTGGCTGTCAAAAACCTGGACTGAATAGGGAGAAAGCAGTGGTGCAGGGTTGGTGATGCAATGAGAGCACTCGCCTTCCACTGATGTAGCCCGGTTTGATTCCCAGATTCAACATCACGTGTGGGTTGAGTTTGTTGGTTCTGCTTTGGTTTGATTTACTGTCTCCCCAAGGAGCTTGGCTATGCAAGCTTGAGCCTTAAGTGATTATCATTATTATTATTATTATTATTATTATTATTATTATTATTATAATAATTATTATTATTATTAACCCAT
>OX421449.1:667500-670000 GCA_949126865.1 Montipora capitata
GATTATTTTAAAGAATTTGTAAAAAAAAAAGTAAAGTTAAAGGAAAAATATTTTTAAAATATATTAAAATATTTAAAACAAATTATACTAGTGAGCAGCACTCTGCAAACTGTGTTTGTAAAGACGCATTTCGTCTAGCTAACATAGACTTCTTTAGCGAGTTTTACAGTAATACATTAAATGCCTGTATTTAAACGCCTGTATTTAAGCCATCTGATGGCAAAAATGATGGCCACAAACATCAAGGTTTGATCGGATTTTTTAAAAGGGAACAGGCGCAGCTGTGAAATATTTTTAAACTAAAACCGTGGCCCCAAAACATTGTTTCTCAGACCTTGCCCTAATATTTCACAGCTGTGCCTGTTCCCTTTCGAACATCTGATCAAACCTTAATGTTCGTGGCAGTCATTTTTTCCATCAGATATGGCTTAAAATTAATACAGGCGTATAATGTTGCAAAAATAGCTCCATGAAGTCTATGCTAGCTAGACGAAATGCATTGGAGAAAAAACAAGTTTTACAGATACAGTCCGCGGAGTGCTGATCACTAGTTTAGTTTTTTAAAATTGTTAAATCTGTTGAAATTTTCTCAGTGCCATTACCCTCAGGCCTATAAAAAGTTTTGCCGAAATTCAAATTTAAAAAAAACTTGTAAGCCAGTGCTTACTTGGCTTACTTGTAGGTACGCCCCTGACTGGGTTGACTTAAACAACAGTAATTGACAGTAGTTGGCACTTCGTCTTCTTTGACCAATCAACATTTTGTTACGAATTAAGATCTGTCGCTACTGAACAAAGCTGCATTACACATAAACTGAACTGTAATGATGGTTAAGGCTTTCTCAGGATATGATCGAGTTTTAGTCTGCTTATATAAAAGAACTTAAACAAAATGCCATCAAAGCTGCTTTACGGATATGTCAATGTCAATGATAGTGACAGCGCATAATAAACAGGATCATAGTTGAATGAAGGGGTAGTTTCTAAAGAAACTGTGGTGCTGCGTCGGTGGGGAAGTAGTGTACAAAAATTTTTTGGTTTTATCAACGAAGTTGATAATGTAAATTGGCCACCGTACAGAGATTCTAAAAGCTGACGTTTCGAGCGTTAGCCCTTCGTCAGAGCGATTCGCTCTGACGAAGGGCTAACGCTCGAAACGTCAGCTTTTAGAATCTCTGTACGGTGGCCAATTTACATTATCAAAAAGGATCATAGTTGCCCTGTTTTGTGGTCATCATTTGTTGTGTTTTAATATTTGTTATATGGAGGTTTATTTTACACTTGGGCCTCCAAACTGTGTTCATTATAACAACAATTTCGTTACATGGAGGTTCCTTATATCGAGGTTCTGCTTCATACCTTTTACTGTAACTTAATTTGGCTGGGCTGAGGAATATCGTTTGTTGTATTAAGGACTTTGTTGTATACAGGTTTGTTAAATCAAGTGTCCACTGTATATAACAGGTAGTTGAACCTGTCCAGTCAGAAGGAAAAGCTTATACACGCAAGGAAAAAGAAATAATTTTAGTTTTTTCCCTAAAACAAATAAAGGCCACAGATACCAATATAGTTATTTCAATAAATTTATTACATGCAATGAGCAAAAGCCAGGTAGGGTTAGGGTTAGGGTTAGGGTGGGGGAAAAAACCAATGTAAATAACAAAGAACAGCTAGCCTCTTTCAACATTGTTACTTTTCATTTATTTTGCTTTTCCCTTTAAATAAATTTTTTAAGATAACAATAGACAACAGTTATCATTTTTTGACAGCAAAAAGAGAAAACTGAAATTAGCTGTTTTTTCCCCAGCTAGGATAACATGCATAAATAATTTCCAAATATGACTGCTAAAAATGAGCAAACTACAAAGGGATAAAATATGGTCACCTGAAATTTTACGATCACTACAAGTCTGACCTTAAAGTTTGTTTATTACTCCTTTGCAAAGACTTTAGCGGCTGGTTCAAGGTGTGAACTTTTTCTATCTATGAATCTCTTCTGTCCTTGTTTTTTGTGCTGTTTGCATAGCCTTTCAGTAAATTCATCTTTACTTGATTTTTCCAATGGTTGCTTTAGCTGATGAGTCTCTTTGGCATTATACAGGCCATCATAGGTGTCTTGAATATCAAACTCATAGCTGCTTGTCCTCCATTCTGCTTCATCTGGACCTGTAGCACCATCCTCCATTGTCCGTTCAACATACGTAGCATGGCCTTGGGCATCAACCAGTACTACCGTGTTCGTTCTGAAAGTTAAATAACAAATAATAATATTATTATTAGCACATACAAAAAATTAGCACCACTAATGTAGGAAAATGTTACAAAAATAGTTTGAAAGTCATTATTTTTTATGAAATGTGTAAATGAGTGTTGTCCTATATGTAGCGTGTGTAACGGTGGGTGGGATCTGACCCAGATCAGGGATTTTTCTCTGTCTTAATTTGGGTGATGCATAAAGACGTTCCTGATGCTGTCGATCAGCAAAGGTTCTTCATACATCA
>OX421449.1:675000-685000 GCA_949126865.1 Montipora capitata
TGTACAGCTCTGTGCAATGTATTTCATCTGTCATGACTGAAAATGACCTTTTGCAAATTTTATCTTGTCATGCTTCAAATATAGTTAGCAAATCAGGCAGCTTAAACCAAGTACTGAACTGCTGGACCGCTGCATCCAAAAGGTGTGTGCTGGATCCTCAAATGGACAGAATTCATGCATCTCTTTTCTTTTTCACGAACAAAATTTTCCTGATCCAAAGCTTATGTTCTGTGTTAAAGTTTCTCATGTTATTTGTAAAATTTGGGGTAATTTCCTAGGAATAATAGGCAGCGACTTCATGTGCAATAGCCGACGAATTTCGCTAGCCGTCAGCTCTTGTTGAAAACCCTGGAGTTGATAACCCTCTTTCACTGAAAAACAACTAAGCCAAATGTTTCTCCTTAGCCTAAAACATAGAGGCCACACAGGGATACAAATTTTATCTTCAAGTGCTAATAGTGTCTCTCATGAAAGAGTGCAGCGAATGAGTTAGAGATACTACATGTACCAGCAAGAGAAGATAAAATTCACATCCCCAAGCGGCCATGTAATGTTCTGTTTATTATATAGATATTGATGAAATTTCCAGATTAAAAACAACTTGTTTTACTCATTTTCGAAATGGTGAAAAGGTGCAGGTCACCAACCGCTAAAACATGCATGTTGTGTAACATGAAACAAGATATGAAAGTTATGATAAACAAATCATGATAATGTCAAATTGTGCAAATTATAAAAATGTTAATGTAGTAGAGAAGAATTATATTGCAGCACAAAAGTATCTTACAATGAAGGGGAAGCTCCCATTTTATTGGCTAGTCGTGTTTGTTACCATGACAAAATCTATATCCTCATATATGAAGAATAAAAATGTTATGGTGACTGCAGGTGGTGGAGATACGGTTTTTTCGTAAGAAAATCCTAGTATTTTTATATGAGGTCCCATGATTTATGAGTCAAATGGTCAATGAGTCAATTAAGCCGAAGCCCTTGTTTCAGTGATTAGGCCAGAGTAAGCATTCTCTGAAATTTTAGCTTTCATTTTATGGGTTAGGGTAACTGCCCTAACTCATTGACTCATTAATGACTCATAGACGAGTTCACGCTCTTGATTGCATCATGGGTAATCAGGGCAACATGGCGGGAAATTCAAAGGTTTGTAAGGAAATTCAAAGAAAAATATACTGTACATGACTCTACTTTATAGACTTTCGCCTTCACAAACCAAACAAATAAGTTCATGTTTACAACTGAGATGAACTAGACTGGGTATCCGTTCTTTGGAATTCCTAAATATTGCTTTTTTTGTCTCCATGCATACATTCTCTGTAATTTTGTGCCTTTGGAATTACGGGAAATGTATGGCAGAAACTGTTTTTAATAAAACAATTTCTACAATAGCCATTCTCTTCAAATTTATTCTGCCGCACCCTTGAGCGCATATCTTCTGTTTTGAAAAATAAAAACCCCAAAATTGCATATCATGAATACTTTTCATCATTTTGAACTTCCTTACAAACCTTTGAATTTCTCTCCATCTTGCCCTGATTACCCATGATGCACTCACGAGCATGAACTCGTCTACTGACTCATGACTCATTAACTCATTGATTCATTGACTCATAAATACTTGATACTCATTTCATATATAATAAAGCATTCTTGTTGAGTGATTAGAGTTAGGAGACACTTTTGTTTTTGCTTGTTTGTCTGCAGCACAATGACCTGTGGAGTGTGACCTGCCAGTCGAAGTCTACAGTTGTACCAAGCTTAAAGGCTGCAAATACAAATCATTGTACTATTTTACTTGGTACAATATTTACCTGCAAGTATGTTAGGATTTTTATCCCAATACCTGGCTCTAGCTGTTGGCCTGGAATAATATTCATCCCTGTTGGATGCGATGATGAGTCGATAGCCGTTAGGCTCGGGCTTGTGGCAGAAATACAGAAACAAAATGCACATCACCTAAATCAATTTAAAAGAGGAAATACACTTTAGGACAAAGAGCCTATCACCCCTCAGTCACTTTAACTCACGAACAGTTTTAATTTAAGAAATTGATAACTTGCGAAAAAAAAAAGGGATGAACAATTGTTAAAATCAAGAAGCAAATGAAAATTTAACTTAGATGGTTAAAACTAACAAAAGACGAGATTTGATCCTTTGTCTTGTTCATTGAAAAAAAGAACGCACAAAGTGCGCACGGGTGCAGCTTGTACTGTCCCAGTAAAACAGTGAGCACGTGGTCTTCACTGGGGGCACAAAATGAACCAGTGAAAAAGGTAAATTTTCTTATCGTTTGAAAGATTACGAAAGAAAGTAAAGTAGAAATAAAAATAGGACTCACAGCGGAATCCGTAACTGTGACCTTCACGGCCAGAGTAATATGTCAGCCTTTGTAATTCCATGGCGCCTGTTCTCATCCGGCCACACGGATCGCAATGTTGTGAACACTGCTTGTACCTCAGCAAAGACTCGCAGTGAGTGTATATGAAAAAAGTCTTTTGATGAGTTCTTTAGTATCCATCAAATGAGCAGAGTATCCCGTTTGGAGAAACTAATTGTGCGGTGTGAAAACCAACTGTTATCTTTTAAGTCAAAACGGCTAAAATTACCGAATGAAAAAATGGCACTTGTAGATATTATTCGGTTTCTTTTCAAATTCTACCAAACCGGTTTCTTACACTTTCTGCTATTCTTTCTATCACGAGCGTATTCTCCCCTACAGTCCCACTTGACTGGAGTCCACTTTCATGATGGAAAAAAAGCGGATTACCTGGAGAAAAAAACGCGAAGAACGAATCTGATGGACATCGAGCCAACAACACGGGATATTGCAAGATATTCACTCATGTCGGTATCAAGTCGTACTTCAGCCGCAAAGAAAATTAGGAAACCGGAAACCGGAAACAGGAAACGGGAAACCGGAAATTGAAAATTGAAAACCAAAATAGGACTCGAAACGGATGAGGACGACACAAAAACCAAGACCCCCTTAAAATGGTCTTAAAATCACTTGAAACTAACTGGAACAATTCTCGACTGAAGAATAAAGAAGAAACATCAACATTTCCCGGTTTCAACGAATTCGACCAGGGTTTTCATTTTATAGAAAACCCCACCAAAACTAGCCTGAGAAGGCGGAAGTATTTCCGGCGGTCGGTTTCTCCCAACGACCGCCGGAAATACGTGCGAACTACACCAAAACTACTTGGAATACAAAACTTCTTTCTGTCTAGAGTACATATTACGACTGTTCCACTCTATCAAAAGATCGTTCACTCTCCCTAACCCTAACCCCTAAAGAGGAAGATAACGGGAGTCGAGATTGAAATTTCGACGATTCCATTCTTGTGAGACCCAGTTGATTGGCTTTATCAATGAGGTTGCAAAAGACATGCAAAACGGAGGGCAGACCGACGTGATTGCCATGGATTTCTCAAAGGCTTTGGACAACGTATCCCATAAGGAACTGTTGTTTAAACTGACAAATTATGGAATTGACAAGTTCACCCTGAGATGGTTACAGGACTTCCTTTATAACAACAGACACCAGTGTGTTGTCCTCGAAGAGGTGAAATCAACATGCATCCATGTTACATCGGGGGTCCCATAGGGTCCGTTTTGGGCCCATTCTATTTTTGGCCTTCATAAATGATTTACCAACGGTATAAAGTCAAATGTACGACTCTTTGCTGATGACACAGTTCTTTATCTGCGTTGTTAAATCTATGGACGATTGTGCTCAATTACAGAAAGACCTACATAGCCTGGAGACGTGGGAGAAAGATTAAGAATTACACACTTTAACTACACACTTCATCGCTGCTGCCTTGATGAAATTGCTTCTACCAAGTATCTGGGAGTGTATCTTTCCATAGATCTTAGATGTAATGAGCATATGAGGTATATCACAAACAAGGCAAACAAATTGCTGGGCAGTTTTTTCAAGCGAAATCTAAAACACTGCACCACATAAACGAAGGAGAAGGCATATAAATCTAAGAATCCAGCCTATCTTTGCATACTGCTCTTCTGTCTGGGAATGTTACACAGCTAAAAATATCAAGCAAGTGGAAATGGTTCTTTCGCGTTACAATCATCAGGATAGTGTGACTGATATGCTAAATGAACTGGGCCGGAAATCACTGCAATCCCGTAAAATAATTGCCCGCTTTTCTATGCTTTATAAATTTAGAAACAATTTAGCAAACGCAGCTAATGCTAATCTGCACCCAATTATCTATTCCTCCACGCGTCCCTCTGGGCATGCAAAGTGACTCTAAATGCAAAGTGTGATTTTTATAAGTATTCCTTTTTTCCAAGAACCATACAGGAATGAAATAAGCTACCGAAGGAAGTGGCTTTGTTCACTTAAATCTTTCAAGGGTGAAATTTCCACAATTTATTAGCGCCATTTAGGGTGTACGGATGGCGCAGTGGTGCCGAGCACTCGCCTCCCACCAATGTGGCCCGGGTTCGATTCCTCGACTCGGCGTCGTATGTGGGTTGAGTTTGTTGGTTCTCTACTCTGTACCGAGAGGTTTTCTCCGGGTACTCCGGTTTCCCCTCTCCTCAAAAACCAACATTTGACTTGATTTGCGTTGATTGTTAATTTATCTTTACAGTGTCCCCAATTAGTGCTCCAGCGCTAAATCGACTAGACACTTAACTGAATAAAGTTCCTTTCCTTTCCTTTACTTTTCCCTTATAATTTATAATTTATTTATGATGTTTTTAAAGCTTAATGCAGTCCTTTATATTCAGTATCGAATGTAGGACTTAAATGGTAAATAAATTTCAGTCGGAAAACAAAATGACTCGAAGGGCCAGCAGTCTAGTCATTGGTTTCTATTACCGCAGAGACGAGGCTTCAATCCAAAATGGTGATGCTTTGGATGGATTGCAGACCTTTTCTTCTCCCTTGCTACACTTATAGAGCATTCGAAAAGGCAGCTTAGTTTAACTTCACGTGACCAGAGTTAACAGCGCAAAATTCTTGTTTCGGCGCCTTGATGAGTACGAGAGGACGCTTTCAATTCGATTCTGTCGTCAAGATTTGTTGAGACCTATGGGTGTCGGTCAGTACAAAACATGGACTGCGGACCACGCACGGTCTCTCCTCATTCCCCATTCTCCCTTCGGCTCGAGTGGGCGGCTCGACTGACTCAGAGCACGGTAATGGGCTTCTGCCGAGAGTCTACTCGAATATACCGAGTATTCAGGCATGGCTACTTATGGTCAATTCTGTTTTCTTTATCTCACAAGTCTAAAGGGAGATTTCTAAACAAAATAATATTCAAATTTAACCATAAAGCCTCGTAGCTGTGTGTGAATATTGATATATCGAACGTGGCCTTTTGGGAACGTGGCTGCAAGCTTTTTGTTGCTGCCGCAGTGAATGAGCCTGAATATGGACCATCGAAGATTGTTACGAGCGGTTTCAGGGTGAAAAGAGAGAATGAAAGATTCTGTGTTGCATGCTTACGGTTGTCGTCAAAACCTCAAATTAGATGATTTCACGTCGTCGTTATGCAGAGGACCGCAAACGTTCTTGCTAAAATCCTTGCTGCAGGGGCAGCACGATTACACAAATTATTAGCCCTTATTACACAAATATTTATAATGAAAGTAGGGAAGTTAATTAAAATTAAGTAGAGTACTGGCCGCCCGGAAAACCATAGGGGCCGGCTAGCTAGAGGAGTCGGGCAGCCAATAGGGAGTTTAAGAAACGACGACAGCTACGACTACGACAACGCCACAAAACAATAATTTCATTGGTCAAAAGAGCATAAAAAAGCTTTCCAAATCTTTCACGGTGGTTATTAGACTTTTATCAACTCGTTTGATAAAATCAATTTCTGTTTTAATCTCCCACTGACGCAGTACCCTTTCTTTAGAAACTAAAATTTTGAGCACTTCACATTACCCTACAATAGTTAATTGCCATGTTCTACATTAACAAACTGTTGGCGGGAGGTTAAGTAGGACTTTAACCAAGCCAATGCAGTTCCCTTCACCCCAAAACGGTTCGAAAGTCGGGATATTAGTATTGCATGATCCACCGTATCAAATGCTGCTGAAAGGTCTAATAAGAGTAATATAACCGACTTGTTTTGATCCAAAGAACACAAGATGTCATTATGTACTCTAAGTAGTGCTGTTTCAGTTGAATGAAATTGTTTGTATGCTGACGGAAACGTCTCGTCAAGATGGTTGGTCATGACATGTTCCGTCAGTTGAACTGCAACAGACTTTTCAACCAGCTTAGAAATAAACTTTAAATTTGAGATTGGCCGAAAGTTTGTGAACTGCTTGAAACAAAGAAGCACAGTAATTGGCGTCAGCTGTTGTGGACACCCTGCCTTAACCCAGTATTTGTTTATTTTTTGTTTTCGTCGTCATGTTTTGTTAATAGTTTATTTAGAAGGCGAAGTTTAAAATAGAATAAATCAGCAGTTGGTTTCTTTAATGTAGGTGAAAGAGAAGCAACCTTTAGGACATCAGGCATATAATCAGTTGACAATGACAAATTAACCATCCTGGTAATAGTAGGTAGGAGTACAGGAAAGCAATCCTTAAGTAGTGATGCCGGCAGAGGATAAAGACGACAGGACTTGCTTACAGGCTTATAAGCAAATTCCTTAACGTCATCTTGACTGACCTCATGAAAGTTATGAAAGTTAACGTTGGTAAACAATTCATTATCATCCGCTAACGATAGATCTCTGTTTCTTGCCACAAGGGCATTGTGAATCTTTTCAACTTTAGCAGTGAAAAAGTCAGCAAACGAATCAGCAAGTAAAGCATTGCTAAGAGAAGGTCGATATCGTGTCTCATGAGACTTCTGCATAAGCTTGTTTACAGTTCTAAACAGCACTCTTTGATCCGAGGAATGCTCATTAATTAATTATGTATAATAAGTAGATTTCAGTGAACTAATCAACTCGTTGCGCAACACTGATACTGGTACGCTTCCTTATCACTCTGTAGGCGTGTGTTCCGCCATTTTCTCTCTAAGCGACGTCTTTTCCATTTTTCAGTAGCAACTATTGGCGAATACCACGGTGCAAAAGGTCTTATTGTCACCAAACACTTTTTAGCGGGGGCGTATTGATCCAACAACAATCGGAGACCATTATCATATTGAGCAACTGCACTATCCAAGTCAA
Source organism: Montipora capitata (assembly GCA_949126865.1). Lineage (NCBI taxonomy): Eukaryota > Metazoa > Cnidaria > Anthozoa > Scleractinia > Acroporidae > Montipora > Montipora capitata. The sequence continues at coordinate 682,176 of OX421449.1, forward strand.
TGAGTTCTTCTTGAACTAGAGAAGAATTACGATCATCCTCGCGAAAGGAGTCAGTATCCAAGGAGCACAATTTTCGAGTGCTAATAACTTTCTTCCTGAACTTAGGTTTTTTGAGAGATAAGTTACAGAATAATGCAAGGTGATCAGAGATCATCGAGTCATGGATCTTAACATTTCTTACAAGTTCCTCATTAATCTTGTTATTAGCAGATCTAGGGTGTGGCCACTTGCGTGAGGAGGAGAAAACACGTGCTGTTTGAGATCAAAGGTTTCAAGAATTTCAATGACCTGCCTAGTAAGGGCATTGTTAGAATTCTCCATATGAAAGTTTAGATCCCCAGCAATCATAGGATTAGCTAAGGGCTCAGATAAAACATGTTCTAGCAGTCTAGAAAATTCCTCAAAAAACAGAGCACGCGACGTGTTGTTAGGCGGCCGATAAACAATGAGAATTGTAACGCTCTGACAAATTCGGAGACGAACCGATGAAACACTCTTTCGAGTGTTTGATATTGCTCCGCAAAGGAATCAGTATTTTAAGAGATATTTGGGATTGAAGTTGGCGAAATTTTATGCTTATTAAGACCATATATACAAAATTCTTTCACGGTGGTGATTTCTTTTGTTTTTGGCTTATGAATTATTAATGAGTTTGAGAAAGAGCCGATCCAAACTTGCTTAGTTTAATTGAATTGAATAAACCAAACCAAACTAAGTTTTTCATTTGTCATGGAACTAAACAGAGAACTCACCTACGTAGGCAAGTTCACCAATAGGTGTAGGCGAGGCTTATTTCCCTTTTGTAAACGGCCGATGCCATTTTTTAGTGGTCGATGCTGTGCTTAATAGCCAAGCCTTTCGGAATAAAAATTAACTATGATTAAACTGAAAACTGAATCGGGCTAACATTTCGCCCAGATTGAGAAAATAAGCCTAAGAAATGATTATGGTGTTAACTGTTTGCCTTACGTTGAAAATAATGTTAGTTTTAATGTTTCAATCTATTTACTATATTTTATACAAAGTGGTTAAGGGCCTAATTACATGGCGAATTTCAGCCCGGTTAGCCGGGCTGAGACTTAAATAATCGATTAGAAATCCCCAGGCGAATAAGCCCCCATGCAAAACAACGCCAAAGAGAGACTTACGTGCAGTGATGTACGACAGCAAAGAACTGGAAAACTACTGCAGTGACTGTCAAAGAGATATATAGTACATTATATTTAATGACTTGCGAAAAAGGGCGGCCACTATTTTTAACCACTCATTAATTGGAGTCACTCGCGGGCTGCATTCCAGCGCTCCGGGTTCGAATCCCAGCTCGTGCATTCCAAAGTTTACTTAGCTTTCCATCCATTCGTGGTGGGTAAAATGAGTACCAGTATTACTGGGGACAAGTTGTGCATGCAAAGGGTTAGGAGTGGCGCCCACCCATGCAGTGACAGTTACGGTAGAAGCCGTAAGTCAGTGTACAGAAGCTAGGGAAATGCAGCCTTCGGGTTGCCTTCGACTACGGTCGGCCTCTTCTCTCTTCTTCTCTTTCGTTATACATTAGATTTAGTTAAGGGGGCAGTTTCTAAAGAAACTGTGGTGCTGCGTCGGTGGGATTCCATGGATTCGCTCTGACGAAGGGCTAACGCTCGAAAGGTTTTAGAATCTCTGTACGGTGGCCAATTTACATTATCAACTCCGTTGATAAACCAAAGATTTAATTAAGGCCGTGTTCACAGCGGGTGCTTTCCATTTCATAAGGCTGACCGATCAAAGACTAAAGAAATCAACAATCGGATAATGGGATGAAACGAAGACCGACTTTCCACTTCATTGATTGTTGGGAAATATCGTCCCAATTCTTTCGCTACAAGAGTCAAATAAAACTGCGAAGAGCACTGGAATCGCGGAAAATCTTGGTTAGTGGATTTCGGTGATATTTCTGTTCGGACCATGTATCTTTCTGTTGTATAGACCTCTTTCATAATGGCGGCCAAATAATACATTTTTCTGTTTTAATGCTAATAAGCCTTTCTAGTATGGCAAGCCAATTGTAGCAATATTCAACAAATGGATATTTCAGTTCAAAGAGTTCATGTTAGTTCAATTCAACGCATAAATTTATGTTCAATACACTTTTTTTTTGGTTCAACGTGCGATTTTGCATTCAACACTTTTTGCATTCAATACACTTTGGTACCCTTCAATGCGATTGCCTCGGTTCAACCAACAACAACAACAACAACAACAACAACAACAATATTTTATTATTTGACAATAAGTCCTTATTCCCCTGGCTCCGCAGGTAGCAGTGCTAATCGAGGCGGGCCAGGATAATCAGTAAAAGAAGAAGAAAATACACACAGTAAAACTACCGAGAAATAGATAGATAATTAGATAGGTATGTAAATACGAGAACAGATTAAGTCTAAAGAAACACCTAGCTATGTAATTGAGGTTGGCAACGCAGTATATTATGAGAGGTAGATAAATAAGACAAAATGAATAAGATAAGATAAGCGAAGCAAAGATTGAGATTATCGATTCTAAGTCTTCGTAGGAGTCTTCAGATTCTAATATATTGAATGAGATCATACGAATTTTCCTTTTAAAAATGGGTTTTGGTAGTTTTCCTTACTTAGTTGGTATCTCATTCCACAGTTTTGCACCAATTCTTGAAAACGATTTTCGTTGAATTTCAAGTTTTGACTTTTTAATATAAAAGTTGTTGGAAACTGAAGATCGCGTATTATATGAATGAATTTTTGCAGCAGGGATGAACAAATCCTTCAATTGTGAAGGGATAACATCGTTATTTACATCATGCATTGTTT
>OX421449.1:695000-702500 GCA_949126865.1 Montipora capitata
TACATACCTATACAGGGCTATACAGAGCTATACAGACCTATACACAGGTATACACACCTATACATAGCTGTACACAGCTATACACAGCTGTACAGTACTATACACAGCTATACAGTGCTATACAGACCTATACACAGCTATACATAGCAGTACACAGCTCTACAGGTATATACACAGCTAGACAGTACTATACACAGCTATACAGTGCTATACAGACCTATACACAGCTATACATAGCAGTACACAGCTATACAGGTATATAAACAGCTAGACAGTACTATACACAGCTATACAGTGCTATACAGACCTATACACAGTTATACATAGCAGAACACAGCTATACAGGTATATACACAGCTAGACAGTACTATACACAGCTATACAGTGCTATACAGACCTATACACAGCTATACATAGCAGTACACAGCTATACAGGTATATACACAGCTATACAGTACTATACACAGCTATACAGTGCTATACAGGCCTATACACAGCTATACATAGCAGTACACAGGGCTATACACATTTCTACATACCTATACAGGGCTATACAGAGCTATACAGACCTATACAAAGGCATACACACCCTATACATAGCTGTACACAGCTATACACAGCTATACAGTACTAGACACAGCTATACAGTTCTATACAGACCTATAAACAGCTATATATAGCAGTACACAGCTATACAGGTATATACACACCTAGACAGTACTATACACAGCTATACAGACCTATACACAGTTATACATAGCAGTACACAGCTATACAGGTATATACACAGCTAGACAGTACTATACACAGCTATACAGTGCTATACAGACCTATACACAGTTATACATAGCAGTACACACCTATACAAGTATATACACAGCTATACAGTACTATACACAGCTATACAGTGCTATACAGACCTTTACACAGCTATACAGTGCTATACGGACCGATACACAGCTATACAGGATAATACACAGCTATACATACCTATACAGGGCTGTACTGACCTATACACAGGTATACATACCTACACACAGCTATACAGTACTAGACACAGCTATACAGTGCTATACACAACTATACATAGCTATACACAGCTATACAGCACTATACACAGCTATACATACCCATACAGGGCTATACAGACCTATTCACAGGTATACGTAGCTATATACAGCTATACAAGTCTATACACAGCTATACAGCGCTATACATACCTATACATACCTATACATGGCTATACAGACATATACACAGGTATACCTAGCTATACACAGCTACACAAGTCTATACACAGCTATGCAGAGCTGTACAGACCTATACACAGGTATACATAGCTATACACAGTTATACAGCACTGTACACAGCTCTACATACCACAGCTTTACAGTGCTCTACAGAGCTATACGGACATATACACAGGTATACATAGCTATACACAGCTATACAGGTTTATACACAGCTATACAGCGCTATACAGAGCTATACATATCTATACAAGGCTATACAGGGCTGTACAGACCTATACATACGTATACAGTGCTATACACAGCTATACAGGTCTATACACAGCTATACAGTGCTATACACAGCTATACATACTTATACAGGGGTATACAGACCTACGCAGATGTATACATGCCTATACACAGCTATACATACCTATACAGGGCTCTACAGAACTATACGGACCTATACACAGGTATGCATAGCTATACACAGCTATACAGGTTTATACACAGCTATACATACCTATACAGGGCTATACAGACCTATACACAGCTATACAGAACTATACAGGGCTACACAGAGCTATACAGACCTATACACAGCTATACAAGCTAAACACAGCTTTACAGGTCTATACACTGCTATACAGAGCTATACACAACAAAACAAGGATATACACAGCTATACAGACCAATACACAGGTATACATACCTATACACAGCTATACATAGCTGTACACACACACATACAGGTATATACACAGCTATACATACCTATACAGGGCTATACAGACCTATACACAGGCATACATAGCCATACACAGCTATACAGTACTATACACAGCTAAACAGTGCTATACAGACCTATACACAGCTATACATCGCTGTGCACACCCATACAGGTACATACACAGCTATACATACCTATACAGGGCTGTACAGACCCATACACAGCTATATAGAACTATACTGGGTTATACAGCGCTATACAGTCCTATACAGACCTATACAGGGCTATACAGAGCTATACAGACCTATACATAAGTGTACACAGCTATACACAGCTATACAGAGCTCTACAGGGTATACACAGGTATACACAGCTATATAGAGCTATACACAGCTATACACAGCTATACAGAGTTATACATAGCTATACAGAGGTATACAGACATACACAAGTTCACACAGCTATACACGGCTATACAGAGCTATACAGGGTATACACAGCTATACAGGGCTATACACAGCTACACATAGCTGTACACAGCTATTCAGTGTTATGCAATTCATTTTTGACTGTGGCTTGACGCTTGTCGTTTTAAATTATCGCTGTTAAGTCTTCACCTATTTGTAGCGGCGGTTTTGATAATGAGACCTTAACTCGGGCCTTTTGCAATGTCCTAATTATGCTGCCTTCAGACCTGCTTTCCTTACTGCTGTTCCTCGTACAGCTTTTGATCAATGGTTAAATATTCTGACCAGTGAAATGTTGAACTTGTTCTGTTTTGCTCTTCTTACTTGTCAAATAATTAAAACGTTTAATTTTCTCTCATGTCCAGTACTTTATAACAGAGTCTAATAGTGTTTCTCTTTCTTTTTGCGGTCACTACAATTAACCTAATTAACTGAAAACATTTTTTTAAATACCTAATTTGTATCCCGTGTCCGTGTTGATCTTGTATGTGATAATTCGAGTTTCGTTGTAAGGCAAGGCCCCTGTGATGAACTCATTTCAGCTCTTTGGGCAAACATGCAATGAATATGTTAAAATAAGAAATAACAAAAAAAATGGGGTGGGCGTTGTGGCAACAATGATTTTGCTACAAAAAGACGACCCTACTGTGCCCTGCATCAAGTACCCGCTACAATTCCGGTGTCTGACAACAATTGAAAGCTAACCGTTTTAAAATGGGTTGTTAGACTTAAATACTGTTTATCAGCGTTATTTGTCTGAAGTCTGCAGTCTGCACTTGTCTTGCGTGGAGCCGGCTCTCAAGTTTGATAGAATGTGGAAAATTTATTCAGGTATGTTACTAATGTAACACTTGCTCAGTGCGACCAATTTTCAGAAAATACCACATCATTTTAACCAGTGGTGATATATTTTAAAACCTCGCCCTTAGAAAAATCAAGAATCTTTTATGTACTGAGACGTTTTTATTGCGATCCATTTCTTTCATAGCGTTCACATAGTTCGCAAACAGTTCAAGTTTGTTATGGGTAGATTTTCATGTACAACCTCCATTTTCATTTTCCTCTATACCGGAGAGCCATGTTGCGTGACCCTGTTTATGTGAACTTACGGGATGTTTCTTCTCTGAGAGGTACCCACTTTCATATCTAAGACATTTTACTTAAGTTGTTCAAAATTGTTCAGTAACAATTTAACGGTGATTTTTCACTGATAGAACGCTACTTTGAGATAATCGTAAATTAACTTGCTTCTTGTGTTACCCGTGACCCCGCGAGATTCTATTCTCATCATGGTCACCTTTCACCTACGTTTACAAGAGGCCGTTGGCAAAATCCGGATCGGACCGGATCGTATCGGACCGGACCGGACCAGATCGGATCGGATCGGATCGACAAACTCCGACAGGATCAATTCCAAAAATCCCGCCAAAAGTAGATACATCAAATCCCTGGGTCACCTTCGCGGGAGTCCTTCGGTGAAAAAATGGTACGCGCGTTAGTTTCAATACAATTCTAACAAACAAAAAAATATACAATCTCACAGCCGCGCAACCAACCTTGCATAATTATTTTGCTTTTACTCTGTAGTCTACAATGAAACTATAGTTAACCGAGGTTTCCTTTTAGTGTCAGGAGCCGGTAGGACGTGAAACCGCCGAGGGTATTTATCGGGTATCGGATACCGCAGCACGCGAAAAAAGACATCAGTGGTATTCACAAGCCATCAATCAACGAAATTGTCTCAGGAGTTTTCGATATTCTGATTGGTTGTCTAGATATCCGCATCTAAGGTGGAAGTAGCCAAAAATATGCGAGACGTGTTGTGTAAATGGACGTCACGGGAAAAATATTTTAAACATCGTAATTTCCTGATACGAATTGTTGATTGATGCCTTGTGGATAACATTGTGCAGTCATTTTGCTCGTGCTGCGGCATCCGATGCCCGATAAATTTGATAGAAGAACCCTCTGCGGTTTCACGTCTTACCGGCTCCTGACACTAAAAGGAAACCTCGGTTAAACTATAGTTTTATTGTAAACTACAGAGTAAAAGAGTTAAAACGAAATAGTTATGCAAGGCTGGTTGCGCAGCTGTGAGGTTGTATATTTTTTGTTTGTTAGAATTGTATTGAAACTAACGCGCGTACGATTTTTTTACCGAAGGACTCCTACGAAGGTCGGAAGTTACCTTGAGTAGTGACGCAGGGATTTGATGTGTCTACTTTTGGCGGGAATTTTGTTATTGATCCGGTCTGACGTTTGTCGAGCCGGTCCGTTCCGATCCGGTCCGATCCTGGTTTTGCCAACGGCATTTTAAAGACGCTCGGGGAAATACATGTGTTCAGTCGGATTATTTCACTTCCTCTAACAACAATGTTTGCGCCAAAAATCTTCTAATTATAGAGCTCGGAGTTTGTCTTCCAGAAAACTCTTCCGTCCTTATGTCATGTATGCCAGGACAACCCGACCCACTGAGTACCGTATACCCGGACCGTTAGGTAAGGCTGCCAAATCCTGGATTACCTTATAAGGGGTGACATGCTTTGATTTCATACCACATATGAAGATATCATGAAAAATGTGTCCATCTCTTCCCAGCACGACATATTGAAGACTGGACATTTTACCCATTCCGAACTCTGGGCTTTTCAGAGGCCTTCAGAACAGTTTTTTTTTTTTTTTACAATCAGACCGTTGCGTGCCCCTACGAGATTATCTTGGGCCTATATCATCGAAATCAGAATCAAAAAGTCAAAACAGTTTTTTATTAACCATCTTCATTTTATTTAAAAATGACCATAACTCATAACACAAAACAACCAAAATTTCCACGCCGTCGGTTTCTTAGCATCTTTTGCCGTTTAACCTCCATCATACCTCGGGTTTACTGCAAGTTGAAAAGAATGACAGGGCAGCTGTTAGAAACACATGAGCGTCGTCGTTTAGAATAATTTCGTTAACATGCTAAAATACTTAGAAATTATCCATTCATGGAGAGCATTTTCTTTACGACGTTCCAAAGTTCGAAAATTCATTTTCAAAGGACCTTTAGCAGACAGGGAGATTGGTATTGCTCAGGTAAGATAAGAGCTCATGCATGAGTTATATTTATTAGTGAGTTATCTCTATGAAAATCTCGAAAGGAGTTATTAATCAGTAAGATGCCTGATGGGACAGGGTTTGATGTCAGTTAAAGAACTCATACTTCCACACATTATTTGGGTAGTCCCTTTTCGTTAATCATGGCTACGAGGGAGCCGGCATTTAAAATGGAGTAGGATGTTAGGGATTTTCTTTGATGAAACTCTGATTTTAAATAGTATTTCATCCCACGTTATGTTACCAGAAACACATTTAAGGGTTTCCAATAGGTTTATAGGTTCCCTGTTCATCGTAACACCATCTACAATAAAAAAACTTCCTAGCGTTATGCAATACCAACGAGTGAACCAAGACAGAGCAATCTTCAGATTTAACCGGGGAGTGAGGAGGGTCCAGGTTTGTACAGCACTCAAATCGAGAATTAGGGTACCTTTTCTTAACATATGCAAAGTTGGGGGTACGTTTTTTTTTCTCTGTACCTTTCCTTTTTTTGATAAACACTAGCAGCCTCTTAGTTATGATTAACTACGATTCCCATATTTGCATGAATGTTTTAACTGTTAAGGTCTTACCTTGTAAGTGACCTCTTTTCTAGGTCGTCTCTTTGTCATTACTTCCCGTGGAGTAAGGGAATCTTTCAATGAATCCGTTTCTCCTGCAAATTATCAAATAGAAATCCAGTGAATGGCAACGTCTCTTCGGATTTTCTTTCTTTTTCAATTCAGATCTGAATTACAAAAAAACCTCAACAAGGCCGCATGCGATTCTGTCCAATAGAATATGTGTGGCCCAGTTGTCCAATGGCCAGGTAGTCAATATTCAGAATATACTGTTGGCCGAGACCAGAGGCTCCATTTTGATAAATTAAAAGTGTCCCCTTAAGTATAACGAAGTCCAACCATCTAGATGCACAACAACACAAAGGGAAGGGCATTGGAGCTTACCTAGAGGTAGGTTTCTCAACTGTTTATCTATGCTTGCAGATTTAAGTAGGAGGCCTGGGGCACTTCAGTGATACTTCAGGAGATTAGTAATGTGGAAGTGAAGGAAAAGGGCAAGATTACACTTAGATAAAGATCTTGCATCTCATTATTTAGCTTTCCTGGGTGTAGCAAAACATAGCTCATTGATGCTGAGAGAAAAAAATTACTCACACCACCTCAAATCATGGTGGAGGCTTTAAGCTTACACAACCGTCCGGAAAAATACAAGAGCCTTACTTTTTCGACGTTTTCCTGTAAGTCTCACATATTGAGCTTCTGCTGAAAGATACATAAAATATATATATACACATATTCAGATCAGATCACTAGACTTTCAGCTTGTAAACCCGAACAGATGAAAAATTTTTATTGGATAAAAATATGCCTATATCTACCGTTTAAATACTAAAATACGTTTAACAATGTTACGTTTAAGTGGTTTTGAACTATATTGGGTGCCCCTGTGAAAAGACTGTTGTACATTACAAATAGGCAGTAATTGTAGCAATTTAATGAAAATTTTGCATATTTAAGCAAATCATTAATAAATCATTTTTACCCGCAGATGACGATGCTAAAATTTTGACTTCAGATTCCTGCAAAGAACATAATGGTCAGCGTCTTAGGTTGCCATCCAAGTTCTGCGCGCAATGCGCGAGAAGCATCTATAATTGCATTTTTTCTCAATCTGTGTCGTAGGGAATTATAAAGCATGTAAGTCTTTGAATTATTGTAAAATAATTTTTCACCTTGATTAAGCATGTTGCATTATATGTGTTACTTACATTAATTTCTACCGTTTCCTGTACTGATTCATCGGTCCCTGAGTAAGACAAAAAAGGGACACGTGAAGAACGTTTGAAGCCATCCCTTTAATTGAAAGGCCTATAATACTATCATAGGTTTTAAATAGCTCTATTAAATTATTCATATAACATTTTGTATCTTAAATAGCCGGTGCGCTTTGTGGAATCTTTTGTATTCCG
>OX421449.1:707500-715000 GCA_949126865.1 Montipora capitata
AATATTTTTCCCATGGACATGCATATATGCCTTTCATTATTGTATACAAAAATTTGGTTTTATCAACGGAGTTGATAATGTAAATTGGCCACCGTACAGAGATTCTAAAAGCTGACGTTTCGAGCGTTAGCCCTTCGTCAGAGCGGATTCGCTCTGACGAAGGGCTAACGCTCGAAACGTCAGCTTTTAGAATCTCTGTACGGTGGCCAATTTACATTATCAACTCCGTTGATAAAACCAAATTTTTGTATACTACTTCCCCACCGACGCAGCACCACAGTTTCTTTAGAAACTACCCCTTCTTTCATTATTGTACCTTGTTATAAAGGAGAACCGTCAATTTCTCCAACACAACAAGACTGTCAATATCATCCCACCACAATGGAATGGTCCTGTTGACAAGACTCTCAAGCAGCCTTGCTTCAGAGCCAGCTGTGAAATAAACATGGTATCTAATGTAAGAATGACATCAATACATTTATAGTGTAGCAATTTGGAAACATTCATGTAAAATTTCCCCTTGAGAGGAGTACAGCCCCAAACAAAAACAGGTTATCATAATGGGAACTTATGGTAAGTTACAGAATTAACTGGATACACACTCTGCAGTCAGCAGTTAAATTTATCATTTTACCTCCTATGCATTCCCGTTGATTGAACAATGCCATTGCGCACTCAACAGCAGTGGATTTTCCAGACACAGGGTCGCCAACTGCAATTGTTGGGGGAACACCACCAACTAACTTGGTGAGTTGTTGGTAGTGGAAAGCCATAGCTGTTCCACCAAGGACAAGAAGGACAGCTGAAATGTCGTCGCCATAAAATGTTTCCAGATTGGAAATCACCCGCCTTAAACTTTCTCCATTGTCTAAATTACCTACAATTTAACCACAGGTTCAATATACATAGCTAAAAATGCATCGATGGGATCCACATAGAAACAAGGTGGATTTCCCATGGCATTCTATCAAAAAAATATGTGAATGAAAGAGTCCATAAAATTACTGTGACATAAAATACGTAAAAATACTGAATATATAATAACCAGCAGGGAGGTTTGTATTGGCAAGGACGTACATGAAAAAAACTGTTAAAGATCTGTGATGATCAAGTGCCGTGGAAGTAAAGCCTTTCAACAAAATGACATTTCTTCATGAATTTGTAGAGTTCGTATTATTTTGTCAATTTATGAATTGGAGTTCTGAAAATTGGAGAAAAATGCAATCAATTCCTACCACGATAATCATACGTGCTGCAGCAGTCACCATTGACTGCATACTTTGAATCTGTTTCCTTTAGGCGTATTATGTTGTCTCCATTAAGCTGAAGCTGCATGTCCTTACTAAAAACCCAAACTGGTGGGTCTGATTTAGGTTGCAGTCCAAAAATCTTCAAATAAAGAAAACAATTATATAAATTATTAAGTTCCAGCATCCCACGACACAGTTAGCCGTCGACAACATGTAACGCATCATAACACACTGTGGCAGCTTCTGGTATTCCACTAAGCCCAGCTGGTTCAACTTCAAACTTTACATGAGTAAAACTTAATTAAAAGTTGGGAAATGTTTATAAACTAATTCTGAAGTTTACCTATTGTGTCAAATGCCATGAAGAATAGATTGGTGGGTCCCAAAGCGATGACAATCAAGATTTTAGGTCTATGAAGTGGGGTATAGGCATAGGCATAACTAAAATTCTATAATTTCTTTTTCTTATGTCTATCGGCCGTTTCTTGTTGCCAGCCACGATGTGAATCTGGCAAGATTTTCCAACCAGACATCGTTCATCATTTTCCTTCAAGGGTAAAACTCGGAAATTCAAAACGCTGTTTTGTCAAAATGGAAAAAGGCACAGTACTACAATTATATTAAACGATTTACTTTTAGGTTATTTGCAACCTGGTCTTTATTAAGAATTTTCGCAGTTTTTCGAATTTCGTGACGTCACGACGAGAACTGCCAAATGAGAATGACTCCCTTTGTTTGAGCCCCTTTGATTTGGAAGTTTATTATAACATAGCCTTTCTTAGAGAGCTCGGCCCATTGGTAGAGAATCAAACGTAATTTACCTTATTATAATTACGCTAGGACACACTAGAGGATCACTGACTGAATTTGGAATATTTCTTAGCAAATCTCCTTTTAAAATGCGGAATTTTTGCCGCCTCACGTTGTTCCGATTTACTCTTACTAGTTACTCGTTACTACGTTATACCCGATAGCAGCCCCTTTAAAACGTGTAAGAAAATTTGGAATTACGTCCACTTTAAAAGCGTAAAATTAATAGCACAAAACTCCCGCAAAGAATCTTTTTCGAAAAAATATCCCGTGTTAGTTTTGAAGCCAACATGTTACTATTGGTCTTTCTCCTTCTACTCCGACTGCGTGTACACCAACTAGGCGCTGGCTCAGAAATTGAACATTTTGCTCACCCTCAATTATTTTTACAGCCGGCTAGCTTATAGAATTTTGACCTATTCTAGACATTAAATTAATTTCGTACTCAAGATTTGGGGAGTCTTCAAAGATTTTTCGACGTCAGGTTATTCTTATGCCAATGAGGGGCGGGGTATTCTTCAGTCAAGGCGGCAACGGCCAGTTCGCTAATTAAACATCTAAAACTGACTAATTTCTCTATCGTTTCATAACGACCTTATTGATAACGAAGTCTTTGAAAAGGCGTATCTCTATTAGCCCGAAACTTTACAGAACGGGAAAGCAATTTTTGAAAGTAAGATCTGCTTAGTCTTGACGACAGAAAATAAACAACTACGAAATTTCATGACTTGAAACGCTTTTCTATTGAAGATATAAAGTATGTCACCCGCAAAGGCGTGATAAGTCTACGAGATTTTCGCGAAACACCATCTCTCGCGCGTTGCTATGACGCGCAATAACTTATCGATAACCAGAGTGGAGAGGGGAAATGACGTCGATCGGATACGTTGCGTTGCCCTTTAGCGAAAAGACTTTTTCACGAGAAATGGATTCCCAGAGCAGGAAAACACTCTTTTGCAATTTTATTAATTTTCAATGAAACAGAGTATGACTCTCTATTTTGCGGCAGCCTAAAATAGTGCGAAACTATAAAAAAATATATTTCCCAAGCGCACGTTTGTTCTGACCACACCTAAGAAGCACGTTTGTTCTGACCACACCTAAGAAGAGAGACCACCTTACCTTTACAGGAACCATTTTGCGGCAATCTTCCCTTCTCTCATATTCATCGCACATGTCCTTTAGCAAAGCAGGTAAAAAGTCCTTCGTATTGCTTATCCAAAGGCGTACGGAGTCCAGCTTATTTTGGATGGTATACTGGTCACTCATATCTCGTCGGGTCAGAAACACACTGTTCAGCCTGAAAGGTATTATAATCACGATGCATGTTACAAAAGAATACTCAAATGACTGAATGAGCTATATGTCAAGATACGTTTGCTGTTTTATCGTTCGCCTTTACGTTTAATTGAAAGACCCATCAGTAGTAGATTCTGGGTAAAAGAATAAAACTGAGTGAAAGAAAACGTAAAGCCAACTTTTTCAGGTTGTAATCCGCCTCTATCCATACCACACGTAACAACAGAAGACATTAACCCTTTCACCGCCAAAAATGCAAATTGACACTTATAGATTTTACTCTGTCTAACGCCAGAAGATTTTACTCTGTCTAACGCCAGACGATTTTACTCTGTCTAACGCCAGACGATTTTACTCGTCAATGGGGGAGCCCTCGGGGCTAAAAGGGTTAAACGTCTCAGTGCAGAAATGTAGTCTCAAGTAAACGAACTGTATAGTTATTTTAAACTGACTGGTTTCAACATAAACAACTTTTAGAATTCAAAATTAAGACCAATGATCATGACATGACCCCCGTAAGTCTTCATGGACCGCATGTTAAAAATAGTAGTAATTAACACCATGAGGCGAAGCTGAATGGGCTACTGACCCGTGGCCCTTGAGGGCGAAGGGTCTAATTGTTAATTACTACTATATTTAACATGCGGTCCATGAAGACTTACGGGGGTCATGTCATGATCACTGGTCGTAATTTTGAATTCTAAAAGTTGTTTCTGTTGAAACTAGTCAGTCCTCTAGTAGCTTAGCCAATCAAAATGCAGAATTTGCATAAGTGCACTAGTTGGGTGATACAAATTGGGTATATTCACTGAACTTACCATCCATCTGCCTCTGAGTTTCTGTTGTTTTTTGGTTTCGCTCTTAGCATGAAGCCAACAACATCTCCATCTTCTTCGACGACTCCTTCACACCTCAAAATGAAGTTGCTGACTGTGGTAAATTTTTCATTTTTAAAATAGCCATACTCTCCGTCCTGCTCAATTATTCTAGCTCTATCTATTTCCGTGGGCCGTTTTTTTTCCTTAGAAGTACTGGAGGAAGAAGAAGATTGACCATTGTCTGCCATAATTGAGAATTACCTTGACTTCAAGTAGACTGGTAGTAAAGTGATTAATGTATGTCTAAAACACTGGTCTTTTATATCGTCAAGGTGCGATTAAACACTCGATTGCTAGCTTTTTTGACAGCGTTCCGACGGAAATGGTTTTATGTGGCATTACATTACCGGACATAACGCCCGAAAAAATAGACACTTTTTACTCTTTAGAAGACCGCACGAGCTGTTGAAGAGTTAGCGGCGTGACAAGGAAAGGGAACATCGATTTTGTTAAAAAGGTAATTCAAGATGGTCTTGCCCGTATCAAACACGTCAAACAAAACGATCAAAGGAAGTGACAGAAAACTTCCCTATTAGTTGGAAAAAATGTGCCAGATACCATACATTTTTCTTGACGTCCTCGCAGCAGTAAAAAGGCGTAAATCTTTGCTTTCAATTCACTTTATTTAATTCAAAAATAAATCATTTAAGAAACATAACACCGTAGCAGCTACTTGCCCTCCGACCATCTCCACCAATTTTATTACAAAGTGGGACGGAACGTTATCACAAAGCGCGGCAACCTTTTGTTTTACAAAGTGCGCCGCTATGTTTTCGTCGCTCTTGACAAAATTCACACATGGAATCTCTTTGCTCATGAAACAATTTTTGTTCGTGGAAAAATCAAAAGCAGAAAGAAGTCCGTGGGTAAAAAAAAAAATAAATAGAAAAATATACAGGGCTAAAGAAGAAAGAAAGAGTAATATTCTTTAACAAAATAACATAAAAAATACTTGATGACAATGACCAGTACTCCGCCCTACTCTGTCGTCCATATTTAGAACAAAAAAAGTCGCCGGCAAGTGGGTTTCATTAGAAGCCGGTCACCGGTGGTATACCGGTGGTATACCGCCGTCTGTTCGTCAGAAATATGCCTCTCACCGCCGGCTACTCTGCCTTGATTTTCATTCAAACCTTTGTAAAAGACAAGATCAAGTGACTGCTGCTTACATTGATTAGCCCTGATATCTACTGCAAAAGTTATTGAAACCCCTGTCAGTACCAGCCTTGCTACAAAGACATGTACACTAGTTATTTTGAAAGCTGTCTGTCGATTCGTTGTCTTGCTTCTCAGCACATTTTCTGTTTTTTCCGTTTTGGCCGCGGAGTTTTCCTTTGCAGTTGGCAAACGTGTCTCTATTGTGTCGTCCTCCTCAACGCCCCATTGAGCGAAAAAAAAACGTGTCTACAATGCGTTATTTTCCCGGGAAATCTTCAACCATCGTCATTGATGCAAGGAGGTCCCGTTGTCCCATTGGTTTGCGCGAATTGCTTACGAACCTTTTGAGCTAAAATCTCGCTTAAATAATATTTTTGTCTCAAACTTTCTTTATTAGGCTTTCCCCGGATTTATAGTTTGTTAGGATTATAGTGAAACTAGCGCGTGCGAATTTTTTCTTGAAGGACACCTGCGAAAGTGGGAAGTAAGCTTTCTAAAATTAAGGTTACTGCTAACCTTTTGGGGTGCCTTCCGGGAAATCTTTCGTAAGTGCGTTATTTTCGGTAAAACTCAACCAAACTATATATCACCGAAAATAAAATAAAATGAAGAATCCAATTATATGAACATTTTAAGTTTATTATGGCTTTCTTTAGCGCGCGCGAAGCTTCAAACTCAAAACCATACATGTTCACTTTGCTGAATTACGCGCCTTCGCATTATCACGCACAACCAAACAAACTGTACTAGATCAATTATATATAGCCTACCAAGGTGTGTTGGGCTTTTAGGATCTTCCTATTGGTTTCCGAGAAAATAAACTTTGAAGTTGACCGATAGAAAATTTTCCGTTTCACGCAAACGCAGAGACGCGTCGAAGTAAAAATATTTCGAATTTTTTACAAGCCCGACACACTTTCGTGCACCAATATCTGACGATCATTTTGGCAAATTGCGTAAAAATCCGTCAAATCTGCATACCCTATAAATACATTTGAAGAGGGGCTATTCCTGGAAAAATATACCCCGAGTTTTCCGGCAGAAACGATTTTACATGTTTTCACACCTTGGCAATGCGGGTGTGAATACGGTCATGCGGCTATGATGCCGCCGACCAATGAATATCGACGTAAGGCCCCCTGAAGAAGGTATTTTGCAAAACATTTTTTAATTCGCGGGACAAGGCATTCAGCGCTGCATCATCAGCTGATTGCAAACTTAGCCCTTGTCGCTAGCAGCGAACATAGTTTTCTTTATTGCCTCGATGGAATCTTTCTTTTTTTTAGACCCAGTCTTTTTCTTACTTTTCACCCAAGGACAATTTTCCCGTTTCGGCTTCCTCCTAGTTTTATGCGTTTCATGGCCTAGAAAGGAGTATAACGCCTCGCGTATTCCTTTCGCACAATCGTATCGACCGGAAATGCCGGTAAATGGCGAACTCAACAAGCGATGAAGTGAAGATAACCGGATGTATTCCCGCGTCTCAAACTGCACGGGAGGTCTAAAGTGTTGACATCTTCTAACACCTCGGGGGATTAACATTTTAGTCTCGAAAAACCAAAAAATTGCAATAATTCCGCAAGAAAAAATCATTTGCACACAATTTCTTTTTTAGAAGAAAAGAAATATAATCAGCTATCTTATGGTAGCTTTCTGAAATTTTGTAAAATTCGAGACCGAAATGGTTCGCAGCCAACGTTTGTATCATGACAAAATGACCCTTAGCCTCACTTCTCTTCAAAGGCTTGGCAACCAAGCACGCAACTGTAAAAATGACTATTTTCGTCAAAGAACTCGATTGAGTCGAAGGCTGAAAAGAAAAAAAGAGAGTAAGAGAAAAGAAAGATTCCCGAGCCCATTATAATGAACTTAAACATTAGGTTTGCAAACTGGTACGTTTTCATCAGAAAGATAATAACTCAATCTCGTACCCAGGGTCTAGAGGTTAGGTTGATAGAGTCAAACCTATACTAAGCAGTCACCCTCGGGAATGAGCGAACTGGACCTCTTAACAGAGGTTGACAGCTTAATAGAGGTTTCCCAAAATTTACGTAGCGTACAGTATAGTGTATCCGTAATACAATAAGCAATTGTATGTTCAAGAA
>OX421449.1:720000-742500 GCA_949126865.1 Montipora capitata
CACGGTAAGGCGCCTTGCACTGTAATCGACCACAATAGTTTTCGGAATTAATCGTATATCAATGATAGTTCTGCGTTACCTCATTGACTGCATTCTCTCTTTTACTTGTTGTAAAGTGCTATCAAAGAAATAAACAAGTGATAACGGCAATTTGTGTGTACTGCTATTTCGACGAGTTGTATAACCTTGTATAGCTGGACATCAGACTCTTTATTGTTCTTTATGTGATGTTAACACAATAAGCAGGGATAGTGTAATTTGTCATTGTACATTAAGGTGAATAAAAGCGAGTAATTCAGCAATTTTATATTTTCCTTTATGACGCAATCTTTGAGAGTCATGTTTGCGAAAAAGCGAAGAATGAAGAAACCAATTTGAACTTTGTACTTATTGACTGAGTGGGAGGGCCGGACGAGAAAATATTTGGCCCGAGGTCATGGCGTACGGACCGAGCGCAGCGAGGTATTTCCCTGTCCTGTCCGGCCCGACCTAAACTCAGTCAATAAGCATTTTATCATGTGGGCTCTTTACACTATTTATGAGCACTCAGAAGATGAAGTTAGGACAAAATAAAAACAAAAATGTGCACAGAAAGTCTATCTATAAATATGTTCTTTGCAGTTGATTTTCTGGCTGTAAATTACTTGAATGTTTAAAAGCAAAGAAATCCCCTAAAATTGCATCGCACGGAGCAGTACGTGTTCCTAGTAGGGCCGGACGGCTTTTCCAGCCCTTCTCGCGCTAATGCGTACGGCCCTCATACGGGGATTTTCCCAATAGTTTTGCAATGAAAGCGCGCGCAGGGCCGTACGGGCCATATGATGAATTGAAGTTACGAAATACTCAATATCTGTCTTCAGGAGAAGAACTTTTTAGGTATATAAAACCTACTTTAATACATATTCACCTAACTTGACCTTGTTCTTATTGTTGGCGCTGATGACTAAAGGGAGTTTCCCTATGATAATGAGATGGTTTAGTGTATCATACAAACCTCCTAGACTTCATAAGTTGACTTTCATTCAGCTGTGAAAGTTATGCTAGCCTTGAGAACTCGATAAGAGGTTCATTGCGCACATGAAATTCACCCTACGTATGTGATACAACCCTTAAATTGAGCTGCTTAGCGGCGTACAGCTGTGTTTAGCTCTGTATAGCTCTGTATATCAGTGTAAAGCTGTGTATAGCCCAGTATAGCCCTGTATAGCTGTGTCTAGCCCTGTAGATCTGTGCATAGCTGTTTATAGCCCTGTATATAGCTGAGTATAGCCCTTTACAGCTGTGTACAGCCCTGTTTTACTGTGTATAGCTCTCTATAGCTGTTTATAGCCCTGTATAACGGTGTATAGCTCTGCATATCTGTGTATAGCCCTTTATAGCCGTGTATAACCCTGTATAACTGTGTATAGCTCTGTATAGCTGTGTATAACCCTGTATAGCTGTGAATAGGTCTGTATAGCTCTGTATAGCTGTGTATAACCCTGTGTAGCTGTGTATTGCCCTGCATAGCTGTGTATAGCTCTGTATAACTGTGTTTAGCTATGTACACTTGTGTATAGTTGTGTATAGTTGTGTATAGCACAGTATAGCGTTGTATAGCTGTGTATAGTCCTGTATATCTGTGTATAGGTATGTATACCTGTGTATAGGTCTGTATAGCTCTGTATAGCCCTGTATAGGTATGTATAGCTGTGTATAGCGCTGTATAGCTGAGTATAGATCTGTATAGCTGTGTATAGCTATGTATACCTTTGTATAGGTCTGTATAGCTCTGTATAGCGCTGTAGAGCTGCGTATAGACCTGTATAGCTGTGAATAGCTATGTATACCTGTATATAGGTCTGTATAGCTCTGTATAGCCCAGTATAGCGCTGTATAGCTGTGTATAGACCTGTATATCTGTGTATAGGTATGTATACCTGTGTATAGGTCTGTATAGCCCTTTATAGGTATGTATAGCACTGTATAGCGCTGTATAGCTGTGTATAGACCTGTATATCTGTGTATAGGTATATATAGCTGTGTATAGTTCTGTACAGCCCTTTATAGGTATGTATAGCACTGTATAGCGCTGTATAGTTGTGTATAGCTGTGTATAGACCTGTATAGCTGTGTATAGCTATGTATACCTTTGTATAGATCTGTATAGCTCTGTATAGCCTTGTATAGGTATGTATAGCTGTGTATAGCGCTGTAGAGCTGTGTATAGACCTGTATAGCTGTGAATAGCTTTGTATACCTGTGTATAGGTCTGTATAGTTCTGTATAGCCCAGTATAGCGCTGTATAGCTGTGTATAGACCTGTATAGCTGTATATAGCTATGTATACCTGTGTATAGGTCTGTATAGCCCTGTATAGGTATGTATAGCTGTGTATAGCGCTGTATAGCTGAGTATAGATCTGTATAGCTGTGTATAGCTATGTATACCTTTGTATAGGTCTGTATAGCTCTGTATAGCGCTGTAGAGCTGTGTATACAGCTGTATAGCTGTAAGTAGCTATGTATACCTGTGAATAGGTCTGTATAGCTCTGTATAGCTCTGTATAGCCCAGTATAGCGCTGTATAGCTGTGTATAGACCTGTATATCTGTGTATAGGTCTGTATAGCCCTTTATATGTATGTATAGCACTGTATAGCGCTGTACAGCTGTGTATAGACCTGTATATCTGTGTATAGGTATGTATACCTGTGTATAGGTCTGTATAGCCCTTTATATGTATGTATAGCACTGTATAGCGTTGTATAGCTGTGTATAGACCTGTATATCTGTGTATAGGTATGTATACCTGTGTATAGGTCTGTACAGCCCTTTATAGGTATGTATAGCACTGTATAGCGCTGTATAGTTGTGTATAGCTGTGTATAGACCTGTATAGCTGTGTATAGCTATGTATACCTTTGTATAGGTCTGTATAGCTCTGTATAGCCCTGTGAAGGTTTGTATAGCTGTGTATAGCGCTGTAGAGCTGTGTATAGACCTTTATAGCTGTGAATAGCTTTGTATACCTGTGTATAGGTCTGTACAGTTCCGTATAGCCCAGTATAGCTCTGTATAGCCCAGTATAGCGCTGTATAGCTGTGTATATACCTGTATATCTGTGTATAGGTATGTATACCTGTGTATAGTCCTGTATAGCCCTTTATAGGTATGTATAGCACTGTATAGCGCTGTATAGCTGTGTATAGACCTGTATATCTGTGTATAGGTATGTATACCTGTGTATAGGTCTGTACAGCCCTTTGTAGGTATGTATAGCACTGTATAGCTGTGTATAGCTGTGTATAGACCTGTATAGCTGTGTATAGCTATGTATACCTTTGTATAGGTCTGTATAGCTCTGTATAGCCCTGTGTAGGTTTGTAAAGCTGTGTATAGCGCTGTAGAGCTGTGTATAGCCCAGTATAGCGCTGTATAGCTGTGTATAGACCTGTATATCTGTGTATAGGTATGTATACCTGTGTATAGGTCTGTACAGCCCTTTATAGGTATGTATAGCACTGTATAGCGCTGTATAGTTGTGTATAGCTGTGTATAGACCTGTATAGCTGTGTATAGCTATGTATACCTTTGTATAGGTCTGTATAGCTCTGTATAGCCCTGTGAAGGTTTGTATAGCTGTGTATAGCGCTGTAGAGCTGTGTATAGACCTTTATAGCTGTGAATAGCTTTGTATACCTGTGTATAGGTCTGTACAGTTCCGTATAGCCCAGTATAGCTCTGTATAGCCCAGTATAGCGCTGTATAGCTGTGTATATACCTGTATATCTGTGTATAGGTATGTATACCTGTGTATAGTCCTGTATAGCCCTTTATAGGTATGTATAGCACTGTATAGCGCTGTATAGCTGTGTATAGACCTGTATATCTGTGTATAGGTATGTATACCTGTGTATAGGTCTGTACAGCCCTTTGTAGGTATGTATAGCACTGTATAGCTGTGTATAGCTGTGTATAGACCTGTATAGCTGTGTATAGCTATGTATACCTTTGTATAGGTCTGTATAGCTCTGTATAGCCCTGTGTAGGTTTGTAAAGCTGTGTATAGCGCTGTAGAGCTGTGTATAGCCCAGTATAGCGCTGTATAGCTGTGTATAGACCTGTATTGCTGTATATAGCTATGTAAACCTGTGTATAGGTCTGTATAGCCCTGTATAGGTATGTGTAGCTGTGTATAGTGCTGTATATCTGTGTATAGCTCTGTATAGCCCTGTATAGCTATGTCTAGCCCTGTACATCTGTGTATAGCTCTGTATAGCCCTGTATAGCCCTTTATAGCTGTGTATAGCTGTGTATAGCTCTGTATAGCTGTGTATAGACCTGTATAGCTGTGTATAGCTATGTATACCTGTGTATAGGTCTGTATAGCCCTGTATAGGTATGTATAGCTGTGTATAGTGCTGTATATCTGTGTATAGCTCTGTATAGCCCTGTATAGCTATGTCTAGCCCTGTACATCTGTGTATAGCTCTGTATAGCCCTGTATAGCTGTGTAAAGCCCTGTATAGCTGTGTACAGCTTTGTATAGCCCTGTATAGCTGTGTATAGCCCTTTATAGCTGTGTATAGCTGTGTATATGTGTGTATAGCCCTTTATAGCTGTGTACAGCTCTTTATAGCGGTGTACAGCTGTGTATAGCTGTGTATAGCTGTATATAGCTGTGTATAGCTGTATATAGCTGTGTATAACCCTTTATAGCTGTGTATAGCTGTGTATAGCTGTGTCTAGGTATGTTAGCTGTGTATGATTACGTTGTGTGCCTCCAGGACATAATATGTATATGTAATGATACAATATGTATTGGGTACATAATAATTCCCCATACATGACGTACCTACCGTTACGAGAGACTCTGGGATAATCCGTTTCGAATGACAAGATTCTTGTCATGAACACCATTGCGCAGGCGTAGGCGTAAGGCCAAAATGGCGGAGAGAGTGGAGGATTTGTTTCACGATGGCATGCAATTTTCTTTAGCAAAATTAGGATATCCCAACCTAGAACTGAAAAAGGAACAATATGACGTGTTGGAGCGAAATGCCTGGACAAAAATCTGTGCTGAATGTTAGCAACGGGCTGTGTTGTCAAGTGTTGCCTGGGATTTTCGATTAGAATTTGCGTAACGTGGAAATGTAAAGCAGATTGTGTCGCTGCTGAATGCACTGATCCGGGATTTAGTTTCAAATGTTAAAAGACTGTCTTTGTTTTGTATCGTGGAAGATGAAAGAGAGCGAAACACCAGACTCTAACACGAGATCCTTTCCAAAAGAATAAATCATTCTTTTAATCATAAAACTATGTCTTGTTGAAGGATCTTTCAAGTTAGATTCTTCGTCACCAGAGAAGGTTTAGGATTCTTTTCAAAAGAAGATGAGTTTTTTGGGTAACAGTTTCCTTGCTGTTCTAAAGAAGTAGAGGTCTTGAGGGAAGTATCATTTTGCTGCTTTTCATTATTTTGTATAAACAGAAAATGACTGTTCTCCACCAAATAATGAGAATTCTTGAATAGAGATGTATACCTCTAGTTGGATAAACATGTTGATTTTTAGAATAATATTCTTCCATGAACATATAATGTGCTTTCCAAATTTAGGAAGTATGTATACAGTGTACATACATACACTAGGCAATACATACAAGCCATAATCACAAAAACAACTCTGTTAAATTTCAGTAAAATAATTAATGTTGCAGAACAAATATAAGTTTCTGAAACTTAAACGCCTAAAAACAGTAATGATTTTGAAAAATCTATGCGGCATGAAAAAATCAGCCAAACTATTTAGCGAATGAGATAAGTCCCTGGAAATTAAAACAGCTTGTAAGCACAAACTAACATGCAAAAGAAATTCTCTTGAGGGGATGGTGTAGATCTTAAAGTGAGTGAAATTAAATAAATGAAAAGTGTTACACAAAAACAATTTTTGTAATTAAAATCTACCACTGTCCATTTTCCTTATATCACTTCTATCCCAACAAAAAAATTTAGCCGATCTGGAACTAATTCAAAGCATACACCCAAAAAACCAGCATTAAACAGGGCTGTCATTAAATTTTCACCTGCAATATATCAAAAACTGATTCTAGTTTTCATTTCCTTCACAATGTGAGCTCATGGTTAACAACTGGTACAGGTGAATGTCCTTTACGGCAGCCCTGTGAAAACTTTCCAGTGTGACAATTTAATTGACCACATTAGTAATAGTACAAATTACTACATAACATAACATGGTATGAGTTAATTGCCCGACCATTGCCTGACATGGTCATGTTCTGTACTATTTCTCGCCTGTTGTGCGACAAATCAAGAAATGGACTCAGGTGTGTTAACGTATCAGGGTTTCCATTAAGTTTTAAAGTAGAAGGGACCTTGTGACAGAGTGAGCGGGCACCCCTTATATGTAGTCTGGCTTTTGATCTTGAGTTGATAATGTAAATTGGCCACCGTACAGAGATTCTAAAAGCTGACGTTTCGAGCGTCGAAGGGCTAACGCTCGAAACGTCAGCTTTTAGAATCTCTGTACGGTGGCCAATTTACATTATCAACTCCGTTGATAAAACCAAATTTTTGTATACTACTTCCCCACCGACGCAGCACCACAGTTTCTTTAGAAACTACCCCTTCATTCTTTTGATCTTGAGACCTGCTTTGAGCAATGGCGGGTACTGTACTCAGTGTTGACGGGTGCTAGTACCCAGGTCCCAACTTCTAATAAAACCCCTGTATGTAGGTTAGTTCAAGCTCCTGTGGTGGTGCAACTGATAATACATGTAATAAGAGGCTATTAACTTTAAGCTAAAAGAGTAGAGACACCTTTTCTATACAGGGCATTTTTTTTTTATGAATGCTGAATACATACTCTCAAGAAACTCAGTGCAGACATGTTGGCCTTCTTGGCTACTGTAGGTTTACCATGTAATGTACCCCAAACAGAGCAGAAAGACTCTGTATGTATGAACGTACTTACAGAAGAACCTCATTGTCAACAATAATGAAAAGCTGTTGTTCATAATCGTCGGTCTCTGGGGACAGCACATGAACATCCCCACTTAAACATGTTTAATTCATATAATCGTTAAAGTAACGTTGTCAAATTCCTTTGGGAGAGCAGAGAGATGCACACCGAAAGGTCAATGAAATTATGTATCAAGCATTATAAAAACTCCAAAAGTTCTTAAGGTTAAGACTAGCCATCCTTAATGCACTTTATATTCCATTTTTCCATATGAGCAGAAGTCAGTACTTATTTTGAACCATCAAACTTGACAGATTGGATGTAACAATATTATATATACATTTTATATTATCCTGAGAATGTTCATTTCCCATCTTACCCCCAAAATAATGTAATCCCTTCCTCACTGTCAAAGGCTTTCTGTAGGGTGGCCAGCACCATACAAGTTTTGAAATGGTACTTTTCTCTTCAACTCTCTGACTAGCAATACACGAAAGCCTAAGGCTGTTGATTTTAACACTCAAACAGGACCGGATACTTGTCTACAAACCTTGAACCTAAACATTTCTTTTGTTGGCATAAAAAAAATTACATTAGAAACTGTTGACAACTGTACATACCAACATGAAGAAGTCAGTCTGACTTCAAAATAGACAGTATAATTTACTGACAACTTAACCATCAACTGACAAAATTTAAGTTGAGGGGATGTGTGGAATACGTTCTCAATTGACTAGAAATACTGCACAGTCTGCAATGCTACCTTCTCCTTTTGTTTCACAAAATAATTAAAATTTATCGGAAATATAGGCTGCTGTAAAGTTGCTCCCAAACACACTGTAAAACCATAAAGTCTGTGTCTAGATAATGAAACTAAATGAGCCAGGTAGTTCATTGATGGCAGCACTTAGCTCTGTTTTCTGTAGAGTAACAAGGGGTATCACTGATCCCCTTTAACCAATTGACCCCTGGGAGTGAGACTTGACAGATTTTACTCTGTCTAATGCCGGGGAGATTCTAGTCGTCAACTAGGGTTATCGTAGGGCGTTTGAGGTGTCAGTGGGTTAAGCAGCCAAAAACTTGTCCCTTCCATTAAATGGGATGCTAACCAATCACAGAATTTGTTACAAAGTCTATCAAACATTTGTCAGTATTAAGTTGTATGCGGGTACTTATAGAGGCAACATGGATTAAAGTTAGAGAAAACTGAGAGATGATCAAGACCAACCTTGTTCCCAGGGTCTCTTTTCTCTGCCTCCTTTGTCCTCAACGACAAAGGAGGCAGAGAAGAGAGGTTGGATAAAGACCTGGCCTCAGTTGTTCAAAAAGTGGATAGTGCTATCCACCAGGCCCCAGTTGCTCAAATGATGGATAGTGCTATCAGCCGGATAAACACTACCAAAACCAATTGAGTTATCCAGTAGATAGTGATTTATCCAGTGGATAGCACTATCCACCCTTCAAACAACTGGGGCCAGAACTCATACAGTCAACCAACCTTTGAAGTCTCAAACACTTGATCACTGTGGCTTCAATAAGCAAATAATAATCGCCACTGTAATTAATAATGTGGGTTGAGCAATTACGGAAAAAACTCCTTATGTAGTGGTATGTCTAGGTACATGTACTTCAGAAAGAAGTACTTAATTACTCAAGAGAAAGGTGTCATTTTTGTAACTGACTTTTAAGTGCTACAAGTAATAGGCTCTAAAGGATGGTCAAGCTTTATATCACACCATTTTTTTTTATTTCATCATAAACGTTAAGCTAAGTATTTGCATAACAAAGTCAACAACTGAAGTTTCCAGTTTTTCTAAGTACCTATAAAAAAGACAAGTTCCATTGGATGTGAGATGTACATCTCATTTCATTGATTTGATTCTCTATATCTGATCTGGCCTCTTCTTCCAATGGAGGTTGAGAACAGTGCAGTGTAATGAACCCAAATGAAACGCGAGTAAAATTTTCAACCTACCGAAAGGATTGCTTTGCATGCTAGAGAGACGGGCCTTCCACGATATTTTCAAAGCGTTCAACAGCACTGTCACAAGCCAAACGAGTTCTCTTTGCATCAGTGATTACCTCTTTCTCTACCTAAAAACTCATCTGCTAAAGGTTCTCGCACCTTTCCAGGACATGTACGTAAGTAACTATACGAGAAGATCTTATGGATTCATATAATAATATACAGCAATTTGAAGACTCGGTATGACTACATTTTAAAGACATAATTACTCAGTGAGAGACGATTCCATTCCATTAGATATAATAGGTTCTCACTCTTTGCTTTGGCTCCAAACTAATCAACGAACCAATCCAAATTAACAATCATTAACAATCATACGGTCCTCTGTGAAACCCCTCGAGTCTCGCGGCAGACGGCCTCGTGACCGAAAATCGATTGCTCATGCTCAGACTTTCAACCAATCAAAAACTTTATCCAAACGGATTATCCCAGAGTCTCTCGTAACCCGACCCGCTGGTCAAGGGGAACGAAGACTCTGGGAACGAGATTGATACTAAACTTCACTAAAGTCAAGCCCTGTTGAGCGGGGTTAGTGTTAGGATGGGAGACCAAAACAATAAACCCCTCGTAAAAAGCAGAAGCATCTGACCGAAAATACTATTAACGCTAACAAATGCGAACTCAGCAAGGTACAGATTTTGTTAGCTTGCTTTATGCAAAACAAATATTGATGAAAAAGCAAATAACTATTGATACACAGTTTCAGGGGGGCCAGTAGAAAGAGCAGAAGGAAGTTTCCGGGACGGTCGATCGAGAATGAAATATTTACGACATGAAAACAACATTAATCTTGAACCGTGAATATAGAATATAAAAAGTTACGATCAGCGACAAACGTTTTGGGAGATTTTTGCTACGTTCAAGTAAATTGCAAAAGTGACATGGCCGGAATTCAGCGGGCGCCGTGATTAAGTTACCGCGGCATGTTTACTCGCCAAACATTGAAGTATCTGTGTTAAATGATGGCAAGATACCGGGTTTTTGTAAGTTTCTTTTTCTGTCAAGTGTTATAAAGTTTGACAATGAAATGAGCGAAGTCAAAACAAAGATCCCAATCGCCCAACTCTTGTTTATGCTAAGTCAAATTTTACTCTCCAAGACGCGTACGACGTTATTTATCACCAGGTAATTCCATCCATCATTTTGGAAATAGCACCTACTTTATTATTCATCTGCGTCACAAGTTTTCACTGATTTTGGGGCTCATTTTGTTGAAACTCAAGCACGCTTCCAACAGGCCTGTGAACCCTTCCTGCTACAGAGCAATACTAAAAAACTTCTCCCATATCACATTTCAACCTTAAGCTCGAAAATTCAATACACAACATGATCTTATAATTCACAAAGGCAGAAAATACCACAGAATCCTTTTCGTCTCGACGGGCGATAGATTGTTGTCGAAGTCCATTACTCGTCGCTTTTGAGATTCCTGCCTAATTTATCCAACCGACTTTCCATTATTGAGCTCCATAAGGGTATATTTTGTTTAAGGATCCACTAAAACGCCATTCGCGTTACATGACTTTCGACGCCATTGCAGGCTAAGTTAATGATTCTACTGTGTCCACCAGAGAAATCTACGCAGTTCCACTACCCTCTCGATCCTAAGAAAATACGCGAGAAGGCTCTATGCACAAAGACACCACTTACCAGGGGAGTGACAGGCAAGACTTTTACCGACACGGAAAAAAATACTAAAAAAAAAAACGGAAATCTTACCTAATTTCCAACTGGGTTTGCCATAGGGCAACCCAGTAATAATAATAATAATAATAATAATAATAATAATAATAATAATAACAATAAAGACTTCATTTATTCAGGGTAGCACGTAATAGCCTGTCGCTAATAAACTTGTGGCCCTGAGTAGATTTACTAATTACAAGTTAAAAATAGAATAACAATTTAAAATTATGAATCAATGAAAAAACACGCGACATTAGGCCGATCTACCAAAAAGGCCTAAGAATTCATTACCACTAAATTCAGATTATCGTGCAACTTGGTACTAATGATCTTACCATTTCAGTCTCCTCTACAAGTTGGGTCAGAACTTGAGGACTTGCACGATTCCTGCGGGGTAAAATTCGTGTGTGTATGCTAAACTATTCGTCGGCGCTCTGCTACTGCCTTTAACAAACACGTAGATCTTTTAACACACGTTACCTGCGGGTTGTCTTACAACCCATCCCTTACGCGATCTATTGGGGTCATATGGGTTTTTGGAAGGTTTGCCACAATTTTTATGCTGCTGATGGCGTTCATTTGAACACTGGGGCAATACAAGCTCTATCGTAGTGTTAGAGGGGCAGTACTTAAGTCTATGCGATTATTGTCTAGTGTTGACATTAACTAGCGCTGATGTTATTCGTTACGTTTTTGATTCTCTGACCAGTTCCTTTGATACTGACTTAAACAATTGTGTTTATGATTGTGTCATCCCTTGATTATTTGCTTTGTCGTTGCCTCTTGATTTTGAGCTCCACTCTGACTGAGCAACGCCATGAGCCGCAGTTTAGCGGCCAGCATTTATTGTGTCAGTAATTGATTTATGCATTTTATAGTCGTTGTTATTTATTTGAGCGTGACACTGGTTGTACACTATGATTCCATAAGTTCCTTTGTTTGCTACCCGGAAAGTTTGGGTTCATACAAGCCTAAGCTTTATTTCATCTCGAATTTCCGAATAACTACAGGAGCTATTATCTTCGAGACATTGCATTTGCAGCTAAAATACATGGCATATACAGATACATACCAGAAACCCATAAGGGATGAAACGTGTAACGCGCGTTCACAGCTTCCGAATATTCAGTGCGAACTGATTGGTTGAATGTTTCAGTGCTAAGTACCATATTTGGAAACCCCTCGCTCTTGTTGTTTCAAATATGGTACTTAGCAAATTGAATATTCAGAAGCTTGTTTCCCAGCACACAAGGGGCCGTTACACGTTTTTCTGTACATACTAAATACATAATATTTAAAGATACATTCATTAAAAAGAAAAGCCGCTGTACAAAATGCGGCCCTGGATTCTCTTTTAAAACCAGTAAACTCATAGGTACGGATAAAGTCAGGTAGCGCATTCCACGACTTAGCTGATACGTAAGAAAAAAGAATTAAGACCATAACTGGTTGTTATTGAGGGACAGAATGTAATTTCCGCGAAGATCATGCATGAGAAGAGGACGGGAGAGAAAGCGTATTTTTCACATCAGCAAAAGAAGCCTTTCTTTTCCAAAAAAAAAACAACAACATACTTTTATAAAGTAATATGAGGAAATTTTGAATGCGCTTATTGCATAGAGATGTAGAGTTTGACTTTAGTAGTAAGAGGACAGGTGCTCTGCAAATATAAATCCTGTTATTCTCTTACTTACATTATACCGTTTCTTTGACACGAGGACAAGTACAGCGAAATGAAAGCACAACTTTCTCGCGAATTTTCTATGATAAAAACTTGTTCAGAAATCCAAACTCTACGTTAACAGCACACACCAGGCCTACTTCTGTGTATCTGGCCAGCCATTTCTCGTGCTTCTTAAGTTGCCTCGCTCATGCCCAAAAAGAATTCTGGGTAATTCTGCCATTCCATGACAAGGGAAGACACCCGATTCTCATTTCATAGTTTTTTTTCATAAGTGTCGGGCCACCCAGTCCTACCAGCAAAATACCGCATCGATTGGAGGTTTTAGCTTTCAAAACTTGCCCAGATTGTGTCAGTAGGTCCTGGAATTCGTCCACAGAAAGGCCAGAGAGACAACTTCACTCGTGAACCGCCATGTTTACAACAGAGTATTTTAGGCATGAAACCATCTCTCGCCTCTGTCTGAGACAAGACCAGACACGCACGGTTCTTACGTTACGTTTATGCCTATAAAATCAACTGAAACGTCAATTGCTGGTAAAAAAAAAAAAACAACCAGCATGTTAATTCTTTTTGGTAGGCTAGGTATCGAAGAGCCAGAACATTTGCGCATGTGCTGACGGAATGTTTGAACAAGAGAGGAAAACGCAGTACCTCCAGACACCGGCGCTGGAGCGTCGTACCAAACGAGTCATCCCGGGATTTCGGCCCGTGCGATCGCTTTTGGACGCAGTTGGCCCTTCGCTGCTTTCTGCTACCGACCTTGCCTCCCGGTACGGCATTGAGGGAGAGATACGTCGGCCCCTAAACCATATGTGACAAATCCCACGCCTACTCACAGCTCCAAACCGCCCTTGTCAATATAGCGTAAGAATTAGATGGCTTATATATTCAAGGGAAAAGTCATTTTATCTGTCATATGGTAAGCACTGGAGTCGCAGATTACAAACTGTGCGCATGCGCCCTGCTAAAGGTAACATACATACAAGCATAGGCTTTATTTCATCTCGAATTTCCGAATAACTGCAGGAGCTATTATCTTCGAGACATTGCATTTGCAGCTAAAATACATGGCATATACGGATACATGCTAAATACATAATATTTAAAGATACATTCATTAAAAAGAAAAGCCGCTGCACAAAATGCGGCCCTGGATTCTCTTTTAAAACCAGTAAACTCATAGGTACGGATAAAGTCAGGTAGCGCATTCCAGGACTTAGTTGATACGTAAGAAAAAAGAAATACGACCATAACTGGTTGTTATTGAGGGACAGAATGTAATTTCCGCGAAGATCATGCATGAGAAGAGGACGGGAGAGAAAGCGTATTTTTCACATCAGCAGAAGAAGCCTTTTTTTCCCAAAAAAAAACAACATACTTTTATAAAGTAATATGAGGAAATTTTGAATGCGCTTATTGCATAGAGATGTAGAGTTTGACTTTAGTAGTAAGAGGACAGGTGCTCTGCAAATATAAATCCTGTTATTCTCTTACTTACATTATACCGTTTCTTTGACACGAGGACAAGTACAGCGAAATGAAAGCACAACTTTCTCGCGAATTTTCTATGATAAAAACTTGTTCAGAAATCCAAACTCTACGTTAACAGCACACACCAGGCCTACTCCTGTGTATCTGGCCAGCCATTTCTCGTGCTTTTTAAGTTGCCTCGCTCATGACCAAAAAGAATTCTGGGTAATTCTGCCATTCCATGACAAGGGAAGACACCCGATTCTCATTTCATAGTTTTTTTTCATAAGTGTCGGGCCACCCAGTTCTACCAGCAAAATACCGCATCGATTGGAGGTTTTAGCTTTCAAAACTTGCCCAGATTGTGTCAGTAGGTCCTGGAATTCGTCCACAGAAAGGCCAGAGAGACAACTTCACTCGTGAACCGCCATGTTTACAACAGAGTATTTTAGGCATGAAACCATCTCTTGCCTCTGTTTTCTTTGAAAGGGGTGCCTTTACCCACATTCCGGCTTAATGATGCCAGCGGGAGGGCTTCTGTGGACGAAGATGGCCCCAAAAACCACTCATAAAATGATAATCCCTACCAGATTAAGGCGAACTCGCTCGCTCTTCTAATATGAACTGGACTTTTGTCACGTGATGTTCATACCTGAGCCTACATTGAGCCAAAACAGCAGATGTTTCAATTACTACTTCTTACACGGACCCTTACACGGCGGAGCCAAGTTTTGCAGAACGTTTATCGAAGAAAAAGTACAAAAGAAAACAAACAATCACTTAGAACTTAAAAGGTTAACAAGTAAGTGATACGAAGAGTGGGGAGCAATCATGACCGCCTCTAGATCTGTGATCGGCCGCAACATTGCATCGTTATGAAAAGTTCTTGTAACAATCATTACAAATTCTGGAACATCACCTTCATGTCTATCACACGATTGAAAAAGGGAAAAACCTGGAATGTTGTAGGAGACAAATTTAGAAACCTCCTCTCCAATTCTCAGGTCTGTGTGGTGCATCGTTTCTGAGTTATTAGTCGAATCATTTCCCGCAACTTTGAAGAGTTTTGTATGGTAGGGTCGTAACGAGGTATATGGGATCAGGGATCAAAGGCCTGAAAAGGACCCGGATCAGGGATCACAGCCCTGGGATCTGGAATCACAATGCGTGGAATTGGGATCAGCAGTATTTTTCATGGAATCAGGGATCTAGGATCAGGAATCAAATTGTTGCGGGTTCAGGGATCAAAATTCTCATCACTTTTGGAATGAGGGATCAAAATCTTCGGTAAAGATTGGGATCAGTTACGAAAAATATACCTCGTTACGACCCTGGTATGGAGCCGCCATGTTGGTGCAACCTCCGTTGTGCACCAAGTTTTAACATTTGTTTCTATGAAGGATGCATGCCATCTTGTCTTTAAGTGTTAGTTATTAATTATTGAATAAGGCATTGGTTTGTGGAATAGAGCTGTTGTTGGCTTTGTTAGGAGAGGGTCTCGTTGGGGTTAACCGTTAGCTGTGACACGTCAAGAAAAGTTAACCGTTAGGCGTGAAAATGACAAAAAAATAAAATAAAATAATAATAATAACCGCTAGCCTTGAGTGTTTAGCGTGATTTTTTTTAACTTTTAAAAGTGGAATACGGAGTGTTTCGAAGTATTTAGAGACTTCAGAGCACTCGACACCGTTTTACCTCCTCTGCTTTTCTCGTGGACATTCCATCTCGCTAAGCTTGTCTGACAAAACAAAACAAATGAGAAATGAAATGATGGTAGAACCAACTGGGAACTCGGAAAAAATCAGAGCCCCAGATTGGAATCGAACCCACGACCCTCCGTGATCTAGTGGGATGTTCTAACCACTGAGCCTTTGGAGACTCTATGGCGAGCAAGGGTGAAATGTGGGTATTGACTCGAGCTGCGTCACGCAGCTACAGAGTCAAATGACTGACAGCATAGCTCACAACTGTATCGCGCAGTCACCTTAAAGCATATCTGAGATGCGGCCAACCAACCAACCAAGTGAGCGAATGTGAGAATGATGTATCCATCTGGGGCTCGGATTTTTTCCGAGTTCCCAGTTGGTTCTACCATTATTTCATTTCTCATGTGTTTACATCATTCAAAACAAAACAAGTCCCAAATAACCCCCAGCAAGAGAAGATTAGGTAAGAGAACGGACCCCCATGAGCATCACAGTATTTAAAAATCTATTTTTGGTTTCGCAAAGCTATTTTAATTTCTGGTTCTCAACGCCACGCATATTTAAAATTTCATTACGTCATTACAACTGGCCAACCAGGTGCCTCTCTAAAATTAGCTGCGTAGCTAAGAGTAGATTTAAAAAAAAATTATCATTGGCCCGAGTACGGGGGATCCGTTCTCTTACCTCATCCTCTCTTGCTCCCCGTTGGAGGTCTTCACAAAAATGTAAGTCGCATTCTGATGACCAATGACTTATTCTTTTCAATGTGTACTAACACCCTACTAACTAGAGATATGTCCAGGTTTGACCCTAATTAGATGCACGCGGATTTCAATAAGCGTCACGAAGTGTCCCCTTGCTCTTCTAGCCAACTTCAACATCACTTGTGTCTCAGAATACAGACAATTTATGTCACAAAGTGTCCCCCAAATGCTGCTCTTTAAGTGAAGATTAACTGCTGCATTTACCCAAAGCTAAAAATAACGCTAACCTTTTCCCTTACCTTATTGTTGAAAATAGGTAGCAAATGCTTAGACTTAAAGGGACACTTTGTGTTGGATGTCAAAATTGGGCGTGCATCTAATTAGGGTCAAACCTGGACATAAGTGACTAACTAATACAGAGAACCCCCAAAAGCAAAAAAAAGACTTTCATTTTCAACGAGGGACGTTTCTTTGTTTTTCATGTACGTTAACCGTGACGGGAAAAAAATAACCATTAGCCGTGAAAAGCCAAATTTTCTAACCTTAGTCGTGAAAGCTATCCTCTCATTGAGACCAGCTTAGGAGAGTATAATCCAAGGAAAGCTTCCTATTTTGTTCCTATTTTGGGATGATAATTCCTATTTTTGGCCACTGTCTTTCCTCTTTTCCTATTTTCTCGGAATGTCATTTGTCACTTGACACTATGGTAGATGGAGGTAGCTTAAGGTAAATGAACCTAAATGAAGGTAAATTAAGGTAATTAAATAAACGTGACTGGAGGTATATATTATAAGGTAAATGAACGTGAATAAAGGTAGATGAAGGTAAAACAAGATAGATGAAGGTAGATGAACGCGGATGAAGGTAGATGTAGGTAGCTGAAGGTAAATGGACCTTAGTGAAGGTATATGAAGGTATATGAACGTGAACAAAGGTAAATGAAGATAATTGAACACGGATGAAAGAAGATGAGGGTAGCTGAACGTAAATGAAAGTGAATAAAGGTATATTAAGGTAAATGAATGTTAATGAAGGTAAGCTAACATATATGAAAGTGAATGAAGGTATATGAAGGTAAGTGACGGTAGTTGAAGGTAAATGAACGTGAATAAAGGCAGGTGAAGGTAAATGAAGGTATATGAAGGTCAATGAACGTGAATGAAGGTATATTGAGGTGAATGAAAGTAGATGATTGCGATTGAAGTTAGACTAAGCTAGATGAAGGTAAATAAAGGTAAATTAATGTAGATGAACGCAGATGAAGGTAGATGTAGGTAGCTGAAGGTAAATGGACGTCAGCGAAGGTAAATGAAGGTACAAATACGTGAAGGTAAATGAACGTGAATAAAGGTCAGTGACGATAAATGAACGCGGATTGCTGAAAAGAAATGTAGGTAGCAGAAGGTAAATGAACGTGAATGAAGGTATATTAAGGTAAATGAATGTTAATGAAGGTATATAACGTGCCATGAAGGCATATGAAGGTAAGTGAAGGTAAGTGAAGGTGAATGAACGTGAATAAAGGCAGATGGAGGTATATGGAGGTAACTGAAAGTAGATGAAGGTCACGAGATGAAGGTAGATGAACGTGAATGAAGGTGATGGAGGTAGATGAAGGTAAATAAACGTGAATGAAGGTAGATGAACGTGAATAACGGTATATTAAGTAAAGCCGTGTTCACAGAAGGCCTCGATCATGATCAACTGAAGTATAATTCAGGCTATTATACTCCATTTAATTTTAATCAATTATGGTTCTGTTCACATTTGCGAAAATTCAAATACAATAGGCAGGGTAACCTCGCAGTGTGAGACAAAATGGCGCCGTATCGCGTGGCTGCCACAATTATCATCATCATCATGTGCTTGAGGCGAGAAGAGAACCAAGGATAGCTTTTTCTCCTGGATTAGATGAAAACTTCTTTTCTAGAGTCCGCCAGGAAACCGAGATACGGGACCACCTTCTGAGGTGTCAGGATTGACTTTGATAAGTCCAGGAAATACCCCAAACGCATCAAGTGAAAAGCCACGAGAAACGCCGCCGACTTAGCAGCCGAGAAGTTACGCTCGTCATCAGACTCTAAAGCGGCATATTGTCCCTTGTCCAGTGGTACCTGGAGTTGGCCATTGTGACTATCATCAATATACAAGAGACACGGGACACCCATTGAGTGGAAGTAATTAGACGCCACAATTCAAGGCCTGTCGAGTGGTATACGAAAGGCGAGATCTTCCATCCAAATGGAAAACCAGAAAGCAAGAAATGCTGAACCACACCGCACTGCAGTTGGGTCAGAGTGATAATTTATTCAACGCACTAATTTTATATGCGTTGCTCTAATATGAGCTGTGTGAATAGGATGAAAAGAGGCAATTAAGGATTATTTTCCACGACAACGCAAACAAACAAACAAGCAAACACCAGAGTTGCGTACAATTTTAAAAACAGAAAGTGTTAGCGGTTAAGTTTGTTTTGGAGAAATTCTTCGATGAAAATGTCACCAGAAAAAAATACCTTAGCGATCAATAAAAGAAATGACAAAAAACATGTTTGCTATTAAAGATACAAATCGATTTACAGAAGGTATTTTTCCAGTTTACTTTTTTAGCAGTAGGAAAGGTGCTAACAATATTATTGCTGTCAAGAAACTTTTTGTGTAATTTCTGGTGTGAAATTTGCAGGAAACCTAACTATTTTTCACCTACCGGTATTCATGTCTTCGATCATACGGTAAAAGTGGCGCGATAAAAACATTTGGGCTGAACTGTCACGTACGGTAGCTGTTCTGTATCATTTTTGCATGGGAAACCGCTTGTCAAACATATTTTTTTTCAAATCCTTTCCCAAAAAAACGCTGAAGTGATGAATCTCAAAAATCCGGATTTAGATTTAATCCGAAGTATCCTCCTCGAGTGTGGATACTTTGGACTTGGATTCGTGATCCGTTTTTGGATTTCGCCAAAAAAACGCAAAATCCGTTTTTGGATTCAAGAATCCGTTTTGGGATTTTCCCACAAAAGTGCACCCTTAGACAAGTGTTTAAATCACAAGCTGCTTTAACTGGCGTAGCTGGGATTTAAAGATTAAAGAACAAGGTATATTACATGTGCAGTGTGCTTGTTTCGCTTTAATATATGGATTAACGATCCGAACGATGGTGGAAAATTACTAATTACTTCTGTTTGTTTGGCTTCAGTGAACTGCAGACCGCGAACCGCAGTAGCCGGAGTTGTTAGGGAATATTGCAGTGTTCCGGGTCTTATTTTTGCGGGTCTTAGCATTCCGGATCTTAGTCTTAGGTCTTAGTTTTCCGGACACAGTCTTGTGGAGTATTGAGAAGCCATCGATCCGGGTTCGGCTCTCCTCCTCGCCTATTCTCAATCTTTTCTGCATGTTTGAAAGTGTTTGTTTTTTTGAATTAGATAGTACGTCGTGTTAGTTGAATAAAAGGGGAAATCCGAAATGTCCGTTTGAGGGCTGGGATTTCCCCTTGACTGAATCGTTCTTGGTCAATTTTGTTTATATTTCCCAGTCCATCTCCATTTCGTACAAACGAGGCTAGTTCTCGGAAGCAATATGGCGGTCTTGTGTTTATTAATTATCAAATAGTGGATTGTTATGATGACGGAGCTGCATTGCGATGAAGAGAATCTCCCAGACGGTAAAAAGATTCCTTGATTCATTATTTTAAGATATTTCCTCGTACTTTTGGTTATTTGCAAATGGTGACACTTGAATTGCTGTCTTGTCAGATGTATCTGTCTTAAAGACAACCATTGAAGACCTAAGGCGCAGAGAAAAGCAACTTTTGCAATGTAAAGAGCAGAGTGAAATTGAATTCGGTCAGAGGAGGGCAAAGTTTAAAGAACTCTACTTGGCAAGGGAAGGTAAGAATATGCTGTGTGGAGTTAACGATTAGCTGATTGGCGTTGTGTGGTGTTGTGTAACGGCAGGATGATTTCACACACAGCATATTCATATGAAAGATCCCCCAATACTGCATTTTGAATGGTTTTGGGTAAATGCGTATTTGCCCTTTTAATTACACAAATCATCCCTCTAAGACCTAAGCTCACGTACTTTTCTTGGTGCTTTCGTTGATTAATTTGTGGTGTAGTTTGCACCAATTGATAATGCTGTACGTCACGGACAAAACACTGAACATTGAAAATTGGAAAAAAAGATTCCGTACAATCAAGCTATTTTAGGCTTTCTTTTTATTTAACAGATAAAAAAGCTTCGCCTGTTATCACTTCTTTTGTAAAGCATGTAGGAAGGGAATAATAAGAGCACAAAAGAAGTGTAATTGAAACAGGAGAGTTAGTAGAGGGTTTTCCAACAGAACAGAGTGTTTTACAACAGAACAGATCACAGGCAAGGCTTCTTTATTTGTTTAATGATGAGGAATTTCTTAATATCCTGACATTCAGCTAAAATTTTCGGAAAACTTTGTTTTTCAAATCCTACGAATGTTGTCAGCTGTGCATCTGTACTCTCAATATAAAGCACGCTAAAACAGACCAATCGTAATTCTTGTTAGAATGTTTCAGAACATTTTATTGGTTAAATGCCACCAAAGCTGTCAAAAGGTCAAACCATCAAAGTTGAGAAACCATGAAAAGCAAGTTCAAAGCAATTAAGCTAACAGACAAGTGCAAGTAGTTTTTTAGTCTAAAATCAGGATTAAAAAGAACCAAATTGTGCAGTAAAATCCGGCTGAATTTTCACTCATGAAAACCTGAAAAATTGGAAAACAAGCTGCTTAATGCATGTGGCTGGTCTGGCTGATGAACAAACTGCTGCTGCGTTCCACGGACCATGAACTACATGTACTTTCTGTGTACAGTCGAATTTTTGCGAAGAAGATCCTCAAAACAGATCACATGCAAGGCTTCTTTATTTGTTTTGCATTGTATAGTAGAGAATGATAAATTTATTGGTTAATTCCATCACAAAATTTTTGGAAAACTTAATTTTCCAAATTCTACGAGCGGTGTCAAGGGTACATCAGCTGTACTCTCATAAAGGACACTGTTTTAACCATTCAGATTGCGCTTGATATCGAAATTTTATTATAAAACTATATCTGCATTTGAGTTAAATTATTATTTGTTTTAATTGTGCTTATTGCAGTAGCTTCTTTATGTACTTACTTATCTTATAAGAATGGGAAAATTTTGGGAAATTTATTTTTCCTTCAAAATGAGGCTAATCATGATTGGATATTTCTGTTGTAAATTAGTTTAATATGAAATTCAGGATAAAATAAGTTTGATTCTCAATTTTGCTTTGTCTCCTAATCCTTATTATACAGGATTGTGAAGAATTAGAGTTGGAATTTACAAAAACAGACTTAAACTAGCGTGTTGCATACCCTCAGGACCACATGTACAAAAACTATTTTCGCAAATTTACTATACAACTACTGTAGATCGGTGCCAGCAAGAACAAGTTGCATGGACGTAGACCCATAGAGATCCACCCATATCTACTAAGTCATGTTGTTTCACAATTAGATGAACTTGCTAAGGAACAGGAAAAGCTTAAGATTGCACAGGAAGATGCAAAAAAGCTTGAAAATGAACTCAATCATGTAACTGATGAGTGTAATGGATACAGGGCTGCTGCAGCTTTTGCAGAAAGCTCTCAGAAAGAGGAGCTGCTGTCATTACACAATAAATACCAAGAGGAAATAGCATCATTACAACACATCATGTCTGGTAAGTAAGGAATCAGCAAACAGATCTCTACAGTTACATCTGCATGTAATAATTATCTTACTGACCTAACAACAAATATTAAATATATTATAATATTACTGTAAATTTTGTTTAGTTGTTACCTGAAGACATGTACATTCAGGAGCCAGAAATATTGGCTGCTGGCTCCAAGATGAAGATGAGCTCACATGACAGGCTCTTGTCGGACTGATAGTCAGTTCAAAATAGATTGAAGAAAGGGCTATGAAATGCTTATTCTGCCTGCCACAATGACAAAAGTACATTTTCAAATCTGACTAGGAGGAACCATGAAACATCTATAAGTACAACAACAGCAGATACTGTACTGTCACTGGTGCTTATTCCTATTAATAATATAAAGCCCTTAAATGGTTGTTAAATATACTTAACAGTTGAACTCCTTTTAAAAAAAGTGAGAGTTACATGTATTGGTTACATCAAATCATCAAACTTTTGTTGCAAGATTTTGTGGGACTTGAACCCCCCATACTGTATGTGTCACATTCCAAGTGCCGCAGGCTCGTG
>OX421449.1:747500-752500 GCA_949126865.1 Montipora capitata
ATTATTATTATTATTATTATTATTATTATTATTATCATTTTTTAAATTGAATTAATTTTGTCTTATCAGTTTGTAGGCTACTAGAGCAGGAGAAGATGGCACACAACGATCTAAAACATACTTGGGAAATGGCAAACTTACAGTTTGTGGAGAATCTGAGAGTACAGAAAGAGGCATTTACAAGAGTGTGGAACATTCTTACACCTGAACAGAGAATCACAGCACAAGAAAAGCAACAAGAGGAGCCACAGGTTGGCCAACTTATTGATCTGCAAAGTCCAAAGTCTTCACCACAGCCAACCAACGAACAGGTATAAAGAAGCACGGTGAGCTGTCAGATGGAAAACTCCTTTTGGAAAAGAACTCTTGTGATTCAACTTAATCTTGCCAATTTCATTTGAATTCGACATCAACTCCGAATGAAAGTACAGTGTATGTAGATTTCACGGGCTGATTTGAGGGTTAAATTTGCACACGCAAAGACAATAACAAACCACCACCAACGGCATGCTGCCGCGCAAGTTTATCGAAACATTTCTTCTCTAAATCAACTTCGAATCAAAGTACAGTGTATACAGATTTCACAGGCAGATGTTTACACGCAAAGACAATAATACACCACCGGCAACCGCATTTTGACCTAAAACTTTAGTGTCAAGTGTTACGTTTGGGAGCGCGAGTGTCTTCGTAAACAGATTAATCTTCGAAAAGTTTTCGTTTATGCAGACACTTATAGTTTTTCGAACTGTCTCGCGAGACAAACGTCTCGTCTCTAGAGACGAGAGTCTCGACTCGAGAGACAAGAGGGTGGTAACTTTTGAACGGTACAGTATAATATGCTGCAGCTATCTTGTCTTATCTCTCTTTGACTTTATAGCCCAGTTTGAATCGTCCTTCTGCTGTGGTCAGTTATGGACCCAAGTGGAACAACATTCCCACTGTCCCGTGCACAAACCAAGTGATGGCTGAATCAGATGGTGTTACCGCAACTCTTCAAGATGATAAAGAAGGTGGTTTGAAGAGATCTCACTCAGCGTCCGATGTAAAACTTGAAGTAGAGAGTAAGTGCAACACGATTATTACTGTCTGAGGTAGTTTTGTAAAACCAGAAGCACACGACATTGAAGCATGTAAATTGCAACTCTTTTCCGTGGAACAAAGCTGGGGATTTTAGCACACCAATTTTATGCCCAAATGTGGACAAAAATAAGATCGAAGCTGCACGCACGGGAAAATGCACAAGCTAGGTTACATGATCCAAATAAGGAAATTTTTAAGCTCAAAAAACTCCAGCTCTGAACCAGAGTTAAATGCTTCAAGGTCATGAGTTTCTGGCAAAACTTGTTATCTTGCTTTGCATTATGTGCTCATTTTCCATAAACAGATGATGTTCTAAGGGATAGTCAGATATTTTTTGTTAGTTGATCTCATCCTCTAACTTCTCGATTTGGCACTTCCACACCTCTGTCTTAATCTTTTGATCTTGTTCCAAATCCAACTCCAGCACAAACTCCTCCGCGCACTTTATAGTCGCTTGCTCTTCAAACTCCTGTACCATTCCCAGCGCGGGGTCTTCGTTACCATGGAGTCTGACTGCACCCTTGATTTTGGTGGCTTTGTACTCCATTTCAACAGAGTGCAGTCCTATTATCTGATGACTATGATAACAATGATAATTATTATTTATCTATCAAGGTTTTCATTTCCATTTTTGTCTAATCATTTTCAGCTGACAGCAGTGAAGTGTCCAGAGCACACTCTGTAGAGGAGTTGCCTAATACTCCCCCTGAACCTGATAAGCCCAGCTCATCATCCCAACCCAGACCTCATGGGTCCAGTAAGGGAATCGATAGCAAGGTGGATTGGAAGGTGTTCCAAGAAGCTGTGAGTCAAAGCCAAAGGTTTTTTACTCTGAGATAGTTAAATGTTATTATCACTTCCACAGTGCACGAGATAATCATGTATTTGATGCATGTTCCAAAGGAAACCTGAGAGCATCAATCTGGGAGCAGTACCAGTGGGTATCCTGAAAGTTTTGTGATATTTGCTGGGTCAGGATTTCATCATTTTCTGGTTATCTTGAACATTAATTATTTTGATACTTAGTGTGCATTGGTGAAAATAAACAATTTTTATTTTTGCAGGTAAAAGTTTCCCATAAAGGCGATTTGAGCAGGATGTGTGCAATGTGTGTAAATTATGAACGACAGCTACAACAGATGCAAGATGATAATCAGAAGTACCAAAATTTAGCTTCCAATTTACAAGTGGCACTAGATCAAGAGAAGGTATGTCTCTTGTATTCATGTCCACTATATTTCTTCAACTTCATGATGTGGCCCACTCATATTTTTCTCTAACATTCCAGAATTTCCGTGTTTTATCTAGTTAGTGTAGTGTTACAAAGAACAAAGCCTGATCAGTCTAAACTGTGACTTGTAACATGTTGGATTCTTCAAATGGAGTAAGGGCATTTTGTCAGAACTAAATGACTTAAAGACTCTATTGAAGTGGATTACCACGTTGTTAGGAATGGAGGAGAGCAGGGGATGAAACCAGAGGAACTGAAAATGATTTGGGGCACTTTACAATATTTCATTCAGCCTTTTTTTTTTCCTTTCTACTTTCAGAATTAATGAAATAGCATTGATACTATAATAACAGGGCTTGTGGTACGGTACCATGACTTTTGTGCACCCACCCTATGAATTTAAATTTGTTTCATACGTACTTTAAATAGCCTCCATAGGGTAATGGTGGAGATGGAAATGATCACTATAGGCATTTATATAATAACCAAATCAATGCGCATGCTCTGATTGGTCAATCAGCTATGTTTTATTGTGCCAGTAAACTCATGGAAAAATCGTGCATCTTCAGAATTATTATATAAAAGCAATAGACCACAGGTTTCTATGGTTTATAGGCATGATAAACCACTTGGGATGTTGAAAGAACACTTGAAGCATGCGGCTCGTGATTTACAAATTCTTCTTGTGTTCTACCAACATCCCGCGTGGTTTATCAGCCTATAAACCATAGAAAGTTGTGGTCTATTGCTTAAATAATCATATGTAGCTGTATATTGATAGGATAAAATAATATTATTTGTATTACCAGAATGTTGTTTTCTTTTAAACAGAAAGAACTCTTCAAAGAACAAAAAATGAGAAACAAGTTGGAAGAAAGTGTGGCTCGTGCAGCTGAGGATGCACAGATGCAAATCAATGCTCATAAAATGACCAATGGCAAGTTAGAAAAGTTACTTGCCGGCCTATCAGAGAACTTTGAGGCGGTTAAACATAGAGCTCAAGAGCAAATTGTAAGAAACCCACAAGTTTTGGTGTCTTTTATTATATTCATTTGGCTAGTAGCTATATAAAATTACTGTGTTAGTATAATAGGTCATTTTCAAAATATCAAATATTCCACTTGGTAGTGAGGCAGTGAGGACAAAAACAATAGAAACATGTTGGAATGAATGTCAAAAATATTTACATATCATCCACTTTCCTTTTTAGTCTTTGTCCTCACTGCCTCACTATCAAGCTGAATTTTAATATATCAAAAAAGGGTAAAATTTAAGGTTAGGGTTAGGGTTAGCAT
The DNA here is from genome assembly GCA_949126865.1 of Montipora capitata. Classification (NCBI taxonomy): domain Eukaryota; kingdom Metazoa; phylum Cnidaria; class Anthozoa; order Scleractinia; family Acroporidae; genus Montipora; species Montipora capitata. The sequence goes on from OX421449.1 coordinate 751,107, forward strand.
CGAGCAGACCTAGATACTAGTGTTTCATTTTAAAAATGGCGGCTATTTGCCTATGACGTTTTCGTCGTTCCTTATGAAGTTGTTCTTGCTTCCAACTGAAAGAACTAACAAAATTATAAAGAGTAAGTATTTAGACCAACGTGTCGGTAGTGTTTCGACCGACATGTCGGTAGTGTGTCGGCCAACGCGTCGGTAGTGTGTCGGCTGACGTGTCGGTAGTGTGTTGGCCGACGTGTCGGTCGTGTGTCGGTCGTGTGTCGACCGACGTGTTGGCCGACGTGTTGGCTGATGCGTTGGTGGGATCGGATTCTTAAATTTTACCCAAAAAAGGCCTATTATTGAAAATTCTCTGCACCGACATTACATGATAACCTCCTTTATAAGTGGTTTCTTTCAAACTGCCTATTTGTAAGCTGTTAGAAAGAAATTAATAAGAATTACATGTATTATTGTTTTAAAATGGTACTATGATCAAATTGTCAATTCTTCTTTTTCTTTGGATTTCAAATCTATTAAGTTAAATTAACACTAAATGACCCAAGTTTTAAGCCTTGATTTAAAAAAAACACCAGTTTATTTAACTGGGATTTTCCTATTTAATGGTCTGCCAGTACTAACTTTAAATTCTTAAGACAGCTGGATTAAGGAGAAAATGACGTCAAAGACTCACTAATTTGAGACGCAATGCGTGTGTACGCAGCTGAATTAACACATGTATGCTGCAGTCATCAGGAGTTTTGACTTCATCTTGGTTTTTATTCTCCGATATTCTGTCACCTCAACTTTGCTGAATAATATTATTATGTTAAATATTGTAACAAAGTACTTGTATACATGTAGTTGTATATGAGTCTGATAAAATGCATTTCACTGATCGTTAACTTATGCTTTTTTCCCTTTTTTTAGGCCAAGCTCGTAAGTTCCCGGGATCAGCTTACTCATGAGGTCTGCTTAATTTTGTGTTCACTTTTTACATAAATCTGACTAGCTGGTTTTAAATGTTTTGAAAGTGTAATGCTCTTATTAATTTTAGAATGATGTTGTGGTGTGTTTGCTTTAGTTTTATGACCCCTTTGGTGATCCTACTTGTGTGGTAAAATGAGAATTTATGGAAAGAAAATTTTTTTCCTAGACTGTTCACAGTCCCCTATTTTCCCATAGTTTGATCATCAGGATCGAGCACAAACTGCCGCCATCTTTGTTTTTAAACAGCGAGCGCGAACTGGGGAGAGTGACATGAGTAACAAGTGGGTGGGGGAGTGGAGGGGTTTTGATCCCTATTTTTCCAGCCAAAACCCCTTAACTTCCCCCACCCACTTGGTTGTCCCGTCGCTCTCCACAGTTCTGGCTCGCTGTTTAAAAACAAAGATTTTGGCAGTTTGTGCTCGATCCTG
>OX421449.1:757500-762500 GCA_949126865.1 Montipora capitata
TAATGTTGATTTTATTAGCTGTGTGTCAAACTGAAGAAACCAGAGAACAAGAAAACTGAGCAGAAGCAACATAATTAAGCAAATTCAAGTAAAGATTTTTTGCAAATGTCATTCTTTTCTTGGCCATCATGATGGCTACAAATACATATGCCCACCGCAGGCTACCAAAAACGCCCCATGGAAGCAATTTGGATCAGCAAAACTGGATGTTGAGGAGGCAGTGTGGCTTAGTGGCTAGGATACTTGCCTTGAAATCCAGAGCTCCCAAGGCCTGTTCTGACCACTTGTGGAATTTTTTCCTGGTGGTCCCTGGTTCATCGTCTTAGCTGCACTTGTAAATAGTCAACTGGTTTGCTTCTGGCCAGTTGGGATTCTTAACAGTTGTTGTTGATTGTTCTGTGTTGTCTCATTGATTGTGTTTCATTGGCCCTGAAAAGCCGGTATGGGGGAGTGGTCAATTAAGTATGTATCTTATACGCAATAGTGTGTTTTTATTTGGTGTTTGAATATCATGGCCCAGAAGGTTCTCATCCTGAACAAACTCACTGTAACTAGTGTTGATATAATTTATTTTTCAGCATTCAATTAAGGACAGTGCCGACTAATTCAAAGGTATTTTAAATTTGCCCCGGTTTATGATTATCTAGGAAATGTAGACCTTAACAAAAGTTATTGAAATCCAAGAAGAAAATTGGGGGTAACAATGAATAATATTTGTAAAAACCTTTAAAATACAAAGCAATGTATGGCGTTCTTTCTCAAATTGAAGTTTAATGATCTCTCAAAAATGCATGGTTACCCCCAATTTTCTTTTTGGATACCAAGAGTACTTGCTAAGATCTACTTTCTCTGGATAGTTTTAAACCGTGCAAAAATGTCACTGTATTAGTAAGCTGCACCAATAGGAAACCCGAGTATCTCGAGATGCACAGAAAGTATGCGCAATAACAATAGTAGGCACTGTCCTTAATTAAGCTTCAAAATCTTTTAGAGGTGTGGCAACCTCTACTACCAGCATACTAAATACTGGTCAGCATTATCTATCAGGTGTCAAGTGAAGTGTACTTTCAACTGGTCAAAATATCCTTCAGTTGAATCATCTTTGCTGTGGGAATTAGTTTTTGTAATAATTATAAAGTGACAAATAATAATAATAATTATTATTATGATAATGAATTTGAGTTTCAGACATACATTTCAGAAAATGTATGCATTCCAAACATCGGAGGAGGTATTTTACATTAGAATCCTCACAAATTACTTTGCACTCTGCTTTCCACTGTCAAAATAGCAGATTTTGATTGTAAAAAAGGGATCTTTCTGTTTAACCCATTCACTCCTCAACCACACCAGAAAACCCCCAGTTCACAAGTAAAATCTGTAAAGTCTGACTCCCAGGAGTCAATGGGTTAAATGAGTGGAAAAACATTTTAAAAGAAAATAACAATGATAAAACATGTTCCAGCTTCATGCTAACCTGTGATCAGGCATACTTTTCTTTATTGAGCCCTTACACGCTCTCTCCAAAGAAAAGTATGCCTGATCACAGGTTAGCTTCATGCAGTCGCCATTATCAAGTTTGTTTTTCAAGTCTTGTGTAAAAAATACATATCATATTTGTTAAGGTGTGAAACATTGAAGAAATTTAAGTTTGTAAAAGAAATATAAAAAGTTATTGGTTAATGAAAAGACGTTTTGCACAAATGGGGTCCCCTTGTGTATTCAAGTTAGGTCTTCTTCCTTTGTAAGCAACACCTTTTTGCATTTCATTTACTTAATTATTTACACGTAAAACACTGAAATACCATGTTTTATTGTTGTTTCTTTTAAAAGGTGTAAATTATTTCAATAAAAATTGTTCACAATCAATACATATATACATACAAAATAATACAAGATTGTTAGTTATAAATGGTGAGTTGAAGTTGTGTATTTATTCCCACAAGATAAGTGTTCCTTCGTTTATCTTAAGGTATGCTAATTCAATCATATTTGATTCCATTATTGTTGTTGAAACCTGAGAATATTATTTCTTGTCCTCCACTTGCTAAAGATATAGAATCTGGTAAATGTATGGCAGTCCTTCCAAGAATAAGAGCTATTTTTGCAGACAAATTAAATAATTTTTCCGAATTTTTAAGTTCACTTTGCAATAAAGATTTTAAAATCTTTGCTCTCAGTGATAAGTAGAACTTCAGAACTGTTTTGAAGTAAGATCAGATTGAGTGCGGAGAAATTGTTCATGTGAAGCAGTAAATGAGTGAAGCGTCTCTGTATTCTGCTTTCTCTTTCATCAAATGGCCAGACCACTTTTTTGATTGACGAAATGGCAATCTCAAGGCATTACAGATAACAGAGTCATGAAATACAACATACTGAGGCCCTCCCAGGGGTTTTGGGAAATAAAGGAATATGGCAAATTTCAACTGGGGAACACAGGGGAACAAAGACAAAATATCTTAGGGAACAAGGAAACATAAACCATTCTGGGGATCAAAAGGCTGAGAACAAGTTTGAGAGTAATTTTAAGAGCAAGGGTGGGGGAACACAGGAACAAGGACCCCCATGGGAGGGCCTCAACACCAAACTGACAGCTTTTTACAGAAACTAAGTTCAGAGGATCGAAGTGCAGCTTGTCTTTTAACCCACTGACTGCTTAGGCACCACAGTTAATGAGGCACCCACCCTCAGTTAATGAGTAAAATTGTCTGGTGTTAGACAGAGTAATTATACCTGTTTAAAAGTCTCACTCCCAAGAGTCTGGGTTAAAATGCACGACTCATTGTCTTGCACAAATTCCAGTTATTTTACCAACCTCTAGTTTAAAAGAAGTTGACCAGAGAATGGTGATTCATAGATGTAACAGAACTTTATTAAAAACAGTTAAATATTTGCAGGTAAAATTCGTTGATCTTGTTGCGGCAGAAGTAGAACATGTTACCAACAAAATGTGATGAAATGATCAAATTATTTTGCACTTATGTCACTTAGTGTATAAGAAAACAAACAAAAGTGTTCCATTGCAACTAGTTGATTTCCTTTTCTTAATTTTCCTTTTCTTTTTATAGAAACAGGATAGTAGAATTATCAAAAAATTGCCCTCCTTGCCTTTAAAATCTGTAGGAAAAGCAAGATGTGAACAGACTTACTCAGTACTTCCGAAACGTGCAATCCAGCTTTTATTCTTTCTACTTCCTACAGTGTTGCACTTAAGGCTCCAAATTATCCGTGTCACGGCTGTTCAAGTATAAATAGCAGTTAACAGAGAAACTCGTTCCGTTTTAGGGGGTTTAGAAACATATCCTGCGTTAATCTCATGAGAAATCACACTACAGACTTGTTCAACAAGTTCCAAACGTAACAACTGGGTAAAATCAACATCCACACAACGTTTTGCCTTGGACTGCTGTTCATGAGTTGGGCCCTGGCGATTTCAATCGTTGTACCACGTGTGACCTATCGATACTGATGAGATCAAATGCCTGCTGATATCTTTCTCAAGCGAAAGGTCACTTTTTCCGTCGCGACTTTCTCTTGATAAGGGGCGAGAAAAAAATTACCTTCGGAGGCGAGGAGAACTTCACTCTTTTACCCTTTACTAGTTTCGAGACCACTTTTTTTCGTCTCGGTGTTTTCAATATGGTCCTTAACGCTTTAGATTTTTCCGTCGCCTTGAAAAGATCGGATTTAAATGTCTCGGCAAAAGTGGTACTTCGCCGGCGTTTGTCTGAATCCGTTGGCTTTGACGTCTTTTCAGGTGTGGCCGGGCGCGTGTCTTGTTTTAAAACCAGAGAAGAAATATTTCGCATTCTTGAATCTTCTGTGACAACTGCTCCCTTTTGTCTTCGCGACTGAAATGTCGTTGGTATCATAAATGACCCATTAAGACCAACTCCACGAGCGTGAACGAGCAAACCAGAATTGAGCGCCGTTCGAAGGGCCGCCTTGACAACTTGTGGCATCAGCTTATCCTGTTGGTTCTTGTCTCCATCCAAAGTTTTCGCAAAGTACTTTTCGATATTTTGCCGCGAGACACCTTGGCCATGTTCTTTTTCCAGTAATTTAACGGCCTTGAGGACGTTTGGGACAAAATCGTGTCTCAGTCGCGCTCTTGTCATGGGCGACATCCTCAAGCAGAACCCTCGTCGCGCGAGAGAGAACTCGTGTGACAATGACGTCATAACTTTAATTGGTAATCGACAAAGGGTTGCAACGTATCATGTGATTAAACCAACCTCGTTCCCAGGATCTCTCTTCTTGATAACGACAATAAGGGCACAGGTAACGTTGAGTATTGTATTGCGTAAGGAATTGTACGTGGATTTTTTATTTAGTGTACTTGGACACGGAATTATAACCACCCTGGGCCCGGTTGTTCAAAAGCCGATTAACGCTAATCCCAGGTTAAAAATTAACCTAGGAGTTTATTTCTCTTCTCCTAAATGCTGTTCAACGCTGATATTTGGCAAAACTTTACATTAGAAGAAGTCAATCTTGAAAAACAAAAGTAAACGAAAGAAATTTTCACCAAAAAGTTGAAAACATGAAACAAAAGTTTACTCTAATCCTGGATTAAGTTAGTCGGCTTTCGAACAACCGGGCCCTGGTGATTATCGCGCTACCCAAGCCAAAAACAAAAGACTAAACAATACACTTGGGGTGCGTTCGATTGACCGTATTCCAGAATAGGAATACGTGGAATATTGTAGAAGTTAGAAATCCTTCGTTTTAAGCTTTTCGTATCATCTCTCGCCGGAAAATATATCCAACATGACAGTAGGGACCTTGAGAACTAAGACAGCGACCCCCGAAAACGTCATTTAATGGTAGTAGTTTATGTTTGTGTTTCTTGACTATTCCAGTTTGCTCAACTTCTACAATTTATCCAAACTACCCAGGAACTGAATTGGGAGGAACAGTGTTGAAACTAAGAAAGAAAATCTAAGATTTGCCCTTGTGCGTTCGCGTCTTTCTTAGAACTTGAAATTTGGTCGTTTCAC
>OX421449.1:765000-770000 GCA_949126865.1 Montipora capitata
AGCTCATATTTCCTACCAGCCAATCAAAACGCTCGTCTGACAACGCATAACCAATCAAAATTCACGTGATTTCACAGCCGTGTTTCCATACTCTCATCTGAACATAGCTATTGACCAATGAGAGTGCGCGTACTATCCTTATTATTTTACAAATTCCTATGTAACCCATCTGGAGCGGGTTGTTCGAAACGTGGTTAGCGCTAACCGTTTGTTAAGAGGTATCAAAACCTATACGTTTCCATGGAATTTAACGCTGGTTAGCGCTAACAATGCTTCGAGCAACCCGGGCCAGAGTGTTAGTCTTAGTATTGAAAACAGGCCCATACAACTCCGACGAAGGTGGGTGACATGCCAGGTGTGTCTTCGAACGACGAAATATTTCTTTTTGAAGAGGCAATATGATGAACATGAGTCAGTGACTTGCGCCAGCTATAAGCACTGTCCAAGCTTTCGGTTTTCTGTCTCATTCTCCCCAACCCTCTCTTCCAAAAAAAGAGTAAGAAGAAAACGAAGTTAGGACTAGGTGTAAATGAATTAAGAATATATGTTAAAACAATGATTTATTTTATCACACGAGTTGATAAAGGTCAAATAGCCACCGTGAAAGATTTGGAAAGCTAACTTTTCAAATCTTTCACGGTGGCTATTTGACCTTTATCAACTCGTTTGATAAAATAAATTTCTGTTTCAATCTCCCACCGACGCAGCACCACAGTTTCTTTAGAAACTAGACCCTCCCTGAGGGTACACTGGGGTGCCTGTGGTACGTGCACCGTTCCAGACAATTTTTTTAAGTTGGGGGGTCATTAAGACCATTTAAGGGGTCACCCAGAAGTCGTACCAGCAGAGGCCCTTTGGCTCACAGGTTCTCGCACGTTCGTACGACGAAAAAAATCTGTCCTTGCGTAATATGTATAGCTCTAACAGTGCACGATATTGTTTTGGTATTGTCTATCATTGTAGTGCCATGGTAGAAGCCTTAGGTAAATAGCCTGAGAAGACATGTGGTTACTAGCAAAGTACTGAACCCAGAAAGATTGAAGAAAATAAATGGGAAGTGAGAAACATTGGCTTCTGGGCTGACATGTTGATAAACTTCTTTTGACCACAAGTTTAAGCGTGCCCTCTGAGCATCTGACAGCTTTGTAATACTAAAGTTTAATAAAGTTAAGCCCTCTCCGGCGGGATTAGTGTCTGGATCGATGGGTGACCAAAAACATATACGCCTTCGTAAAACAGAAGCATTGGACCGAAAATACTATTAACGCTAACAAATGCGAACTTAGCAAGGTACAGATTTTGTTAGCTTGCTTTATGCAAAAACAAATATTGATGCAAAAGTAAATAAATATTGATACACAGTTTTCAGAAAGAGCAGAAGGAAGTTTCCAGGACGGTCGCTCGAGAATAACATATTTACGACATGAAAACAACATTAATTTTGAACCGTGAATATAGAATATAAACAGTTACGATCAGCGACAAACATTTTGGGAGATTTTTGCTACGTTCAATTTTGTTATTGTAAGTTTTGGCTGCACAAATAAATCGCAAAATCGAAAGTGACATCGCCGGAATTCAGCGGGCGCCGTGACTACTAGTAAGTCACCGCGGCATGTTTACTTGCCAAACAGTGAAGCATCTGTGTCAAATGATGGCAAGATACCGGGTTTTCGTAAGTTTCTTTTTCTGTCCAGTGTTATAAAGTTTGACAATAAATGAGCGAATTCAAAACAAAGATCACAATCGCCCACCATTGTTTCTGCAAAGTCAAAAAATTACTCTCCAAGACGAGGTTATTTATCACCAGGTAATTCCATCATTTTGGAAATAGCAGCTACTTTATTATTCACCGGCGTCACAATTTTTTGCTGATTTTGGGGCAACCTCGTTCCCAGGGTCTCTCATCTTAACGCCTGGGTCGCTCGAGAGACCCTGGGAACGAGGTTGATTTTGGGGCTCATTTTGTTGAAACTCAAGCACGCTTCCAACAGACCTGTTTATTTTCATGAAACCTTTCCCGCTTACAGAGTTATACTAAAAATATCCTCCCGTATCACGTTTCAACCTCAATACACAACATGATATTATAATTCACAAAGGCAGAAAATATCACAGAATCCTTTTCCAGCGAAACATTTTATTGAAACAAACAATATAAGATGCACTAAAACGCCATTCGCGTTGCAATGACTTTCCATTGCGGGTTAACGAGAATAACAAACTCACGAGGCAGAATGTATATTTCTATTTAATTAAGTTAGCACAACACAAAAACGCTAACCTCATTTTGACACGAAAATGCTTTACTATTGCCATAAAAACTATCCAGTTAAGCTCGCATATTATAAAACATGATGAATTCATAAAGGCCACCTTTTCCAGCGAGCAATTTTTTGAAACAAACAACATATTTGCTCTTAGAGGCGAAAACCTCTTCCTATTCCATTGCGTGCGTGAAGACAAGAAACTCAATCGTGTCAAATTACCATGTACTTCAGGTTCAAACCCTTTCCTGAAGAACATTTTCCTTGAATAACAAGAAAATGCTTTACTATTACCATAAAAACTATCCAGCACACATATCATAAAACATGATGAATTCATAAAGGCCACCTTTTCCAGCGAACAATTTTTTGAAACAAACAACATATTTGCCATTATTGCGTGCATGAAGAGAAAAAACTCAATCGTGTCAAATATGCGCAATATTACAACAAACTAAAATTTCAGGATCAAACCGTTTCCATGAAGAACCGTTTCCTTGAATAATGAAGCACAAAATAGACGACAAGCTTTCTTTCAAATAATTCTTGGCTGTCACATTACCTGAAGACTGTGCAGAGTTGATCACAGATCCACTTAAGGTGTTCGATTCGTTTTCTGTCTTTGTTGAACCCATAAGTTACCACAGAATTTTCCATTTGGTTTCAGTGTTCTACATAACAGCACACTTGGTAAATACTGAAGACTGTGCAGAGTTGATCACAGATCCACTTAAGGTGTTCGATTCGTTTTCTGTCTTTGTTGAACCCATAAGTTACCAGAGAATTTTCCATGTGGTTTCAGTCTACATAACAGCACACTTGGTAAATATTATTTTAGAAATGCAGCTCACTTTGATTTCTGCTCGACGGGCGACAGATTGTTGTCGAAGTCCATTACTCGTCGCTTTTGAGATTCCAGGTGCTGGTTTTCACCGCCTGCGTAGTTTATCCAACTGACTTGTTTAAAGATCCAGTAAAACGCCATTCGCGTTACATGACTTTCGACGCCATTGCAGGCTAAGTTAATTATGCTACTGTGTCCACCAGAGAAATCTACGCAGTTCCACTACCCTTTCGATCCTAAGAAAATACGCGCAGAAGGCTCTATGCACAAAGATACCACTTACCAGGGGAGTGACAGGCAAGACTTTTACCGACACGGAAGAAAAAAAAAAAAAAATAACACCGAACAAATGCCCTTCATTTCTAGACTGGGATTGCCATACAGCAACCCAGTAACTAAAATTTTTGTTTATTTTAAAACAATGGTTTGTTTTCATTCTTGCACCTGAGATAAGCCCAACATTTTTTTCCTGTGACATCACGCTCTTTTAAGCGTTTTGATTGACGACTGGAATTCCAAATGATACATAGTCCGCGAGTATCGTATTCCGTGAATCTTTTATAGTTATGTTTTACAGTGGACAAGTGTTCATAATTAAAACAATGCCAGTCCAGCACCCTTGTGGATTGCGGAGATGTTAACAAGAAGAGGGTGCTTTTTGAAACCTCGCTTTCCACACCTTGCCAACCTGAAAGGGAAGCTCTCCGAAAAAAAGTGCCGAATACTCTGCTCTAAGAATTTCCCAAAAGGGAGTAATTGCATAGATTGCTCCCAAAAGAGGCTTCTACATTGAAGAGTGGTCTTTATAGAGTGTTTTCACTCACGTGATCAGTAACCTTGTTTTTCCACCAAAACAAAAGAAAAAGTTTGCATGATAATAGAGCTCAAATCCCGGAGGATTAGTTGGGTACACCAACATGGCCGCCGTTCCATTGTTTAGGAACACCAACATGGCCGCCGTGACGTCACGTGAAAACACTCTATTGGCTATTGAATACAGACGGAAATTCAATTGTTCCAGTACGTTTAATTTCAAATGAGCGATAAATAATGCAGGAAGAGAAAGCAAAAAGGATGCCACCGGGCCAGGGAAAATCACAAACCGGAAACAATTTCACTGGAGCTAAAACAGACAGCTCTTAAAAATATTACATAAAACTGTCAAAATATTAAGCAAAAACTAAAAGAAAAGAAAAGTCTCTATATTAACGAAACATATTGGGGTACTTAAAATATTCCAATTTCTATTGTCTTGTCTCTTGGTCTATCTCCGTCATAATTGTTTCTCGGTGTTTTGACTGACATCACGGTGTAGGTATTCCTTGTGGTTGATTTGTTAAAAACTTGATGTATCTTCTAACTTTTACAAGGTATTCATCGTTAAAATTCTTCATTAATTCTCTGTAATTCTTCCTAACCAATAATATTCAATTTGTCCAGAGAAGCCCTGAAACAAGAAACCAAGATACGCGTGTAAACAAAACGAGTCCGGCTGATAAGTAAAGGAAAGAAACAAAGAAAGGTATAAACATGGTTTGTTTTTACGCAAAATTAACAACAACAACAAATGTCTTGGTTCACCTGGCTTCTAGAATTTGCTGCTCTAATCTTTCCTGTTTGGGTGAAAGGAAACTTGTCAAACGTCACACGTAGAACAAAACAGCAGACACGAAAGGCAACATCACAACTTATCTGCTGAACTTGTTCTTACCTTTACATTTTCATTCCTAGCTCGGTACAATCGCCCCTGCAAATCTTCAATTTGAACTTTGATTCCAGCTGCATTATGCCATACTCGGATGACGCGATCTTCGCCACCTGCGGTCGCCAGGTAACGCGAGCTGGGATGCCATGCAATGGCTGTGATAGCATCTATGGTAAAAAAACCA
>OX421449.1:775000-812500 GCA_949126865.1 Montipora capitata
ATTTTTTCAACCAATCAGAAGTGAAACCAAAACCAATCATGGCTCGAGCATGCACATTTTCCCGCTCTTAGTGTCGGCTACATGTAATTACTTCAATTTTTGATTGGTTTACTGGATCGTCTCTGTCCATTTTGATTGGCCAAAGTAATTACTTTGGTTTTGGTTTTGGTTTTAAGAAACTTGATTGAAACTCGCTCTATTAAACTTGGAGTTGCACTTGCTAAAATTGAGGATCATAGCTTTACTTGATTACATATCCACAGTTAAATATACGATTCACTTTATTTATATCATTTCATTAGCATGATTAATCTTGTGACACATCTACAATGACAATTAGCATCCTGCTTACAAAATGCTGATGATTTAACTCAAGAAAACACAAGAGAGAAGTGGTTCCATCCTGCATTAGAGGTAACCGTATTCAACACATTATGAAAGTCACTAGATTTCCATCAATTGTTTCTATAAATCATTGAGGGAAAAAAGTCATCTTCATCACCTGCTTGAATTCATCAGTGTTTGTAAACTCCACTAACCAAATTTTAACATCAGGGGTAAAACCTGCAATAGATAATTTGAACAAAGTCATAAATGTACATCTTACTGAGTTCAGATTTAGTAATATAGCCTCCATTTTTGTTCAGTTCAATTTATTGTGCCATGAATTGAACTGGACTGGAAAAAGAAGAAGTTGTAACTTACAGTACACATTGAGAAACAAGGTCAGTAACATAATAATTTAAGATATAAAATCAAGCGACAAAAACAAAATCTTAAATTAGTGGGCTGTACTGCAGTATACTACCTGTTAAATTGGCCAACCACAATGCACATGCTAATTATTATTATGCTCAAGAGACATGATAAATAATTATTTTAAATGCTATAGCTATGGTTTTGGCAATGGAATTTTGATAAGTGAAAACAGGAGAAGACCCTATCTCCTCCAGACTCCCTACCTCCTGCGTCATAATGATAAACACTAATTATTATTGAGACAAGGGCATACCTGCTGAGGCAACAAATTTGCCACAAGGAGATATACTGGCAAATCTGTTGGTCATCTGATGTGTGTCAACTATGGACAGCACTTCACCTACAATGCATCAAAAAAGAATAAAAACCCTTTCACTCCCAAGAGTGACACTTATAGATTTTACTCTGTCTAACGCCAGACGATTTTACTCGTCAATGGGGAACCCCACAGGAGTGAAAGGGTTAATGTGTTTAATACCTGCATAGTTCCCACCTTATATCTTAATTCTTTATCCTTGTTTCCACAATAGGAGGGACTATGTGCTCCAGTGAATCAGACAATTATTCCAATAGAGCAATAGCTTCCTGATTTCTAGTTGACTCCATGAAAGCTTACTCCATAAGAACAACATCAATAATTTTCGAACATGGAAAATATGGACTGGAAAGATGGTTTTGACATTTTCAAATAAGAAATTGTACATTTTTTAATGATCAACAACCCCACCAACCAAGGGTGCTTTTTTGTGTAAAATGTGTGAAAAAAGATGTGATTAACAAATACCTTTCAGATTCCAAAGGATGATAGTCGTATCTCTTGAGCAAGACAATATAAATTTGCCATTGGAGGCCACAGCAATATTGATGATCTCAGCTGCATGTTTTACAGGAAAGTCAAATTCACCAGTGATCAAAGCTCCTGATCCATCTTTCTTTTTATTTACTTTGAAAACACGAATAGTGTTTCCATTCGCTAAAGCTGTAATAAATGCTCTGCAATGTAAATCCATAATAACAATGCCCCTTATTCAATGATAGCAACACCAGACTTCCTTGTACAAAAATATATTGAATATTATGGCAATTTGCAACAAGTGTGGAGTAAGGAGGGATGAGACAGAAAGGGCTTCCAGGAGGGAGGGGTGAATGTGAGTCAATTCAACTGGACACAGTCCCCAGATTTCCTTTTTTCAATTCATGATTGGCATCAATTACCAGTAAGAATACACCCTAGATATCATGCAGTCAATGGGTTTACTCTTGAATCAATCTTACAAATTCTTTTTACTTTTATCTTTTTGTTAAGTAATTGAGGCCAATTGTAGGGTATTATTTTTCATATTATTATTATTAAATGGGAATGTTAAAACATTCAGTTTTTTGCACCCAAGTTATAATCAAAATTACTTCTCCAAACCACAGTAGCATCAAACTATCTCGGTTTATCAATCAGGTTGCAATTTGAAAGTGAACCTCAACTTGTGTCAACAATTGTTTTAGGTTTCAAATTCAAGAACACCAAAAGGCTGTATTATTTATTTAACCAATGAATTTAAATTCTTTTAAATGCAAACTTAGGTTATGAATTAAATTGTCAAGTGGAAAATGGTACTTGAAGGTTTTAAATTCAAGACCCACCTAAAAGGTTTATGCTTCATAATCAATGGATTTTAAAATTCTATTAACAAAAGCTTACGGTAGGTTACAAAGTAATTTAATTTAATTTAATTGTAACAAACCTGAAGCGGACTGGTTGTTCTTGTTTAGTATCTTCACTGTTAAGAAGACAGGAGTAAAGTAGGCATTTAACTTCATACTTATATTTTTGTCTACCTTTTTCCTTTATAGGCTGTTAATTTTATTAATTAATTTGTTTTTGAACAGCAATTTAAACAGAGGAAGTTAGAGTATATACAAAAACAGAATTACACTGGGAAACTTTAATAATACACATTCTTATTGAATATTTTTTCATAAGAACATGGGGTTGTTTGACTGCTGTGTTAGGATAAAGATTCCATTGCAATCACTGTATATTACAAAACACAATTTCCCTGAAAACCTTAGGACATAAAAAGTTAATCAATAAGCAGTGCAAACAATTAACAGTTAATTCATAATCAAGATGTAATACTATGTTGCTATGCAATTTTCATTACCAATTCTCACTGTCAGTTCTCTTCTTACTTAACACTTTGTAGCAATGAATAGTTAGCTTCATACCTTGTATCAGGGCTGAAAGTAACCTTTGTTCCATGGTCAAAGTCTACATTTGCTCTTACATATCTGATATGAAAACAAATGATGAAAGTATTTACCACACACACCTAAACAAAACTGTTGGTTAACTTTCTTCAAAGAATTAATTCAATAAAAATTAATCATAAGCTGTTCCGAGAAGACAGGTAGAAGGACTATTATTTATCTCTAAGATCAGTTATGTGGCAAGTTAGAACATTTGATCAGACTTCAGAAACTTTTTTTGTGTATTAATTCCCTTATGTTTTCTAGAATAGAAAACTATTCCATGAATACTCTCCATCTTCCAAAAATAACTCATCATTGAATTTTGTGGTTCTGATAAAAACAGAAGATTTAGCTCAAATTCACCCAATTCACCTCCAAAGATGTTAATCCTTTCAAGTTTTAAATAGCAATTGACAGAAGAAATATAATACAAACTATAAGAATAAAATTTTCGGGATCATCTTTAGTAAATAACTCATAGGGACAATGAATAACATTAACAGGCCCTTACTTCATTTGCAGTAACATATTCAGATTTATTGCTTTCCCTTAAGGGGAAGGCACTTAACTACAGAAAGTCATTTAGTTGCTAAGGAAGCTTTTTAGTTAAGAGCCCTACAAAAAGGTTGTATGGATGGTTCTTTGAAGTAACTTTTTCAATGGAAATCTGACATCACTTCAATCAGAAGGCACATGTGTAACTAGTCCTGGTCCTCTGCAGTGCATTTCAGTGAAAAACATGTAAAAACTTTCAGGAAACAAAAGGAAAAGGTGGTTTTTTCACCGGATTGGAACAGATATTTCAAAAAGTGTATCAAAGGAGGGCCTTATAATGTCATTATTTTTTTGAGAAATAACTTTTTATAAATCCATGCTACAGATTTTGTGTTAGACTGTTCTTGTACTGATGTGTTAAAAATTTGTGAAAAACATAGTTAACTCGCTGACTTTTTGGGCATTTTCTGTTTTGGTCATGTGATTTACCAAATATGGTTGTGAGTCGAACCATACAAAGAAATGTTGAATAGAACACACTTCGCAAAAAAAGGTAACTGTAGAGTTACAGGGGCTCGAGAAATGATTATTTGAAGGGGTCCATAGCAACAGTTTGGTAGTTAAGAACCAACCCCCTAAAGTTTAATTATTACAAGCCAAGAGAAAGAGTATGCTTGACAGATAATTGCCACCTGCTCCTGGGAATGGAAAATATTATTGGCAAGCCCATTAGCATGGAGACCAAAAATAATTTATTGCCTCAGCCAAACTATGCTTATAAAAGGAACTGTGAGCACTTAAAAATTTATTAAGTCATAAGAGAGAACCAATAATTACAATAATAATATTTTTAAAGCAGCTACACCCAACTGAGAACCAACAGTAGTGTTTCATTTCATTATATCATGGAATTGAGAGATAATAGTCTTTATCTTTTCTGCTGTTAAACTAAATGATTTCTGAAGATGATTACTGAAAGAAAAACTTATGTTGACATAACTGCTCAGGGATGCAGCAACTTGCAAATAGAAGCATACTTGTGCTCTTTCTCTTTGAAGTCTTTCACACTCCATAGTCTCACTGTCCTGTCTTAAATAAAGAAAATATCAGCTGTAAGGTATCAAAATTATGTTTGTTGCACCAACAAAAGATATCCCATTTCTCCATTATAATGTAGCAAACATTACTTTGAAATAGCTGCTTGAATGCAAAATTTGAGCAACTGCAACTGGAGGAATTAATGTGGGATTCACATAAAAGGAAGTCATGGCTTACTAGTCAAGGTGTTCAGGTCTAATCAAATGAAATCACTTCAGCTTCATTTGTTATTTGTTTCATCAGGAAGATAGTTATCTTCTATGGCTATCTTAAAATAAAAAATATTGTTGAAAACTATGTGGTCACCAAAATAATATTGTTCAAGAACAGCTAATTCACTTGATTGAGATAATACGAATCAAGGGAACAAAACCACTTAAAACCACACAATCTCCACTTAAAAAACAATGAAATCTGAACCCATGTAAGACAACAAATCATGAGGTATGATTAATCCAAGTGTATTCTACATATCTATTCATTTCTTTAAGCAATAGGAAAAAAAACTTAATAATGCAAATTGCTTTTGCATCTAACAAAACAAAAATTATTTATCTGGAGGAAATTTAAAAAACTTATGTAAAACAGAGCAGACTTCTTGCTGTACAACAAATTTAAGATCATCAGCAATCTATTGTTTGTAACTCCTTCCAATCCCAACCTTCAAGAAATACGATGGAACTGAGGTCAATTGATAACAAAAGGGGAAAATTGATGCACTAACCATATTAAATACAAGGGAAAACTGAAATTAATATAATGCACTTTAATATCATCAGCTTTTACCGTTCCCTTCCAAGCAATTGAAGCAAACTTTGCTTAATAAATAATAAATTGTTTACAAACTGAGATAAGTCTTCGATTCAATGGATGGAAGAATTTATGATATGAATTCAGCTGATGAAACGGTTAAGTGTACATTTTCAAAGGACAAAGTAAGCTTAACCATTTTCAAACCGATAACCTTGTGAGGTTGAAGCAAGATATTTTCCATTCAAACTAAACTCCACATCAAATACATGGCTTGCATGTCCTTTAAGAACAGCGAACTGTCTATGATGGGCCTTGTCTGGGACAGTGCATCTCCTTCCTTTGGTCTGTTTTAATTTTTCTCTCTTCTTTTCGTTCCTGGGTTTGTCCTTGATTTCACTCTTATTGGCGTCAGACACCTCTTCCTTTTCTCTCTTACTTTTAAACCCGATGTACAGGATAACCGCTACAATAACAGCGGCTACTACAGAGGTTATTGAAATTGTCCCAAAAGTGGAGATATCAGCCGCCATCTTCAATAAACGCAACACCGGTAAAGAGCCTCGCTTTCACCGCAACACGTATGCTGATTCACGCGCGCAAAACCTCGCACGCACAACAAATGAAGAAAGCATCTCTTCCATCGTGAGAAAGTATCAGCTTACCTGACGAACTCGACATGATGTATTTTCCATTACTGCTAAATTCCACCCCTTCTACAAACGAATCATGTCCAGATAGGGAGGCAGCTAGTAATGGATGGGCAACACTTGGCATGGCTGTTCCTGTTACCTGAATTTTTATACTTGTTCTTCTCAAAATTCCGGAATCTCTGTATGCAGCCAGGACTTCGGTGTGAATTTATCGGTCATTCATGAAACACAGGGCCCTGCTCTACATGAGCATTTTTCCGTGGACTTTTATCTACCTGTTAGGTTAGAACGAGAAATAACACCGTGTCCTTACAATGATAAGTTTACAACAAACCAGTTGATGACAGGTTGTGTGGAAGTCTTCTACACTGGCATCTGTCCAATGGGTTTTTGCATTGGTCAGCTGAGCACGCGTGACAGTGCCGGGAATCGCTGCCACCCGTCAGTAAATAGGAATATCAACCAACTGGATAATTAGGGATAAAACAGATGTTTCGGTTGGAAACTGCTGAGAGCAAAATCAAATCAGATTAATTATTTAGTCTTTTGCAGCTATGCTTTGCCATAACAGCAAATGAAATGAACGCTCAAGTTATTAGATACAGGATACATGACTAGACAAGGCTCAAAACAATCGCTTCCGATTTAATTTTTCAGTATTTTCGAGTTAAATTTTCGAACCTCTTTCTCAAACTAAGCATGGATTTCTGAATTTAACTAGGATTCAAGAACTATTCCGTGGCTTTTAGTGGAGAAATAAGTGATTGTTGAGTTGGAATTGAAATTAAACATTTCCAAATTTCAAAGTCCCTAAGTAGAGAGTTTAAAATTCTGGAGCTATCACTAAGATAGCAGGTTGAGAACAATACTCTTACGTCTTTATTCCATCTTATTTGCTATCAAACGAAATTAAACTAAAACAAATTATGAATTTGTCGTCCCTCGTTCTACCGTATTCATTTATCCCGAAGGGATTTTAAAGAGAAATAAATTTTGAAAATTGCATTTCCCTTTAAGTGACTTATTTTGATTTCTGTCACCTGCGGTAAAGATATACAGTCAAAAACAACTCCGCATTTTAATGCCAAAATATTACTGTCGCTCTCATGAAATAAAGCCAACTCATTAGTAAGAGCAGTAGACTTAATAGCCCTTGTTAAAATGTCATATTTTGGATCATACTGTTTTTCCCTTTAAGTGGCAATCTTCCGTTCCGACTCAGGCTGCCCGGCACCAAGGCTTTAAATATTCTAAGAATAGGCACTTCTTTTTGAAATCTTGCAAAAATTGATTTCATGTAATACATTAAACGATCTTACATTCTCATTAGCTTAATTGAAATACACAATACTATTTCTACGATCAATCGCCATGCACCTGCGATTTCATTGGTTTTACCACAGGCAGACCACCCACCCTGTTGGTAGGGGCCGTTGAAATCTGAGCATCGATTGATTATCAGTTAAGCCGGTCTCAAAATTGCCATCTTTAAACTACTAGTTCGGATGCTGTACCACTTCTGGAGCAAAAGGAGACTCGAGCTAATGGAGCTAAGCCGCTATACTGCCAGTACTGAAAGTATCGAAAAGGTGCCTTTTCGCTACTGAAATGAATGACTTGGACGGAAATTAACCCATGAAAAATGAAGAGATGATATTTCATTCATCTCGGCATTGAATAAAGCGAGAATGCACCATTTCGGTACAAATTTGGATGGAAAGTTAAACAAGCCAACGAAACCAAAAACCATATAACCACAGGCAGCCCAGACTCGGAGGGTAAAAAAAATTATAACGATTTGTATGGGAATCTCGATAACAAACTGAAAAAGATATTTACACGCAAAAGTTCTCAATAAAAAAAAGTCGTACTTTATTGTCGTGGTGACTTTCTCGGTTTTGTGTGGTTATTCGCCTGATTGAATGCAATTTAATCGACTTCTCAAATTCCCGGGTTGTCACTCGTACATAAATAAAGGAAAGGCTGGAAAGTAATTTCTAGCTTCCTCACATCTCGCCGATAAAATCACACTTCTCCGATGGCCACAGGATAAATTTACTTTTCTCTGACCAAGTTTCAAGGTCGAACGAGTATCCATTGCTGAGAAACAGCAAAAATATTTAAATTTTCAAAATCCTTCGAAGCTCGCTTACAACAAATTTGGACACGGCAAGTCCAATACGGTGAGAGCCTTTACATCTTGCAGGCTCATCCCACTCGATAAGAACCCTGGAATCAGACCGATTCTTGAGTCTCAAGAATACAAAGATCAGTATTGTGAGGAGAAAGTTCGCGTATGGAAAGAGGAAATCGAACGGCTCTCCGAAATTGCAAAGAGTCAGCCTCACACAACGTACATTGCCTTTACAAAAGGCTAGAAGTCAAAGTTCACCTACTTCATGCGCACTATAGAATCGTTTGATGATTACGTCGATCCAATCCAGGAGGCGATTGATGACCTACTTCTTCCAACTTTATTCGGTCAATCAGAGCCTCTCCCCAACGAGGTGCGTCGACTTGTCACCGGCACAAGGGGGTCTGGGCATGCCAGATTGAGAGCTGAGGCACCACAACAGTTCGCTGTCTCGAAGTCAATAACTACTGCGCACGTAGATTCCATCACATCGCATAGTACATTTATGGCGTCAGGTGAAAGATCTACGGAGGAGCTTAAGAGACATCATCAGTCACTTAAGAGGGCGCGTGACAAAGAGAAAATGGAAAGCATTGACTCAACTCTTTCGCCAGATCTGCTGCGACTAGTTAATCAATAGAGAGACAACGGCGCAATTTCTTGGTTAAATACGATGCCTCTCGCAGATCAGGGCTTAGCCCTGAATAAGCAGGAGTTCAGAGACTCGCTACGCTTACTGCATAATTTGCCTCAAGTCGATCTACCAAGTCTGTGGGTGTGTGGGGATAAATTTACTATAGGCCATGCCCTCTCGTGTAAAAAGGGGGGCTTTGTAGCGCAGAGATAAGATAGCTCAGAAGGACACCGGCCCGTATAACACACTTATCGCCTAGCTCAGGACACAAATTTCTGTCGAACTTCTAAGATCGGTACATGCATGCGTGAGAGGCCACGAACGCCTTTTCACAGCAAGATAGAACACTCCTTAGACTGCAAAATAAACGTCGCCACCGCGGGCATTTAAAGTTCTTGGGAAATTTTCAAGCTAAATGCTTTTGTATCATTTCGAATTTTTATAAAATTTCTTATATTAATTTTATCAATTGTATTTTGTAAATAATCTTGAATTGTGAATAAAGTATTCGTTATTTATTATTATTGCTATTATTATTATTATCATCATCATCATCATCATCATCATCATCATCATCATCATCATCATCATCATCATCATCATTTCATCTATCGGGGTTAACAATTTCACAATGTGAAACAATTTCATCTCCAGTAGATGCCGCAAGTAGGCGACAAAGTACTAGACTGATTTATTATCTACTTTCTTATCATATCCCTTAATACACCCCCAAAATTTTGCAAAATCATTGTTTTCCAATATTTGGGTGTTAAACGAGGTGTATTATGGGATTGAGATGAAAAGAATTCCCTAACAGGACCGCTGAGTTGTGAAAATGGAGGTCCTTTGATTGAAGCTAACCATACCAATTTTTCAATGCTAAAGGGCAAAGTGTATTTCATAACCAACATGAGCTGGGATTACGTTTGCTCTCGCGATACAAGAAGTGTTCTTGTGGCTGGTTAAAGACTGGAAAAATTACATAGGGAAACAGTAAGTTTATTATTCAATACACTTTACATAACTTTATATACCTTAATCGTCCCAGACAAATAACTGAAATAGTCTTTCAATCCTTTTTTGTAACATTATTTGACAACAGGAGGTCAATAGCTGGTTAACAGGATTCAAATGGTTGGTACTGGCTTTCAGTTAAGGAATGATTAATTGTTGTAAGGACGTTTGTTTGAGCAACAAAACCCACAATGAAAATTACACAATGTTAGTTTAAACTGGCGTTTTGTAAGTATAGGAAATCGTATGAAAGCTCATTGGCGTGATTTATGGGCAAAACTGACGCAAATTACCTCTATTGCACCCATAGCCGGCAATTTATGCATTCGTCATTGACCAATCAGAAACGAGATATTGTGTTGAATGTTTAATAAGATAACTTATAATTAATTCATTTGTTCAAATGATAACTGCCAGCCAGGTCTTTCAAACCTCAAGAAATACAGAAAGTAATGCTCAACGAATTTCAGTACTTTTGTTTCTCCAAACTAGTGGTTTTTCAAATCCTTGGGCGGAAAAACCATGAAACCAAGGCAAAATATCTTAGGGAACAAAGTATGAAAAACCGGGAGTCAGCTTATATTAAATCAGAAAAAAAGTGATGCATACCAGTTTAAGGAACACGAGGATTAAAGGACCACCCCACCAGAGACTGAATTATCCTCAGTTAAAGAGTGAAAATGTATTTATTAATTTACTTATTTATTTAATGTTTATTTATTTATTTATTTATTTATTTATTTATTTATAAACTTCGCCACACATAAATCTCAAAGAAGAAAACTTACACGAACTTCTTGAGAAAAGAAAATGCTCAGGGATTATTGTTGTCAGTCAAATCCGGTCTCAGGTTGAATTCGTCTTTACCAAGGTCAAATTGTTGATCTTTATTTTAGCTAGGTTGAATATGCACTCTACAAAGTTTAAAGCAGCTATCAAAAAAGGCTTGAAAACACCAATACCTTCCTTCAAGGTCTGTCTTACGCATTTCACCATATCTCCTTAATGTTTCGTATCATCTCATTGGTTTATATTCATACACTTATTTGTTCAGTCTTAACATTATAACATACTAAGGGAACAAAGAACCGTACTATGCACTTACCCGTACTCGAACTCGGACCTTCCAGACTCTGAAGTCTGGTACGTGCCTTCCATTGTACTACAACGACGAACATGTTCAACCCAACCAGGAGCCCATCTGGAGCGTGCAACTTCCATACAGCATCTGTGAAACGGGGTTTTCACAAGTAGGTTTATTTTTAGACTACCCCTTCCCGCGAATTAGGTCAAAAAACAAAGGCAGTTCCGGTTCGGTGACCCTATGACGTCAGCTTAATTTCTTGAAATTGGTCATCGGGCTCCTGCGGGAGTCTCATTCGCGGGAAATTCAATCTAAAAATAAATCGGTCTGTGAAAACGACGTTACACGAACACAGTAGAGTTGTAGGCTCCGGGTCATGGGTTCCTGACCCAACCTAGTTCTTTTCATTATTTACTTTTGTATAATAAGTCAATTGATATCCAAACTAATCCTAACCTGACCATAATTTTTATCTAGACTTAATTTAGGCGCTGAAAAAGTTTCTCAGTTAAATTTATCTTAGTGTGCCGTATTCAACCTACGTAAAATGAGAATATCACCGATTTAACCTAGGTGAAAACAAATTCAATCTGAGAATGGATTTTACCGGCAACATTACTGGAGCTTTATAAATAAGCATCCGATAAAATATTAAATAATGATGTCGAGGAGACCTCCAGATACCAGCAGGCTTGTTATCGGTATTTGTCGCTTTTAAACTGATCCGCTTTTTAAAAATCGGTTAGACCATTGTAAAAAAAAAAACAAAAAAAACAGCGTCTTTTTTGGTATCGCATGTGTCCGAGAGCCAGAACATTTACGCATGCGCTAGCGGAATGTTTAAATAAGAGAGAGGAAAACGCAATACCTCCAGACATGGCGCTGGAACGTCGTACCAAACGAATCATCCCGGGATTTCAGCCCGTGCGATCGCTTTCGGTTTCAGTTTGGCCCCTCGACGCTTTCAGATATCGACCTTCCTCCCGGTACGGCATTAAGGGCACCGGTGCACCGGTGCACCGGTGGCTCAGTTGGTTGACCACGGGCTGTCACGCGGGAGGTCGTGAGTTCAACTCCGGCCGACCAACACTCAGGGTCTTTAAATAACTGAGGAGAAAGTGCTGCCTTTGTAATTACATCTGCAAATGGTTAGACTCTCTAGTCTTCTCGGATAAGGACGATAAGCCGGAGGTCCCGTCTCACAACCCTTCAATGTTCATAATCCTGTGGGACGTAAAAGAACCCGCACATTTGTCGTAAAGAGTAGGGCATGTAGTTCCCGGTGTTGTGGTCTGTCTTCTGTGATGTATCATGGTTGGGAGGGTAAATGCTCGGAGATATTAGCTACACCAAGCTACTCTAAAAATCCGAGGGTAAATAAAGATATATGATATGATATATGAAGGGAGAGAACTGTTGGCCCCTTAACCATATGAGACAGATCCCTCTCCTACTCACAGCTCCGGACCGCCCTTATCAATTTAGCGAAAGATTTCGATCGCTTAAATATTCATGCAAAAAGTCATTTTATCTCTCATATGGTAAGCACTGGAGTCACGGAATGCAAAGTGTGCGCACGCGCCCTACTAAAGCTAACATACACACATGCCTAAACTTTCTCTCATCTCGAATTTCAGAGTAACTACAAGAGCTGCTATCTTCGAGACATTACATTTACAGCTAAAATACATAGCGTATACGGATACATAACTAAATATCAAATATTTAAAGAAAAATTAATGCAAAAGAAAAGCGGCAGCCACACAAAATGCGGCCCTGGATTCTGATTTTAAAACCTGTTAATTCAGCATTACGGATAAAATTACAGGTAGTGCATTTCACAACTTAGCTCATAACTAAAAAAAAGAATTAAGACCAAAACTGATTGTTCTAGGTTTACTGAGGGACAGAATGTAATTTCCGCCATATACAGTAGCAGGAAAATCATTTAAAAATAGACTTCTATACAGTATTATGAAGAAATTTTTAATGCGCTTATTGCATAGAGATATAGACTTTGACTTTAGTAATCTGCAAATATAAATCTCAGTATTCTCTTAGTTACATTATACCGTTCCTTTGACAAGAACAGTTTTTGTTACGAGGATAACAGCGAAATAAGCACTACTTCGTCGCCACGCCAATTTTCTGTGATAAAAACTTGTTCAGAAATCAGAAGTCTTCTTCATCAGGCGTGATGTTTGCCCTTACGTTGTATCTGAGGCTTTTAGGGTGATGTGCTCTTGTCGAGATGAGCTTGTAAGAGTCCGATAGAGTTCTTAGATTTATCTAATTTCTCCTTTATGGAACTACTCCTTAGTATATGGTTAGAAATTTTCTTCTCACTTTTACCTCCGGCCGCGCGTCATCCATTTGATGAGGGGCAAGTCTCGTTCTTCTCAAGTTGCCTTGTTCTTTGCCCAAAAAGAATTTTGGGTAATTTTACCATTCCATGACTGAAGGGAAGACCCCCTATTCTCATTTCATAGTGTCGAGCTACCCAGTCCTACCAGCAAAACACAGCATCAATTGAAGTATTCAGCTTTCAAAGCTTGCCTAAATTGTTTGGGTAGGTCCTAGAATTCTTCCAAAGAAAGGCCAGAATACTACTACTACTTCTACGATCTTATGTATCGGTCAAATCGAAGCTTCAACATCCCCTGGGCATACCCCGGGCATATGAAACCTTTGCGGTGGAATTTTATAATCAGAGGCTTCCGAGGTAAAAACTTCACAAATTCTCATGTTTGCATTTATACTTTGCACGATAGTTGATCTGCATCGACGGAAAGCTAATTAAGGACAAGATTATCGAGGAAGAAACAAAGATAAAGATTATTTCAGTGGAATCAGAGATGAAAAAGGTTTAAATTCAGGTATTCTTTAAAATAATAGTTTATCCTCATCAATTTAAACAACTACATGAATTTTCAAGTTTGTATTTATACCCAGTGATAGTTAATTGTTAAATATTTGTGAAGTTAGTAAATTAGGTTTAATGATTCGTGATCAAAATTCGTCAACTATTCCTAGTTCATTTACATGGCTCTTGACTGTGATGTATTTTTTTTTATTTTAAACTGCTGGAATTCTAATTACCATATTCTTCGGGCGCTTTTTATTGTATATGTTTCAAATCTTTCTACCTTTTTTATCATGTGAGGCGTACTTTAGTAACCTGTCTGACTTGGGATGCTGTGGCCCCTTGTTTTCAACGCCTTCTTGAACGACTTGAATGAACCACCTCAGTCTGAACCGAGATGAAAGCGAGAGACTGGTTACTAACACCAGTCACCAGTTGCTTTTAATAAATGGCGACCGAAGAACGTTTGATTACAAAGAACGTTCTGTATGCTGGCGAAGGGGATGTTCCTGAATTTGAAAATGGGTCGAAAGTAAAAACGTTTCATTCTATTGCTCGTTTATAGTAGGAAGAAATTAAATTTATTTCTAGGTAAAGCTGGATCATTTTTTTTTTGTAATGCAGGCCACGTTTCATTTTAAGACCTTCAAAGCTGATGAAGAGAAGACCCAGATCGATTGCAGCAGAGATCTTGGACAGCCTTTTGAACTGCTTATTGGAAAGAAGTTCAAACTAGAGGTCTGGGAGCAACTTATCAAATCCATGAAGGAAAGAGAAGTGGCTCGATTTTCTTGCCATAAATCGGTGAGATCAGATGTTGCGAATTGCACGGTTTGGGCACATCGACTAAAAAGAAGAGACAATTCGCTCGTATAATTATCTCCCTGCCCCAGAGGCATGCCACCATTTTACCTCGAGTCCTCGTGGAGGCGGCAAAAATCTGAAAATTTCATCTTTAGGAGTCAGCTTTTTCCATAGGAATCAGTGTTTTGCAAAAACATCTGGGCCCGGTTGTTCGAAAGAGAGTTAAGTCTAAACCCAGGGTTAAATCGGCCTAACCCTGGGTTAAATTTTAAGCGCAGGTTAGTTGCGTTGTTCAACGGAAGGTTAAGACTAACCTCGGGTTAAACGGTGGGTTAAATTTAACCCACCGAGCGAGCAGGGTTAAATTGTTAAACTCCGGTTAAATCAGGAATAAAGATGGCGGACTTGTTGTTTTGTGATTTACGCAGAAGGCGACGAGAAAGGAGATTTAGTATAGGTAATCACATGATTTCGAGTGCAATTTGGAATAAATAAGCACGAGTAAATTTTTCAAAGGCCAACAAAAGTGCACGAGCCCGTAGGGCGAGTGCACTTTGTGGTCTTTGAAAAATTTACAAGTGCTTATTTATTCCAAATTGCACGAGAAAAATCATGTGATTACTTATTAATAATATACACGAAAAACATAACTACAACAAAAAAATTTTGACAGGGCGCGCTTTTTTTTAGTTCATTCAACTGATTGGCTGAAACAAATTACAACGTTTGTCAAATGCAAACTTACAAGACCGACACTTTCAAAATCATTCAAATTAGAACTTGGAAATGTGTGAGGACTGATTTAAAACCTTTCAAGCGTTTTAAATTTATGTAAAGAAAACTCGCTTTACAATAATTAGGAAAAGTAAACGTTCAATCAGAATCATCCTCAATAATGAACGCTCGGCGTTTACAAGAACTGGGCTGTCGTTTTGAAATCTCAGGAGCTCGCTTCGAGCGGCCAATGATGAAAGACACTTGACAGTTGTTGAACGTGTTCATCATGGTCTGTTCCTGGGACCTCATCATGGTTGGATTTACAGAGAAATTCTGAGTTTGAAAACCTGAAAGTGATGGTGGGAATTGGTTTTCTTTCGTCGCTGTCATCGATGGGCCGGCCAATGTGTGTGGTACTGGCATGTTCGTGTTTACCGGAGCGAGTGGAGCCGCAGTTGTCGTGATGTCGGAAACTGCCATTCGCTTTTTCTCAGCACCGGGGTTTTCATAATTCCGTTTGGATATTGCACTGGAGAGTCGTCGTTGTTCTTCCTCGTCGGCTTCATCGTAATCGTCAAGGGATTGTACGCTTCGGTGGCCTGTGACCTTCACTATATCTGAGCGTTCAACGTTTGCTTTCTTTAGCTTGCTCACTGTTGTCTTTCTAGCACTGTGATTCGTAAATTTTTTGTGACTTTCTTCAAGGCTAGTACCCGCCACAGTTGTTTTCATCATGTTGCTAATGGTGTTTACGCCCATTGGTTGAGTTTTGAACCAGATGTTGTCATTCAGTCTTCGGTTTCTTTTGATACTGAGGTAGAAAGGACCTGACCATCGCATGTTAAGTGGTCTTCGCTCGACAAACTGCTTGAAGAGAGCAACCGGACACCTTTCTCCTCCAACAGAGAACATTCGTGGCTGAAAATCTCTGTTCTTGCTCTGCAGTCCGCCCTGTCTGGTCTTCGTTGGACCTTCGGTAAACTGCACGAACTCCATACCTTCGTCATTTTTGCAGAGTTGAAAATCTTCCATTTTCATTGCGTGGTGCTCTTGACGACCGCGGAGACCAAAAAACTGCGTCAAAAGCCACCACAAAGAAGAAATAAGCGCTTCTGGAGTTTTGGACCCAAATTTTTCTCCCTCCCACAGCACCTCCTCTTCTTCCTCAGTTAAACTTCTGGCTTTATTTGGACGTTTGCCCATACCGGATTGGCGAAGTTGCCGAGCTTTCCCCTCTAAAACTTGCTTGGAAGAGTGGAACTCCCTGTCTCTTATGATGGAAAACTTGTATCCTTTCTCATTTAAATGTCTATCAAGTGCAGCTATCATCACTTTTAAGCTGTCTGGCTCGTAGTCGTCACCGTTTTTGTTTTTTACTTCAGCGTAGAATGATTCAAGTAGCTTGTTTAGTTTTCCTGGCTCGTTTTCCTCGATTTTGTTGACAATATTTTTCTGTTTGCACCACGTCTCCCATACATTCAGCCAGAAAGACGTACTCTTTACTGTATTTGGGTTTTTGGAAAAATTTTTTAGCTCTTCAATCGTTGTTTCGCTCGCAAAACCAAATCGTTGTTTGCTGAAAACTCCGGCCATTTTCCTCCGCGTCTTATCTTAAAATTTCCGCCAATATGTTGCTATAGAAACAGCTCTAATCTGATTGGTTCTTGTTGGTTTCTTTTGTGTGTTTAGCCAATCAGAAAGCCTTTGTAATTTGCACTCGTGTTAGGGCCGATTTACACGATACGATTTTGTCGCATGCGACAAGCTCACGGCAGGCCTACGAAATGACTTACGATTGTCGCAGCGTTTTAAAACATGTTTTAAAATGCTACGACATTTTTTCTGACGTACACAACAATCGTAAATCATGTCGTGGGCCTGTCGTAAGCCGTTGTCGCATGCGACAAAGTCGTACCGTGTAAATCGGCCCTTACAAGTTTGCACTCGTGTTACACATTTTGCACTCGTGTTACAGAAGAGCTGCACTCCTTTCTCAGCCAATCAGAATTGAGTAATTTTTTCGTGTATATTATTAGAGCCGGAAATCAGTGTGAAATCGACGATTTCACAGACGAAGAGCTGCGTGCTCGTTACCGCTTTCGACGAGAGTCTATTTTATTTATTACCAATCTTGTTGCCGGTGATATCAGTCGCAACACTAGACGGAATCACGCCTTACCGCCGCTCCATCAAGTTTTAATTGCCCTCAGGTTTTACGCCAGTGGAAGTTTCCTACAAGTCATAGGCGACACCTTCGGTGTGGATAAGTCCACCGTTTCCAGAGTCATTACCGATGTGTCCCGGGCTTTAATCGTGAAACAGCCCCGCTTTATCAAGTGGCCTTCGACGAACGACGAATGTGCCGCAATTAAAAACGCATTTTACCTTCGCGGAGGATTTCCTTGTGTAATTGGATGCGTTGACGGAACCCACGTCAGATTACAAGCGCCCTCACTACACGAAAATAGTTATGTCAACAGGAAAGGTTTTCATTCCATCAATGTGCAAAGTGTCTGCAACCATGAAGGTGAGTAGACTTTCTGCTAACGCAAAACGCGCAACAGTTTTACGAGAAAATTCGAACACGAACCCAAAAAAATATATGTATGTTGGGATCTCTAACCTCAACAAAAATGTTGTTTAATTTGAAGGAATGTTCACCAATGTCGTTGCCCGCTGGCCGGGAAGTACCCACGATAGTCACGTGTTCCGTACAAGTAACATTTGCACTTATTTGCAAAACAACCATCGTTCGCTCAACGATGGCGTCCTTCTTGGGGACAGTGGGTACGCTTGCAGCCCATTCTTGATGACGCCGTACACAACAACACGAGGTGCAGCACAAGAAGCCTACAATGACGCTCACGCCAAAACAAGAGTGGTGATCGAGCAAACGTTTGGCCGATGGAAAAGGCGTTTTCATGTTTTGCATTCGGAAATGAGAATGGCACCCGAAAAAGTCTGCATGATTGTAGGCGCTTGTGCAGTGTTGCACAACATTGCTTTACAGCTACACGAGCCGATGGAGGATGAGGAGGTTGATGAGCTGGCAGATGTGGATCCCTACCATGGACCTCAACAAGGCTTGTCATTAAGGGACCACATCTGTCAAACATTTTTTGGTTGAGATTTTCATATGCTGTGCTGAACTCAGTTCTTAAATTTATAATTATTGGTGCAACTCTTAAAGAACGTTCTGCTATTCTTGTTCTAACTTGACTGATTCTGATTTTTTATATGGAAAAAATGGACCAAGCCATTTAGTGGGCTTCAGTTTCAAAAATCAAGCTGATATTAGGTTGCAGTCAAGTTACACTGAGAGAGCCAGACCGAGGGAGAAAATGCACTGTACGACATTTGCAGACTGCAGACCACATTTAGGCCTGCATTGTAAATAGCACTGTGGTTAGCCTTGATATCCCGTCAGGTTAGTCTGAATAGCACTCTGGTTGGCCTGTTTACAGTTAGCTATCAGTAATGGAATGGAAATGCAATATTTAGTTAAAAAGTCTACAGTCAGCAGTCTACAATCTGCAAATGTCATACACTGGAGAAAATGATGCCAAAGACTTACAAGTTTAATGTTTTTTAATTTATGTGTGAACACAGCTAATTAATTAGCTGTGTTCACACATAAATTATACAGAATGACAACTAACTTCTATAAGCACAAAATCTGGTGCTGCATATTTAATAAGTTTGGTTCACACATGCAAGATTACGCTTGAGTCTTTGACGTCACTGTCATTCGATCTGGCCCTCTCCATGCACCTGGAACATAATATGGTAATGGCAGACAGTTCAAACAAGAAGTTGTTGTTAAAAAAAAAAAAGCAGACAAGTTTAGTTTTAAACTGAGGCCCGATGAATTGGCAAATGGAACATATATTTGAAATCAAGTTAAACCAAGAACAACACTTTTTCATCCTTGCAGAACCATTTGTTCATATGTGGCACATGACATTTGTTTATGTTTAGTCTAACTAAAGGATCTACTGTGAGGGTCAAAATGCCACAAGCATTTTTAGTCTATTTTGACTTGTGGAAGTTGTGTACTCTGCCAATCACATGCAGGAAGAAACCACAAGAATTCCAAGAGATTGCAAAATAGTCTGTCTTGATCACTCATTACTTTAAGAAGTATTTAAAGTGGTACTATGACGAAAATCGCATCTTTCCTATCTAAGCCATTTTGAAACATAAACAAGTAGTCTGCTGCGTGAGAAGAAAAACTGTTTACTTTTTTCAAATATCTCTTTTCGTTCCAGAGATATTCGAGTTTTTAAAATATGCAAATTAGCCAAGTGATGATGTCATGCACTCAACCAAATTTTGTTCAAATATGATAAAAAGAGATATCTCAGCCAATTTGAATCAGAAATTTGTGATTTTTTGCAGTAAGATTCTACTAAATGTTCTCCACAATATGAGCCTAACAGTTCTGTTACCATGGCATCATACTGGGTTCCAGAGCTCCCCCATATTAAAAGCTTTTCTGGCCACCTTTGGTGTTCCATTTTGATATTTGCCAACAGCACTTCATATGCATGATCCAGTAAGCATATAAATATGTTAGCTCGAGTTTGTGGCCTTGTTTTAACATTTTTCAAGCTAAAAATCACTAACATATTGAAATCAAGTGGGTGGGGACTGGAAAAGAGTGAGTTGCCATGGGAACAGAATTTTTATAGCCATAGGTGTCCCATAGGTGCGTTTCCTGTAGAACTATTAGACTACCAAGTTTCAATGGTCTGCACTGCAAATTGACCAAGATAGCTCTATTGGTATACTCAATATTTAATTGGGTTGATTGTATGATGTCATCAGTCATCTCATTTGCATATTTTACCCATTTTTCAAACTGAAATATCTCCGGAACTAATGAAGATATTTGCAAACGGTAAGTGGCGTTTTTGTTCTTTCATGGAATTCTATGTGATACACTCAAAAAATCAAGGGGTAAAAATTTGATCATAGTACCACTTTAAGATGCTCCGCTATTCCAACTTTTAAAAAAGGCTCCTGTGTATCTATCTTTTTTGCTAATCTAAAACAAAGTAAATTTGTAGTGCAGCCTCTTATGATGAGTACAATTCAAACTAAAGTATCTTGTCTACTACAATATAAACAAAAACAGTCTGTCTTGATTCAGTCATAGAAATACATATGCTCCAACTCCTTGCTTTGTCCTTGCCTAGTGAAAGACCGAGTATTGGCCATTAGGCCTTGAACCCCTCTGTTGTTTTGGTTTTCACGGGTGTGAGGCATCTATTGTTTTCAAGTTCTATTCTGGCGGCAAACAAAAGAGCCCTCAGAATTTTCAACATCACAAAAATGGTCGCCAAGGGATTGCAGCATGCAGCGCTTAATGAGCAATATTGGGTCTTTAGATATTGCTCTTATTCTCCTTATGGAACAGTTCCTGCAAAGGCTGCTTTACATAGCAAACAAGAGACTGTCTATGCAACGATATCGATACCAAAAAATACTACCATTGACAGCTTTATATGACATGTTTTTTTTTAGTATTGACATATAAATATTACGTTGATTATTTCACTAGCTCAGTCATGTGACAGATGATGGCTGTATTTCAAAACTTTTTCAGCCTATAAAAAGTCAAGATATGGTTAAGAAAGGCGCAAGACGGCGCAATGTGTTTTGAACAAGTGCAAAGATTTGTTTTGTGAAAAAGATACTTTGGGGATAGGTACACTTTTAAGGGCTTATGGACTTAAATTTATGGAAACCTGGTAACCAGGGACTGAAGATACTTTTTGTTGGAAGACTTCTAATTCAAGTTTCCTTTTTTTTAACTTTAAATTTTCTTGCTTGGCAATTAGAGCTTTGTAGTGCTCCTCAAGCATGTCTTCTTGGGTAATCTTTCTCCTATTTTTTTTGCTTTGATTTTCTGCTTTTTGAACATTAACCACTTTGACTTCTTGAGGTTTTGGTCCATCCTGTACAGCTTCCTGCAGTTGTTCAAACAAACTGTTGTTAACCTCCACTGTAGTTGGTACTTGTTCAGCTGCCTCAGTGGGTAGGTTTGCTTCAGGGCCTAAAAAATAAAAATTCCATCCCCAAATATTAGTGATAGAAAGTAACCTTTTGTTTCAACTATTAATTAATTTTATATCATTACAAGATTCAACATGCAGCAAGTGTTTACCTAATATTTAAAAGGTTAAAAAGTAAAAAAACTTCGTTTTCGGCACTAAGCCATCTTCAGATGACCCTGAAGATGGCTTAGGTTTACTTTTTTAAAATCTTTTTACCCTTGTAAATATTAGTCATTTTAAAATTCTAGCGAATATTATGAACATTTACCATTGAGGAAGTTGTTAAAGCAGTTTGTTCTTGCCTTTAGCATGTTTAAAATCATAACAAATTCTGTTAGAGGAATTGCTGCTCTATTTCAAGAGCGTTCTTTCTCTTCCCGATTTTTCTAGGAAGATCGAAGGAGACTCTGCTCGCAGGGTATTTCTTGGAAAATTTATCTTGTTATTTGTAAACAATACTTAAACTCAATCATTCTTAAAGAAGCAAGTACTTACTTTCAGGTTTAAAGTGATAAAAGGCTATTAATCCTTACCTGTGGACTCGAAACCCTCGAGGCCGGTGAAAGAAGGTGTTTCCTTAAAAATGTCTATAACTTCAGCTGTTAATGCCGACGGCATCTTCGGAGCTGGCCCTCCACCAGTTTTCTTCTGCTCCTTTGACAGTTCACTGAATTCTTTCTTTGCCTGCGACTGCAAGTTTCGCCACTTCTCGCGAACTTCGGCTGTTGTCCGCATTGCCACACCAATAGCGTTTACAGCTTCGGCGATTTTTCTCCACATTTCATTTTTTTTTCTGATTGGTGACGTTCTTGGTAAACTTGCTTTGTATCAGCGAAAGGTTTTCTTCAACTCTTTCCGTCAAAACGGCAATTTCTAAAGCGCTAAAATGTTGTTTTCGAGCTTTGCGTGAGATAGCTGAGGAAGCCATTTTGCAAAGCTCGCACTTGCTCACCATGGCAACATTGTACGAATAGTTTATTATGGGATGCTAACCGCGGGTTAAACGCGCTTAACCCGAGGTTAGCTAACCTGTCCTCTAACCGCGCTTCGAACAACGCAATTTTAACAGAGAGTTAACAAACTCACGGTTAGGAAATTTAACCTCTGGTTAGGCCTAACCAGAGGTTAGTTTAACCTGTCTTTCGAACAACCCAATATTGTGTTGAATGTTTAATAAGATAACTTATAATTAATTCATTTGTTCAAATGATAACTGCCAGCCAGGTCTTTCAAACCTCAAGAAATACAGAAAGTAATGCTCAACGAATTTCAGTACTTTTGTTTCTCCAAACTAGTGGTTTTTCAAATCCTTGGGCGGAAAAACCATGAAACCAAGGCAAAATATCTTAGGGAACAAAGTATGAAAAACCGGGAGTCAGCTTATATTAAATCAGAAAAAAAGTGATGCATACCAGTTTAAGGAACACGAGGATTAAAGGACCACCCCACCAGAGACTGAATTATCCTCAGTTAAAGAGTGAAAATGTATTTATTAATTTACTTATTTATTTAATGTTTATTTATTTATTTATTTATTTATTTATTTATTTATTTATTTATAAACTTCGCCACACATAAAATCTCAAAGAAGAAAACTTACACGAACTTCTTGAGAAAAGAAAATGCTCAGGGATTATTGTTGTCAGTCAAATCCGGTCTCAGGTTGAATTCGTCTTTACCAAGGTCAAATTGTTGATCTTTATTTTAGCTAGGTTGAATATGCACTCTACAAAGTTTAAAGCAGCTATCAAAAAAGGCTTGAAAACACCAATACCTTCCTTCAAGGTCTGTCTTACGCATTTCACCATATCTCCTTAATGTTTCGTATCATCTCATTGGTTTATATTCATACACTTATTTGTTCAGTCTTAACATTATAACATACTAAGGGAACAAAGAACCGTACTATGCACTTACCCGTACTCGAACTCGGACCTTCCAGACTCTGAAGTCTGGTACGTGCCTTCCATTGTACTACAACGACGAACATGTTCAACCCAACCAGGAGCCCATCTGGAGCGTGCAACTTCCATACAGCATCTGTGAAACGGGGTTTTCACAAGTAGGTTTATTTTTAGACTACCCCTTCCCGCGAATTAGGTCAAAAAACAAAGGCAGTTCCGGTTCGGTGACCCTATGACGTCAGCTTAATTTCTTGAAATTGGTCATCGGGCTCCTGCGGGAGTCTCATTCGCGGGAAATTCAATCTAAAAATAAATCGGTCTGTGAAAACGACGTTACACGAACACAGTAGAGTTGTAGGCTCCGGGTCATGGGTTCCTGACCCAACCTAGTTCTTTTCATTATTTACTTTTGTATAATAAGTCAATTGATATCCAAACTAATCCTAACCTGACCATAATTTTTATCTAGACTTAATTTAGGCGCTGAAAAAGTTTCTCAGTTAAATTTATCTTAGTGTGCCGTATTCAACCTACGTAAAATGAGAATATCACCGATTTAACCTAGGTGAAAACAAATTCAATCTGAGAATGGATTTTACCGGCAACATTACTGGAGCTTTATAAATAAGCATCCGATAAAATATTAAATAATGATGTCGAGGAGACCTCCAGATACCAGCAGGCTTGTTATCGGTATTTGTCGCTTTTAAACTGATCCGCTTTTTAAAAATCGGTTAGACCATTGTAAAAAAAAAAACAAAAAAAACAGCGTCTTTTTTGGTATCGCATGTGTCCGAGAGCCAGAACATTTACGCATGCGCTAGCGGAATGTTTAAATAAGAGAGAGGAAAACGCAATACCTCCAGACATGGCGCTGGAACGTCGTACCAAACGAATCATCCCGGGATTTCAGCCCGTGCGATCGCTTTCGGTTTCAGTTTGGCCCCTCGACGCTTTCAGATATCGACCTTCCTCCCGGTACGGCATTAAGGGCACCGGTGCACCGGTGCACCGGTGGCTCAGTTGGTTGACCACGGGCTGTCACGCGGGAGGTCGTGAGTTCAACTCCGGCCGACCAACACTCAGGGTCTTTAAATAACTGAGGAGAAAGTGCTGCCTTTGTAATTACATCTGCAAATGGTTAGACTCTCTAGTCTTCTCGGATAAGGACGATAAGCCGGAGGTCCCGTCTCACAACCCTTCAATGTTCATAATCCTGTGGGACGTAAAAGAACCCGCACATTTGTCGTAAAGAGTAGGGCATGTAGTTCCCGGTGTTGTGGTCTGTCTTCTGTGATGTATCATGGTTGGGAGGGTAAATGCTCGGAGATATTAGCTACACCAAGCTACTCTAAAAATCCGAGGGTAAATAAAGATATATGATATGATATATGAAGGGAGAGAACTGTTGGCCCCTTAACCATATGAGACAGATCCCTCTCCTACTCACAGCTCCGGACCGCCCTTATCAATTTAGCGAAAGATTTCGATCGCTTAAATATTCATGCAAAAAGTCATTTTATCTCTCATATGGTAAGCACTGGAGTCACGGAATGCAAAGTGTGCGCACGCGCCCTACTAAAGCTAACATACACACATGCCTAAACTTTCTCTCATCTCGAATTTCAGAGTAACTACAAGAGCTGCTATCTTCGAGACATTACATTTACAGCTAAAATACATAGCGTATACGGATACATAACTAAATATCAAATATTTAAAGAAAAATTAATGCAAAAGAAAAGCGGCAGCCACACAAAATGCGGCCCTGGATTCTGATTTTAAAACCTGTTAATTCAGCATTACGGATAAAATTACAGGTAGTGCATTTCCCAACTTAGCTCATAACTAAAAAAAAGAATTAAGACCAAAACTGATTGTTCTAGGTTTACTGAGGGACAGAATGTAATTTCCGCCATATACAGTAGCAGGAAAATCATTTAAAAATAGACTTCTATACAGTATTATGAAGAAATTTTTAATGCGCTTATTGCATAGAGATATAGACTTTGACTTTAGTAATCTGCAAATATAAATCTCAGTATTCTCTTAGTTACATTATACCGTTCCTTTGACAAGAACAGTTTTTGTTACGAGGATAACAGCGAAATAAGCACTACTTCGTCGCCACGCCAATTTTCTGTGATAAAAACTTGTTCAGAAATCAGAAGTCTTCTTCATCAGGCGTGATGTTTGCCCTTACGTTGTATCTGAGGCTTTTAGGGTGATGTGCTCTTGTCGAGATGAGCTTGTAAGAGTCCGATAGAGTTCTTAGATTTATCTAATTTCTCCTTTATGGAACTACTCCTTAGTATATGGTTAGAAATTTTCTTCTCACTTTTACCTCCGGCCGCGCGTCATCCATTTGATGAGGGGCAAGTCTCGTTCTTCTCAAGTTGCCTTGTTCTTTGCCCAAAAAGAATTTTGGGTAATTTTACCATTCCATGACTGAAGGGAAGACCCCCTATTCTCATTTCATAGTGTCGAGCTACCCAGTCCTACCAGCAAAACACAGCATCAATTGAAGTATTCAGCTTTCAAAGCTTGCCTAAATTGTTTGGGTAGGTCCTAGAATTCTTCCAAAGAAAGGCCAGAATACTACTACTACTTCTACGATCTTATGTATCGGTCAAATCGAAGCTTCAACATCCCCTGGGCATACCCCGGGCATATGAAACCTTTGCGGTGGAATTTTATAATCAGAGGCTTCCGAGGTAAAAACTTCACAAATTCTCATGTTTGCATTTATACTTTGCACGATAGTTGATCTGCATCGACGGAAAGCTAATTAAGGACAAGATTATCGAGGAAGAAACAAAGATAAAGATTATTTCAGTGGAATCAGAGATGAAAAAGGTTTAAATTCAGGTATTCTTTAAAATAATAGTTTATCCTCATCAATTTAAACAACTACATGAATTTTCAAGTTTGTATTTATACCCAGTGATAGTTAATTGTTAAATATTTGTGAAGTTAGTAAATTAGGTTTAATGATTCGTGATCAAAATTCGTCAACTATTCCTAGTTCATTTACATGGCTCTTGACTGTGATGTATTTTTTTTTATTTTAAACTGCTGGAATTCTAATTACCATATTCTTCGGGCGCTTTTTATTGTATATGTTTCAAATCTTTCTACCTTTTTTATCATGTGAGGCGTACTTTAGTAACCTGTCTGACTTGGGATGCTGTGGCCCCTTGTTTTCAACGCCTTCTTGAACGACTTGAATGAACCACCTCAGTCTGAACCGAGATGAAAGCGAGAGACTGGTTACTAACACCAGTCACCAGTTGCTTTTAATTTTCTTGCACTGGTCAAAAATGGCGACCGAAGAACGTTTGATTACAAAGAACGTTCTGTATGCTGGCGAAGGGGATGTTCCTGAATTTGAAAATGGGTCGAAAGTAAAAACGTTTCATTCTATTGCTCGTTTATAGTAGGAAGAAATTAAATTTATTTCTAGGTAAAGCTGGATCATTTTTTTTTTGTAATGCAGGCCACGTTTCATTTTAAGACCTTCAAAGCTGATGAAGAGAAGACCCAGATCGATTGCAGCAGAGATCTTGGACAGCCTTTTGAACTGCTTATTGGAAAGAAGTTCAAACTAGAAGTCTGGGAGCAACTTATCAAATCCATGAAGGAAAGAGAAGTGGCTCGATTTTCTTGCCATAAATCGGTGAGATCAGATGTTGCGAATTGCACGGTTTGGGCACATCGACTAAAAAGAAGAGACAATTCGCTCGTATAATTATCTCCCTGCCCCAGAGGCATGCCACCATTTTACCTCGAGTCCTCGTGGAGGCGGCAAAAATCTGAAAATTTCATCTTTAGGAGTCAGCTTTTTCCATAGGAATCAGTGTTTTGCAAAAACATCTGCTGGTAAGAATCATTTTAATCCGTGGGAGTTTGGGAGAGTTGGGATGATTGATGGGATTTCCCATTATCTTGGTATCTGAGTGCACTGCAGGTTTGTACCTTTGGGCTTGTCAGAGAGTGTCTTAAAATGCCTTGTTACTTAACAGTTGTTTAGATTTCATTTCTTTTAATGACTACAGTATTTTAGAACAAACCTTGTAGTATGTGTTGAAGAGCTTTGTCAAAATATTCTGTGATTTCTTAAGCTTGTAGGAGGTTATCCTATTGTTTCCAAAAGCTTGCGTAACCTTGCTAAAAAGAGGAATGGGGAGTTGACAGTGGAACATGATCATCAGGAACACTCTTGTAGTTTGTCAGCCATAAAATCAACAGGATACCCAGACCTGGATGACTTGCTGATCAATGAACAAGATCTTGTGTTTGAAATGGAACTTTTAAAATTTGAGAAGCCTGGTGAATTTCAGAAGGAGACATGGCAAATGGATTCAGAAGAAAAATTATCTCTTGTTCCAGTGCTTAAAGACACTGGGAACAAATTGTATCAGGAGAAAAAGTATAAAGAAGCTGCAGAGAAGTATGCGGAAGCACTGGGCTGCCTGGAGCAGCTGTGTTTACGTGAAAAACCTGGAGATTTGCCATGGCTTAACCTCGATAGAATGAAAATCCCCTTTTTATTGAATTATGCACAATGCAAGCTTTTCCTTGGAGATTTTTATGAAGTCATTGAACACACATCAACAGTCCTTGAAAAAGACAAAGATAACATCAAGGCACTATTTAGACGTGCTAAGGCTCATGTAAAATGCTGGAATCCAAAAGAAGCTAGGGAGGATTTCATCAGGGTGATGACTTTAGACCCTTCACTTTCAAAGGCTGTCAACAAGGAACTAGTTGAACTAGAGAGGCTTACCAAAGAGCATGATGCTCAGGACAGGGACAGTTTGAAAACACTTTTTAAGTGATTAATGACCAAGAACTCTTCAATAATGACTCTCTTTTATTATAATGATATTCACGCTTGTCTCGAAGGAAAAATCTCATACTTCAGCATGTCTCATTTCATAATTTTTTTAGCAAGAGAAGCCATTGCAAAATTAAAGGGCACTGATATTTGCCCTGAAAGCTTCAGACTTTTGTTAGAATATAAGTGTATCATAAACCTTAAATAATCTTGTCCAGAATGAAACAAGAAGAGCTAACTAAGTTGAAATTTGAACAGTGCATTGGTTTAATCAAACAGCCAATCAAGGCTGTTTCATAGCACTGGACTGGCCTGGAGTGAACATACAACATTGGAAAATATCTTTTCACCTGATGAAGATTCCTCCTCAATCGTAGTTCTGACCTTCCGATCCATAACACAACTCTTCATTGCTTTCCATTTCTGGTGGACTCATTGAAAAGTCTCGACACATCATCTCCTGGCCACTTTATTATAAATGCCCCATTAATGCATCCCTGAAGTGGCCACACATTACTAAATGATGAAATGGTACATGAAATGAATCATATGAACTGCAGATATGAAATCAAGTGAAGCTATGATCTTCGCAGTTATGAATGCAATGTTATGCCAGACGATTATGGCTTCATAGCTCAGCGTCGCACCGGAATCGCGAGGTCACGGGTTCAAACCCCGTTGAAGTCCTGAATTTTGCAGGCTTCTCTACGCAATTGTAAAAATTGCGTTCATAACTGCGAAGATCATAGCTTCACTTGAACACATTACTAAACAGCGAAACGAAGCACCAAAACACCATGTATGACCCCACCATACATTGAATACTAACCGACAAAGGTTGGATTTGAAATTAAACATTGTTTTAGGCCTAATTAGGCCTAAAAAGTTATTGCTCCTAATCTCAGTCTTACTCTGAATTCTAATCTTAATCTCAATGAATTAGGAGCAATAACATTTTTTAGCCTAAAACGATATTTAATCTCAAATCCAACCTTTGTTGGTTTGTATTCAGTGCACGGTGGGGTCATACATAATGTTTTAGTGTTTCGTTTCGCTGTTTCGTGGTTTAGTTAATTCCCGAAGTGGCCCCCATCGACAAGTAAAATCGTCCGGCATAAGACAGTCTCACTTTCAGGATTGAAGGGTTACTAACAAGTAATTTTGGTCTATCAAATGAGTTGAGTTACACATAGATTTTAGTCATTTTAGGATTAGATGTTTAATTAAACTTCATTTAAAAGCCCAAATTGAAGTGTAGACCAAAGAGGATCAATATTTCGAAATGTTATCTCTTCATCAGAGTGGTTTCCTTTGACAAATAGTTGGAATCATTTTAATTAATCATGAGATCGCTCAGATAAAATTTATTTATTTCAGAAAGTTACAAATGCCTCAACCCAATCCTCTCAAAATACCCACTATCAGGAGTGATAAAATAACATTTTCACCGTTTTGGAATGATCAAATCCACCCTTGGCCCGTCGACCTGAATATATTCTACAGTTCCCATCTTCTCCGTGATGCTCCAGGATTCTTGATTTTCCCGTCTCCTGAGAAACACTCTTTTGCAGTTTTCCTTAACCAATGAGATTGCTCGTTCCAGGAAATCTCATGACAATCCAGCTGTGTTTCGCGTTACGAAGACCAGTAAAAATGGCTTCCTCAAAGCTTATCACAGAGTCATTTCCAAAGACGAAAAAAGACAGACCGATCATCCAAAAATTACCGAAGAAAAAGATTCAGGATTTAAACGATAGAGGTAAGGGCTAATTAGGACTTTCTATATGCAATAATTGACGAAATTTACGTTCAAGTTTACTTTAAAATACATCTGGAATTGAAATACTCAGTGGGATTGCTGCACCAGTGAGAATTGAGTTTTAATTCTAGATGCTGAATTGTTCAAAGAATCTTCATTAAAAGATCAAAAGCAAGACCTTGAGAAAGAGTTTCAGCTGTTAAAAGAGTTTGACTTAGATTCTGAGTATGGTCCTTGCATTGGTAAGTCCGTAATAATTCGCTAGACTCCTTTAGCTTTGACTAATACCTTACATACTTGATCCCAGATTCTGTTCAATTACTCTGCACTTGGTTAATGGCCCAGCTTGCAAGGCTATTCTGTAACTCAGTGTGGAGCATGCTAACTATAAAACTAGAAATCGGAAGGTCATCTGTTCGACTGGGACATTCCATTTATGATCCAAAAAACTATGCTGAAAAAAGACATCAGATTTTTGCTTTCAGTTTCAGAACAACAAATCTTCCATCTCATGACTCAGTGGCAAAACCGTGTGATCTAGAGTTGGCAAGTCTGGTTATACCAGTACTGAAACAACCCGAACCTTTACAAAAATGAGACAATAGTAAAAATGAAAAGCATAGAGTTTAGGCTTAATTTAGCCATAATTTATAACAAGCCAGGGGTTTGATTAGAAGTCGGTCACTGGTGGTATACTGCTGCCAATGTTGTCAGAATTTTGCCTCTCACCGCCACCCACTTTCACTCAAACCCTTGTAAAAGACAAGAGTGACTGCTGCTTACATTGATTGGCCCATCCAGGCATCTACTTCAAAAGTTTTTGAAACCCCTGATGTTAGCATTAGTACCGGGTTTGGGTAATGTTTCAGCTGTGGTGAAACAATGACCTGCAGCCCTAACCTGCAACCTGCAGTTTGCACCCTCCACCCGAACCCCCCCTTTGGATGAGGTCCATTATAATTCGACTGGTAGGAAACCTCTTTCAAATGCACTGACAAAAAAGTGAAGAGGTAGTAAAGGTTTTTCAAAGGGTTGAGACAAAAAAAAAGAAACCGAGTAGGAATGTTACGCATCCATACCCTGGAATTACATCATAAATGGAATATCCCACTATTGGGGACCGATTGTACATGGGGTGAATTGTCTGAGAACCATTATAACAAGCAATCAACATGTTCTAATAGGCATTACACGGTTAGAGAGATGGGAACGGGCTGAAGAATATGGACTTTACCCACCAAAGGAAGTTAAAGAAATCATTTTACAACACCCCGGTGATACCACATACACTGAATGGTAAGTTCTGTTTGTGTCCAGGAAATATTTAACTATTGTTTATTCAAGTGGAGGTAAAAAGTGGTAGGTATTTACCCCCCCCCCCCTCCCCCATGAAGTAGCCAGGTAAATAAATGTCCACTATTTCCATCAACAGGGAGCCGAGTATCATTGTTTCAGTATAAACCACATAAGCTGAATAAATAACGCACCAAAAAATTGCTGACACAACCAGTTACAATAGTCATGTACCATAATTTTTTCTATTGGCTGCAAAGTGCTGAATGTTACGTTGGTAATCACCTCCAAATTTACTAATCAACATTCTCCAAGGTACACTCTTATGGAGATTTCGCAGGGACAGATTGAACATCTGTGACATGTAGTTCAGCAGTCTTGTTAAAATGCAAACATTCACAGCAAGGTTTAGAATTTGATAGAGTTTGAAACTGCATCAACCAGGGTTTTTGGAGTTTATTTTTAATTAAATTAGCCCGACTCCAACCCCAAAAAAGCCATTTATATTGAATCCTGGTGTTTTCAATCAACTTGTGTTCTTTCATTTCTTATTATATTATCAAAAATTAATATTGTCCTAGGTAGTAGTCAGATAGAAGGATTGTGTTAAAGAACTTAGCTATTGTAGCTTCAAATTGTCAGTCAAAGGGAATCACTGTTAAGTGAAATAAGAAAACAATTTGCAAAATTCCAGAAAAAATATCCATTTTCTGCAATTGTGCATTTGTCAGTTTATTAAAATAACTTGATGATATTCCTTGTATATTTTTTAGTGTATGGTACAACACCATTATTTAGAAGGCACAGTGAAAATACACAAGCTTAAAAAACATAATACAGGACTGGAAAAGGACCAGTGTGGAAACAATCTTCTTCAACAATATTTACAAGGAAGGTTTTAAGAAGAATTCATAGCATGGTATGACTACAAAGAAGGATATATGTGAAAGATCAGCCAGATATTGACAACAAGCATCTGAATTAGAGTGGTTCAGTCATAATCAACAGCATCTGGTCTCATTTTCTTATGGGGAGGAGATACATAAAATAATGAATAGTTGGTTGCATCTTTGGTACCTGGCACCACACAGTAAATGCTGTCTGCTAGTCAGGGACTTCATTAAATTAATACTAATTTTTGTTTGGGTTGTATTACAACGTTTAAATTATTTTTAACTTTTTTTAGAAAAAGCAAGACAAGTTCATTAGAATAAGATATATCATACTTCAGAAACTTTTAAGTGCTGTCTGTCAATATAGTAAATGTGTGGTGCACTCAATTGTTAACAGTACATGTGTTCAAGTTGTACTTTGTAAAAGTACCTGGTAAGATGGTAAGATGAATGAAAAAAAAGGAAAACATTTTTCAGTTTGCAGTTGGTATTTTGTTGTTTGTTTGGCTGGCACAAATATTTTATCAGAACAATGACTCCCAGGGTTCCCCCATTGACAAGTAAAGTTGTCTGGCGTTAGACAGAGTGAAATACTTAAATAGTATGGCCGGTTCAGACCGGATTGGGAGTCAAAGGGATAATTAAACATGATATAGGGGCTTCGTTCCTTGATTTCGCTTGCTCGCTCGCTCGCTCTCTTTCGCAGTCCACTTGTGGCAAGTCTATACATGATAGGACAAAACAGGACATCAACTGATGTTGATCTCATGCAAGGTCTTAAATGCTGATATCCATGGCAATGTCCCTGATATATTTTACTGCACTGTTCATATCCAAGCAGACTCGACATTTCAACTTTTAATCAACCGGTTTTTCTTGCAACCATCAATCACTAGTGGAAAAGGTCAAAGGATCACATTATTCATTGTGCTTGGCAGATTTTCATCCACTTTGTCAGTACTTTTAAAAGTCCACCAACTTTCACCACAATATGTTGCTGGCTTAAAAAAAGAGTTGCTTCAAAGTTGAACTTACTAGTCCCCATGGTAATGAAAGGTGCAATTAGTTAATAGCTGCAAGTAGCTACCCACTTGACCTCAGGGTTTGAAGAGGAACCCAACAGTCCAACATGTATAAGGTGCCACTCATGATAGAATCACCTCACTATCCAAATAACACAGAAAATTTATTCTTGGTAAGACAGCAAATCTTCAAATAAATTAGAAAGCAACACAGCAATAATTTGTTACTGTAATTTCATCTGCTGGAAATAGTGGAGGTCATACGGTACTAGTGTCGTAACTGAGGACATCAAGTTGTACTACTATCATACAACAGCAGTTTGGAGGAGATTTACTTTTTTGTAACACTCCATGCTACAAACAGGCAGCTTGTTGCTGGAACATGAATACTTCTTCAGATTCATACATCCTTGTGCTGCACATGTTGACCGTGGCTCTGGTGGTCTGGAAACATCAAATAGATCAGCATT
This sequence comes from Montipora capitata, assembly GCA_949126865.1. NCBI lineage: Eukaryota > Metazoa > Cnidaria > Anthozoa > Scleractinia > Acroporidae > Montipora > Montipora capitata. Next base: position 808,490 of record OX421449.1, read on the forward strand.
TAATTAATACAAAACATGAATTATTAGCAAAACACAGCTAAGCAAATTGAACCCAGAAAATGTATTGCTGCTTCAAGTTCATCAAAGATGGTTGACTTCCAAACAGATCCAAAAATCTATGCAAATATGAAAAGAAATCAAAACAAAGTGCTTTAGGTGGACATCTTAGAATTTTCAATTGATTTAGTTTTGCACTTACTATTTTTGTGCACAAGAACACAAACCCATTGACTGCATTAAGAGAATTTTGCCTTTGAGTATAACTTACTTGTGAAGTAACTGCACTTGTAATGGGAACTCCAAACCTTTGGAAAAGGACAAAGCAAAACCATTTTGATTGCTGATGTATCGAATATGTGGAACTTCTTGTTTTTTCCGGCGTGCCTGAAAGAACCCACAAAATAGACCAGCTTAATTTTGTGTCATGTTAAGTAAAAGGTAAAAATGATTCAGTAATGATCCACTGACGTCGGCAAAGAGAAGACTGCAAGCAAAACGCGAAGTTAACAGACGGATTCATTCTCGTCCCCAGAGGCCGCGATCCTTTTGGTCAGTTAAGGGGATCGCGACCTCTGGCCAGGTCCAACTCCGGAAGTCTGCATTTCACGGACTTCCCGTCACTCTACGCATGCTCAGAGCCGAGTCCGACAAATGTGATTGGTTCTGGTCTCAATCTATTGTGTTTCCAAAGCCATTCAAAACCGGAATGTCGTTGGACGGGGCCAGAGGTCGCGATCCCCGTAACTGACCAAAAGGATCGCGGCCTCTGGGGACGAGAATGAGACGGATTGTAAATGTGACTAGCCCACCTTTTCTTCTTCTTTGCGAGATCTTGTGGCTTCTCTGTCCAAAAGCTTTTTGACAGTTTGGGTCTAAAAACAGAACCAGGAGGACAAAATTTAGGTTGTAAGACTTAAGACTTAAGCAGTCTTTGTCCAGTACCTGAATGTACCACATTACCTTGTTTTCTTCAATTTTTTTCTGCATTTGCTGTTTTCGCTTCTTGGCTCTTTGTTTTCTTCTTTTTTGGGCTTCTTCTGAGTCTTCACTTTTCCTCCTTGGCTCTGAATAAAAAGAGGGAGATTTAAATCTTTTGATAGAGTAAAAATCCCACAGGAAAAGTTTTCATGTAGTAGCTTAATGCAAGCTGTCTCTTAGTTTACTCAGTCCTGTGACAACAAAATTCGAAGAACCTGTTGGTAATTCCAGGAGTTGATTTTCGCCTTCTATTTCATGACCAAGCATAGCTCTCTGAAAAAAGACAAACAAATCTCATTTATTTAGGCTAATACTTAAAAGTAGAATGTTCAAGTCCCGTCTTGGAATGGGCTGGATTCAAATAGCATATACCATTTGAAAAGGGGAAATGATACAGAATTATAGTCCTGAAAATGTAACGAAAGAAAGGAGTGTTCCATTCAAGTGAGAAAAACTATACATAATGTGATGGGGATAGTTTCTAAAGAAGCTTTGGTGCTGCGCCAGCGGGGAGTGAAATGAGAAGAATTTGGTTTTATCAAACAACTTCATAAAGGTGAATTAACTGCCACCAGAAAGGTTACAACATGAACAATGCTTATCACTGTCAATAATGCTTATAATCATGTTACCGGTACATACATGTACACATACATACTTAATTGACCACTCCCCCATAGGGCCAATGAAACAAATGAAACGACAGAACAGATCAACAACAACAAACTCAACTGGCTGCAGGCAAACCAGTTGGCTATTTGTATACAAGTGCAGCAGAGAAGTTAAACCAGGGACTACCAGGATCAAATTTGACTGGTGGTCAGAAGGGGTTTTGAATCCAGGATCTCCAGATCTCAAGGCAAGCGCCCAAACCACTGGGCCACAATGCTTCTCCAATATGCAACGTTCTGAGTGTTACACATAGAGCGGTAAACACAAAAAGAAGAGAGAAGTTCAAGATATTGAATACTTGTCTAGCAGTCATCATGCTGACATCCTTGTCCTGTTTCACACGCCCAAAGTCATCCAGTTCACCCCTTTCTAATGCATCCAACCATTTTTGTTCCTCTTGTCTGAAAAGAAACATCAAGACCACTTACAAATTATGCATAAAAATGTCAAAATGGCAATGTTTTTCAACTTTTAAAAGAAATTAAGGACATTAAGTAAATTTCTCTCCAAGATACCTGTTAAATGGATAATTAAAAAAGGCAATGCTAATGGGCAATTGTGACCTCTCATGCAAAAACGTTTCACGACTGAAACGAACGATCAAACAACTGCTGAATTTTTTTGAACGGGTGAGCTCAAGAGCTGAACGGGCCGAAGAAATCTTTAAATGAGTGACCTTCACGACTGAACGCCTCAAAGCTTTTTTTAACAGATAGAGTTGAACAGTTTCAGAATGAACGACTGATCTCGTGATCAAGGATCCTATTGACTTGGCTTACACAGCTAACATAAACAGTCTATTGAAAACTCCGTCGCAAAGGAATTTGGAAAAAACAGCAATATCTCATCTGAAATCAAAACCGAAAATTTTATGAAAAGTGCCAATACTGTGTTGTTGTCATGAGTAAAGCAAGACATTTTCGCCAGAGAAAACAGTGCGTACATCAACAATCAATACTAAGTAAACTTGAAACTCCACAACAAACAAAAAATAGTTAAAATACACTACCAGTAACCAACTGTCTCTCACAAAGTTACTAAACTGGAAATCTCTTTTTAACTTGTTAGTTGACCATTAGTGAACGAAAGCGTAAAGTTACACAAGCAAAAATCATAGTGCTCTTAAATTAAAAGGAGTCCAACACACTAACATAAAATTTTTAAGGTACGTAAATAAAACAACATACTCATCAGAGTCCCCGCGTTCTTTTTCTGTAACCTCAGGTTCTTCTTTTTCATTTCCTTTAAAGACAATGATAACATAGTTATCCCTGCCACAATAATTATTTTTCACAACAAATGGCAGCTACAGCTTGTAGGAGGTGTCATGATCTGGGGGTTAGGGCATTTGTTTTGCATTTAACAAATTGATGTCAGTTTTTCATGCGTCTGTCCTGTTATTGATCATGAATTTCGTCATAGTAGCTGTGGATCCACGAGACGATAGCCGAGTGGATCCGCAGACAAAATTGACATCAATTTGCTTTTTACAATAACAAAAATGCAGAAGGATCAAAATTAAGTCAAAACACCAGAAGAACGCGAGACAAAAATGCGAGAAACTGACGCCACCAGTATCGCGTCTCACACAAATTACAAATTTTTGTGTCTGTCCAGTTATTGACAATAAAAATTAGCCAATGAGCGTGCAAGAATTTTGCAGTCATTGTAAAAATACTTATAGACACTTCAGGTTCAACTGCTACTCTGAGCAATGACTGGATAATTTGTAGCAAATGGTTTGAAACCAGAAGTCATATCTAAACTTGACAAGGTAAGATTGTCCAGGTGGGAGTAGTCCTGAGGAATGTTGTTGCCAACTTGGTGACACTAACTGATGTTTCAACAACCTGGAGAAGTCATCCTTGAAGTCAAGACGTTTGTGTAGTGTCAGTTGTTACAAGGATCAGAATTATCTAGAAAGTTTGCGAAGGTCAATGTCACGCAATATGTTGTTTTAAGAATTTCCTAGACCTGTGACTCATCAGTTTCAAAATAGTTTGTGACTTGTAAGTTTAAAAATATAGTTTATTGTAATAGCTGTAAATAGTTACTTTTGGAAACTTCTAGACTCTCTTTGGATAGCTAAGTAAGCGGCTCTCTAGACAGTCAGTCGGTTGTTGTTGTTGTTGTGATTCAGTACGTCACTCCCTGTGTGTGATTTCCTTGAGTGATATTGTGTGACAAGTGAAGGGAATTCCCTGTTCGAGTGTGATTCTGACATTCTGCTGTCAAGTCTACAGTTGGTTTCCGTGGAGTGTGATACTGTGAAAGAAGGCTTCAGGAGATTTCGTCAAAGAGAAGGACAGTACTTTGCCTGTGGTCAGTTAAGCGTAGAGAAGTATTACAGTTAATTGTACT
>OX421449.1:822500-860000 GCA_949126865.1 Montipora capitata
ATAGGAGATCCTGATTCATCATGCACGAAGCCTTTAATCCCGCGGTGTACCTAGGGGAAAAAGATGATCATTCATTCTTGGGAAACTTTAACAACAAAGACATTTATTTCCTTTGGGAAACGACTCGGGTATACTAGGAAAAAATCCAAGAGCTACTAAAAGGACTTGAAGCTATGACCTGCCAATCGATCTATCAATTAATCCATCAATCTCTATACCGCGATCAACATTTACCACCTCCTTTATTACACTTTTAGTACCGCTGGCAAAACTTGAACCAACGGGAGAAACTTCATTTTCACCACAAGGAACGATTAAATTTGAGGACAAATGTATTTGACACGAACTGAAGGTCTTTTTTTGATATAGTTAAAGATTACACAGTTTTAAGGCACTTAGATATCACGAAAACCTTCATTTCCACCTCTTTTCCTTAGAAAACTATATAAGTCACGAGGGCTTATATATACGTTTTACCAGCTCACCTGGAACATGAAAAAGAAAAGCGGATTCTTATGTTCTTTCCACTGATGGTCCAAGTCTTGAGCAAAAGGGTATTTACAACATCCCATGTGTATAGCGATCTCAAAACAGTTGCTATTTTCATAAATATAGTCCTTCATTGAACCGCTCTTGCTGTGCCAAGCTGCACCGTTTGTGATCCCGTTGGGGAATTCTTCTCGTACGGAAAGGCCTGGGCACAAAGGTTTCCCATAGTGCATTGATGGATGCGAGTTAGCGTAAGACGTTGCTAGGTAACGGAAGACATCGTCATCAGGTGTCGGGTTGGATACTGAATGGCCTTGAGGATTCGCATCATATGGGTAATGTGCGACGAGTGAGCCCCCATGGAGAGTAGCAGACAGAACAAATGGGTAATTTTTAATCCATTTCATTATAGCGTTTGTTTCGGCCTCAAAGGTCTTCCGTGTTGAGTCGTATAACCCTGTGAATACATAAATAAGTAGCAGTCATGACAAGGGGGGAAGGCGTTGTAAGCAGGTTAGCCCTAAGCTCACACTGAATTACGACAAAACAAGCCTATTGAACATTAATTTTCTTCCCTGTGCGTGACAGGTCAATGTTTTCAAAGCTATCTGTTTCACTCCCAACACTAAATTACGAATAATCATTTATTGTTGTAGGTCAAGTTTTGAGATCATGAGGTCGCGCTCATGCAACAGTGAACGCGAGTGTTGCGCCGCTAGGTTAGATCGTGCTCACGCCTCAGTGCATGTGAATATCCCACATGTTTGTTTGCACGTGTATAATTAGAAAGTCAAATGTAGTGGATGAAAAGGGAAGCGGAGAAACTTTTTCTGCCTTCTTCCTAGCAGAGATTGAACCGAACAGACATGGGCCCGTTTCTCGAAAGTCCCGAAACTTTACGGGCCATTTTCGGGTGTCACTATTAACTTTGTATCTCAAGAACGGAGAGAATTTAATTCGTCAAACCTCACAGTTGTTTTGTTACCTTGAAAACATGTTAAAGATCGGCTTTCCAAAACAAGCGGATGGCAATTTCACAGATGGCTTTTCGGGACTTTCGAGAAACGGGCCCCTGATCTGAATCGAATTAAAACTACGGAATAAAGGTATCTTTAAGCAAGAAATGGCTTGATCGTAGTTAACAGCAGTTATGAACACTACTTTAGAAGTAAAGAAAGGAAGGACTGAAAAATTCACAGTAGTGCAGCAGCTCTCGTAACATGCTATTGTTTGGTACTGTGAGCAGCTTCCATTGTTTTTAAGTCTGAGGAATTGTTTCAATTGTTTAGACTTTTGTTTTTGGCTAGGGGTAGCGAGCCAATCACATCATACGTTATGAAAGCTGCTAAGTCACCCAAAAGTCAGGCTCGAACGGGATTCGAACCCAGGACCTCTGCGATACCGGTGCACTGCTGATCTACCAATTGAGCTATCAAGTCAACTGGGAGAATATCATACGATCGACGGGTTCAGTTACATACTCACAAAAAACGAACAGTTCCCAGTTCCAGACAGGGGCCCGTTTCTCGAAAGTTCCGAAACTTTACGGGCCATTTTCGGGTGTCACCTTTCCCTTTGTATCTCAAGAACGGAGAGAATTTAATTAGTCAAACCTCACAGTTATTTTTCTTTTTGTTACCTTGAAAACACGTTAAAAGACAGAAGCTCAATGACTGTAAAAGACTGTAGCTCAACTGGTAGAGCACTTCACCGGCATCGCAGAGGTCAACGGTTCGATTCCCGTTCAAGCATTAATTTTTCAGACTTTCCTTTCGTTTCTGCTAAAGTAGCACTGGTAACTGCGATGATGTCAATAGGCCATTTCCGAGTTGCTGTTTGTCTCGGTTTCGAAGTGAGTCTTGGTGCTCAACTATTGAAATGGAAATGAGTTTGATTTGCATGAGAATAAGCAACTCATTTTTCCATTTGAATGGTTGAGCACGAGGACTCGCTTTGAAACTGAGGCATGCAGCAACTCGGAAATGGGCTATTTAACTTGTTTCATTCCCTCAGTTCAAATGTATGTCTTTAATACATTGTTCCTTCAATTTAATGTTGTGTTGGTGAACTATAGAGAAACTATAGGTAAATTATTTTACATGACACATGCCTCCATAGACTACCCATTGTACAATGTACCTGGAAAATCGGAGTTCAAATCCATGCCTCTTGCATTATTTCTTCCCTTATCAGACATACAGTTGCCTTCTGTTGCTGCTTCAAATCCATCAGCATTAAGTGCAGGAAGAATATGAATACGGGTTGACTTCACAAGCCTTGTCACCAAGTCATCTTTACCATAACTTAAGCACAGATGTTGAATCATGAGTAATAACATTTCCTTTCCCACTGCTTCATTCCCATATACTCCACCCACGTATCTAAATTCGGGTTCACCAGGTTCATGAATTCCTGGATTATCGGATATCTCCATAACCCATACGCTACGGTACTGCACAGTCTGTCCAATGCTGTATAGCCGGGTAATATTAGGACACCTTGAAGCAATATTTCTTAAAAAGCTTTCCATTGCTGCATATTTATGATGAGAGAACTTTGGTTTTTCATGTAAATTAAACATAACATTCGCTTGTGAGCCATTATGGATTGTCACTTCTTTAGTGACACTTGAGTAGCCTGGAGCATGAGCTGTAATCTTGTATTTTCCTTTGGCCAAAAGCCGGTAGAAACTTGAGCTACCATGTTGCTTGAGTACAATGGCCGTGCCTTGGCTTTCAACAGTCACTGTAGACGTGTTAATGGGTCTGTGATCCAGTGTGTGAATAACACCTTGAACAGCTTCATGAGATTTTGATAAGAATGCTAAGAGTGGTTCACGATTGGCCATCCAGATTCCCTGCAGTTCCTCAGCAGGAGGGTACTTACAGCAAGAAATGAAGAATGACAGTTGCGGTATATCTAGAGTGAAAAAGGCATAATCTTGCATTGTGTAATGAACTTCTTTCGATTGGGAACAACTAACAATTCCATCAGTGAACCTAGCAGCAGATTTATTACAGTCTTGTCCAAGGTGCATTATCGGGTGCTTGCTGGAATAAGTCAAAGCAAGCTCTTCAAATAAAGCTTTATTCAATGTCACTTGACCTTTTGCAGTTCCACTGTTGCAAACACTAGTGGGATACCTGTCAAACAAACCAAAGGACAAATGCATCATAACAGCTAGATTTGTTGGCTTTAATCTCCTTCCAATTCTGATCTTAAATGCTGTATTGGGGATGAAACAAAAACGTCTCATTTCTAGCAGTATATAATGGCTGGCAGTACAGAAAAAACAAAACGAATCTTGGCTGTCTAGTCGGATCAAAGGAACAAGCACAATGCAAGTGATACCACCAATATTTAATTGAGCCTACGCACTCATGTACATGTAATTGGAAGCCATGTTTAGTTGCTCAAAGGCTGGAGAAATAATTATTTATACAGTGGATAAGTCACTATTCAGAATATACATGTAACATATACTCCATATTAAATACTGACCAAGGTATCTATTCACGCCTTTACAGCTGTACTTCATTATGCTTGGAGCGTACATACTCATACCGGTAGTTACCTGGGAAAATGCTGAAATCTTTGTACAGTGACTTATCCACCAGATCATGTTATCTGCCCTTTCCATAACTAGAGCCAGTTGTATTGATGTCATGTCATGATGTACATGTACAATTATATAGAATAACAAATTTATTACTTTGGGCTTTAACATATTTTATATTTTCTGTAAACTAAAAGAAAGTGTACCATCGTCCATAGGTAATCACTTTTTGAGACGACCAAGCTAAAATTGCCAACATAATGATAATAATGATGATCAACAGTAAAATTGAAATCTCTTCAATATTATGCCATTCATTTACAGGGCTCATGGAACATGACCTGGCTGGAAAGATGAAAAGCTCACCTTGCCACTATTTCTCCTCCACTGAAGTCAGCCAAAAGTGAAAAATTGTTGGTTTTCAACCAAGCTTTCACATGTTGCACCTCTTGGGGCTCGCCAGCAGCAGACTGAAGAAAAATTTAAAGGCAGAATGTCAAACATTTTCCATAACCTTGATTTACATCTAATTGTTTGTTACAGATAAAATTATCACAGCTAATAGACAGTAAAGTTGCAGTACACTTTGTTGATAGCCTTTATCATTGGTCATCACTCGGCTAATTTGCATATTTTAAAAACTCGAATATCTCTGGAATGAAAAGAGATATTTGAAAAAAGTAAACAGCGTTTTTCTTCTCACGCAGACTACTTGTTTATGTTTCAAAATGGCTTAGATAGGAAAGATGTGATTTTCGTCATAGTACCACTTTAAAGAAACTGCTTTTAAAAGTAGTAGTTCTAGCGAAATTCTTCTTGAGTGTAAGTTCATCCCTTCCCCTAAGGTGGTACCTATCAGAATCAGTATAAAATTGAATATATGTAGATATGCCTATACTTATATACCCGTTAAGAACTTTATACAAGAATAAAACATAAAAAAAAAAGCATCTGTCCTCCAAAGACAGAATCATGCTGCATACACGGCACACATTTTATTGCTGTACTCTGCAGAATAACAATGTGAAATCACCAAATTTGAGGTTTTAACTACAATGTGAGCGTACAAATGCAAATCTTTCATTCCATATTTATTCTCTAACCGCGTGTATAAATTCAATGTTAGGATAATTTGCACACATTGAACCAAGTGAAAGAGATGAAATAACCGTGAAAGACTTACGATATTGCAAAGTTACGTTTTGAAGTGACGTTTTCGTAGGCATCGCCGTAGTAGATCTTAAAGTCCCTAATACAAGTATGTCAGTTTACTGCCATGTTTTATAGAACATTATACTGTATATTTAACCCTTTCATTGCTACATTGTGGAGTGAGTCATGGTGAGATGCCTGACCATACCAAACTCTTTAGTACCACTATGATAAAAAAAACCACTCACTCTTTTTCTTCAGATTTTGAAAGTGTGTTTGATTAAAACCTGACTGGCAAAATGTTGAGATTTGATTTTTACCCAAAGGCTGTTTACTTTGATTGTAAATAATTTTGGATTTGACGGTCCACCATTACTCACATTCAAAACTGACTGATTGAAACGCAGAGGGTTGGATCCAGGGAAAAGTGACATCCTTCACTCACTAGCTTAAAATTTCAGCGTGTAAAGGCAGCTTATTATATGCAAAACACGAGTTTAGGAGTCTAAAAGCCTTAAACTCCTGGACTGCATATTAATTCAGCCGCATACACATGCATTGCATTCTTAAACTGAGGAGTCTTTGACATTATTTTCTCCTCAATCCAGTTCTCTCAAGATTTTAAAGTTAGTAATGGCAGACCATTAAATAGGAAAATTCCAGCAAAAACAAACAGGAGTCTTTTTTAAATCAAGGCTTAAAAAGTAGGTCACTTAGGGTTTCGTTATCATACTTCTGAAATACAAGAAAAAAGAATAATTATTGACTTTTGGTCATACTAGCACTTTAAAAGAGGGTAAAACGCAATTTTTAGACGTCTAAATTGTCTGCAGAAAGAAGCAAACTTAAAATTTGTCCTGGTACTCAAGAAATGTCTGTAGAATAAGGATGAGGACACAGCCCATCATGAGGTGTGAAAATGCTATGGCTTGCAGCACATGGCAAGCTTATTAAACATAAGTCATGATGATTACGGTTGGCTTTATCATAGTTTTTCTAATCATTCTGAATTTGACTAATGATGATTTCATCACAGTTCTTCTAATACAGTGTAATTCTAGATTAGAACAAGGAGGTGTAAGTTACATCACACGATGAAATTCTAAGCTCAGAATTCATGTGTCAGAATTGACATCTGCAAGAAAGCGAATAATGTAACTTAAAATTTGGCTTAATTCACAAAACGTTCACGTACATGTATTATGTATCCTTAAGATTAGTCTAAAATCAATTATTTGTATATGCACAAAAAAGCCAAAATTTAACTTAAATACATGTACATGTACGTCGTGGAACCCATCCACAAATGGCTGTAGAATAATGCATCCTGCACTCACCTTTATCATCGAAAGCTTAGCGGGGTCGTGATGTCCTCGTTATTTATTTCGGTATGTTGTTGAGCAGTTAAAAAGCAGATAAATGAAACCACTCACTTTATCAGTGAAACCAAGCAGGGTCATAACATCCACATTATTTACCTTTTAGTTAAATTGTTTATTTAGGTTGTTCATGGTGCAGTGCACTCTGGTAAGTGGTGAATTCAAGAATATGTCGAAACTTAGCTTTTGTATTAAATCTTGTCTTCAATCCACATTATGTTGCTGTTAGTGAGCGTAACAAGTCACACTCGATGATAACCACCAATAAGGCCATACCCATGGCCAAGTATGACTTAAGTTAACAAGAGCTGTTGCATAAAAAGTGACACGAGAAATACAACAGCCAATTATATGCAAGGCAATTGGAGATGTTGGGCTTTCTAAACTTACCTCAGCATTGCTGGTTGGCATTGACCCCTTTTCTTTGTTGGACTGGTCGAAGTAAAAGCTTTTTGACAAGTCATCTCTTGGTAACAGATGCCCTTCACAGTCCCCTTTGGTTGCATTCTCATTTCCGTCCACATCAAGTGCTGGCACAATGTGAATAACTGTGGTTTGAAGAAGGCTCGTTATCCTTTCATCTCTCTGTTCATAAGCACCACACAAGAACTCTATCAACTTTAAAAGCAGCTCTTTGCCTGTTATGTCTGTACCCTGTAAGCTGCCAATAAGACCAACATGAGGTAACAGTGGATTCTCCTGAGAAGCTTCTGCTGTTATTACAAGAGAGTAAATTGCTTTTCCAAGGCGACTTGTTCCAATGGATTTCAGTTTGGTTATACTTGCATATTTACTGGCATGTTCTTGAAGAAAAGACTGCATCTGATGGTAATTATGGTAAGTAAACTGTGGCACAGATTCTAAAAAAGAGTATCAAGACAAAAAGTAAAGTAAATATTAATTTTAAGGACTCTAGTAATATTAAAGTATTCTGGACTTTCTGAAATAACCTTCAAAATAAGAAACCAGACTCATATTAGTTCAATCTGGCTGGTAGAAACACTCATGCAAAAGCAGCTCTCTATAAAGCTATAATAATTATTACGGTAAATACACATCCATTTAAATTCTAAGGATCTTTGTCAAGGAGACAGGGACAAGAAAATGAACAACACCAGAAGTATTTGTATTTGCATTAGTGGTATAATTTTCTGATTATTCAGCTTTTCTGCATATAAAACAAATTTGCATAAAATCATGTGCTCCACATAACATTAAATTTGGCCATATCACATACATACATACATGAACCAGATACTTCCAGGAACAAATTCAATGAGTGGTCAGAACAATTCTCGAACCTGGGAACTCCAGATCTCAAGGCAAGCGTCCTAACCACTGGGCCGCACTGCCTCCAAGCAAACACCTTCAAAAAGTGTTGGATCTGACCGAAAAAAGTATAGAAACTAAATTTTCAGCAACGTACGGTTGGCCCTCATCAGAGTAAAATGACGAGATGAATAATTAAAAGAGCTTTTTTAAGGCATGTTTGGATCCCTAAGGGGCACAACAAAAGGCAAATAGGCCTTACGGAGACGCTGGCTCTTTTAAAGCTCTTTTAATTATTGATCTCGCCATTTCACTCTGATGAAGGCAAACAGTACTTTGCTGAAAATTTAGATCTATACTTTCTTAGGTCAGATCCAACACTTTTTTAAGGTTTTAATCATGAACACTGACCACCCAAACAGTATCTCTTGTTTTTCTTTATTTTTTCTTTTGCAATCTTCTTCCTATCCAAGTCATCAAAGTGAAGGGGACCATAAGATACTGTATGTCAAGTCATGGTTACTGGTCCTAAATCACAATTGAAAATCACCATAGAGTCGTACTAACCTGATGTACTGACTGTTGAAAGTGAATACGTGGCCTCTGGGATTTTGCTCGATGGTGTTTCCTCAACTGGACTTTGTTCAAGAGAATTAATAGATGTTGGAGCAGGGGAAGTTTTCAGAGAGTAATCTGTTACATCTGGTTTGTCAACAGGAAACAGTTTTAGAGGAGTAGTGGGTGACTGTGTGGACATCTGAACAGTGGATGGGATTATCTGTCTTAACACAAAATCCAATGGTGTAGCAAGTCCAGAGGACACTACAACACTTTTAGTGCCAGAAATGTACCCTAGAGCATGAACACTGACAGAGTAGTTCCCAGGAACAACAAGTCTCCAATAATCACCATCACTAGCTGAATAAATGTCATGGTGGATGCCATATACAGAAATGGTTGCATGGCTTATCCCTTCTCCTGCCTCATTTCTGACAAATCCTTTGATACCAGTATGCACTTGAGACATAAATGTCAAAAGAGAAACTTTGTTGTTGTCCCAGTATGTCTGCAGTGTTGATTTGACTGGAAACTTTTTACAGCTCATTTCTATGGTGAGTTCAAAGCAGTTTGAATGGACATAATTATAATCCTGCATGCCACCTTTCACTATGTACCATTCTGCCCCATTAGTGATACCATCCCTAAAGTATTCTTCTGGATATTCAGGGCAAGGCCTACCTCCTGCCATTTTTGGATTTGCTTTTGAGTATGAGAGTGCTAACTGACGAAAGATAGCATCATCAGGACTACGGCTGTAGCCTCCTATATCTGTTAGTGTATCGTCAAAAGGATAGTTCGCAACAATGGATCCCCCATGAAGGTTAGCTGATAAAACAAAAGGGATTGAATTGATCCATGTCATAACAGCAGCAGTTTCAGGCTCATGAATGGGGTTGAGGTTAGGAAAAAACTGATCTGGGAAATTCCGATTCAAGTCCACTTTTCTTGCATTTTCACGACCAGGACCAGAGGCTTGTCCTTCTCTGGCCATTTCATAACCATCAGGGTTCATTGACGGCAGAATATGAATGCGAGTGTAATCTATGAGTGCTGTTATTGCAGAAACTTTTTGATAGTTCTGGCAGAGAGACTGAATCAAAAGCAGAAGAGTCTCTCGCCCTACTACCTCATCACCATGCATGTTTCCTATATACTTAAACTCAGGCTCCCCTGGCTCATGAATTCCTGGGTTGTCAGTGATTTCAATGACCCAGAGTTCCCTGTTCTGAACAGACTTGCCTACAGAATACAGTCTGGTAATGTTTGGGTATAAATTTGTGATTGTCTGAAGAAAGGTTGTCATGTCATTGTAGTTATGATGTTGAAAGATTCTTGGCTTTTCCCATTGTGTGACAACGTTGTTGAACTCTTTAGCCATAGTAGGAATGCTTGAAATAGGAAATCTCCCACTTGGATCTAGTGCTTGTAGATTTGAGCTTAAGTCTCGCTTGCTTAAATGTATTGGCTTCCTGAACCATGGAATATAACGAGCATTTAACCTCATCACATCATTGCCATTTTCACTGTCAAGATTCTCCAGAACAAACTCTAACTCTGTAGCCTCATCAGAGGTGACATGGACATACCTAAGTGTTTTACTTCTGTAACCTGATGCAACAGCAGTGACTGTATAGATTCCTGGTAGTAAAATTCTCCAAAAGTCACCATGTGATGCTGTTGTCACATTATGATCAATCCCGTGCACATGAATAACTGCACTTTGCAAACCAACTCCTCTATTATTCCTTACAAACCCTTTGATGCCCCTATGCACCTCCTCCAAATAAGCCAAAAGGGCATTACGATTGTTTTCCCATTCAGGCCGCAAATAGCTGCGATGTGGGTACTTACAACAGGATAATTCAAGTGTGATTTCAAAGCAGTTACTTATAAGATAGTTAACATCTTGCATTCCCCCAACAACATTGTACCAGAAGGCACCATTGGTAATGCCATTCACAAATCCCTGATTGCACTCTTGACTAGTGCTCATAGTTCTATGATTTTTGGCATATGTGGTGGCTAAGTGTCTGAACACTTTGTCATCTGGTGATGCACTGTATGAGCCAGTGAGCCGATGATCTTTACCGCTGTCAAAGGGATAACTGGCTACCAATGCCCCTCCATGTAAATTTGCTGATAACACAAACGGATTTTCAACAATCCATTTGATCATTGCTCTTGTTTCCGGTTGCGCTGAACTAAGTTTGTAACTATTCCATTTATTAAACTGATCAGGAAAATCACGATTAAGATCAACGCCGTTGCGATTATTACGTCCTTGTCCTCCTCTGCAATCTCCTTTTCTTGAGACATCAAATCCATCAGGATTCAAAGAGGGCATAATGTATATATCAGTAGTGTTAACTAGTTTGGTAATACGTTCGTCTTTACCGTAATTCTCCAATACGTAAGCGATAAAGTAGATTAACATCTGCCTTCCTATGACTTCATTGCCATGCATATTTGCAACATATTTAAACATTGGTTCTCCGGGTTCTCTCTCTCCTGGTTTATCAGTAATCCGCAGTGCCCATAATTCACGATTTCTCCCTGATCGTCCGATGGTGTGAAGTTCTGCAATATCGCTATGCTGATCTTTGAAAGAACGAAGCAAACATTCCAAATGGTCGTTATTTATGTAGCCACGGCGTAATAAGACCCGGACTCGGATTTTTTGCTTCAAATTACAAGGCTTTTTCGATTGTACTTTACCTATAATAGCAAGCGCAGATGCAAGTAGAATGAGGAGAAACTCTTTGGCCGCCATTTTCTCTGTCTATTGTTTGTGAACATGACACGTGACAGGGCGCAAAAATGTGTTACCTCCCTACGAGAGAGCGGAGGGGTTGGCGCAGTGGTAAACAACGCTAAGGTCCCGGGTTCCATTCCCGGTTCTGCCGAGACTGGAATATTTGGTGACCTTCTTTCCCGCTAAAGTTCACTCAACTTTCCATCCTTCCCAGGTCGGTAAAATGAGTACCAGCATGCATGGACTGCTTAGAAGCGGCTGCAATTTGCGCCTGTATATATGCTTCCAGTCCGCTGGGGGTAAACTGATCATTGTAAAGCGCCCTTGAGACGTTAGTGATAAGGGCGCTATATAAATGTACCACTTTACTTTTATCCGCCCACTTCAGAAAGGCTGTGCTGTTCCCAACGTAGGGGGTGCCTATAAATTATGACAAAATTTGAAATAAAATCGTCCAAATCGCATCAATCCAAAGCTGAATGGAAACAAGCCGATTCTGCAAATGGCCATCACGGAAAGAGGTATAACGCAGAGAGCCATAACGCAAATAGCCATAAAGCGAATAGGCATAGCGCAAAAAGGCATGACGCAAAGTCGCATAACACAAATGGCCATAGCGCGAAAAGGATAACGCAATGAAGCATAACGCAATGAGGCATAACGCACACCCATAACGCAAAGAGGCATAACTTAAACAGGAAGTTCGATAGCCATTATATCCATGTCCTTTCCCTTGAACAATCGATTGACGTGTTTTTTAGGGCTGAAATTATTTACTGAGTACACAGCTAATCCCCATTCTTCAAAGGGCCTTTGCGTTATGCTTCAGCGTTATGGCTATTTTGCGTTATGCGTTTCTTCGTTATGACTTTTTGCGTTATTTTTCTTTACGTTATGTCTATTTGCGTTATGCCTCTTTGCGTTATGCCTTTTTCCGTGATGGCTATTTGTTAGGGTTTGCCATTCAGATCTGGATTGAGGTCTTTTTTAAACTGTTTTGTCCGAAAACAGTTTTAAAACATGAGGCGAGAAGAGGAGCTGAGAGAAGAGCTCGGGGTCGAGATTGTCCATGGCTGATTAACCAGGAGAAATGGTTTTGCACATGCGGGATATGTTGGCCATACCGGGTTGTTACGGTGTTTTTTTCATTCAACACCAACCGTTGTTCAAATACTCATCATGCATTTGTTTAGGAAGATCATTCGGCCCCGATGTACCTTTCCCATGTTGACAAAAGGCTACGGGTAGCTTACATTTTGTTCAAAGGAATTTTAGCTGATTGCCTTTAAAATTCACAGTATTCCTATGATTTTTTTATGTTACAATATCTTGGTCAATATCCAGTTCAATTCTATAGTCCGAAGTCCACATTCCGTGACCCAACCATGTGGTTAAGTGCGATAAGAGAATAGTTGTTCACATTTAACGTCGTTGACTCCGTTCAAAACCAGTAAACAGTTGCTTTACAAGTTTCTACGATGGTATTCTGTTGTCTCACTCATCTGCTGGTGATTGCCCTGTTACCGTGGGAGCATCCTCAAGAGTTATTTGGGTTTCAAAGATGAGCTCAACGAGTTTAATGTCCTCAACATTACAACAATCAAATTAATCCTAATAACTCCAAACGCTTATTATTAGAACATTTCCTGGGTTCATTTAACACTGACAGCAATGAAAACAGTACACAATTGGACAACACTTGACAGTAAACAATGCATGCACCAATTTTCTTAGTAACAAGTGACCTTAAAGAAAAATGAATGGTTTACTCAAGGTGAAGCCAGTCCGGGTTTTATTTTAACCGTCGCTGTTTGCTCTAATTTTGACCCATCTCTGAGCTCTGTTGTTAGACGGCATTCTTCAGTTTTACTTGCCTAATTTTTAGTTTTTGCTCTCATCGCACTGAGGTCTTTCTTCAGAGAGTTTTTGTTTTTAATCACGTTATGGTCCATGACAGCTGCCACCGCATAAAATTCACAATATCTCTATGATTTTTTTATGTTACAATATCTTGGTCAATATCCAGTTCAATTCTATAGTCCGAAGTCCATATTCCGTGACCCAACCTTATGGTTAAGTGCGATAAGAGAATAGTTGTTCACATTTAACGTCGTTGACTCCATTCAAAACCAGTAAACAGTTGCTTTACAAGTTTCTACGATGGTATTCAAAAATATTTAATACTTTTTTTAAACAATATCGGGAGAATTATAAAATTATATAATTAGCCCGTTAAGATATGTTAACGAGTCATACGATGACCGGATATTGCATTGCGCGCAACGAAAAAAGTAAAAACTCGTTTACGGTGACGCACACAATTCAAGTCTTTAAGTAATACATATTCCCCCGTTGCTCTGTCGCGTAGTCGTCCGTGGTTTAGTGGTCATCTTGATTGCCTTTGGGTTGAGATACCGAGTTCGAATCCCACTTGGGCTGCCTTCTACGAGACAAAGAAATCTTACGCATGGCATGATATGCCCGGGGGGGGGGGGGGGGGAGTCCCATATGGAACTGACGGGGATGCTCGTCGGAAATTTTAAATTTAACCCCTAAAGGAGACCATCTGGGCGTGGCTCAAGCTTTTTGTGACCCCTAAAGGAGACCAATCTGGGCGTGGCTTAAGCAAATTTTGACCTTGGCGGCTTAAAATATTGGCACTTTGCCCGGAACACCCTAAGCGAGACCAAAATCCAAAATTTACACCCCTAAGCGAGACGACGAGCATCCCCGTCTGTTTCATATGGGAGTCCCCCCCCCCCTCCCCGGGATGATATGGTATCCTGTATTAAAATCCAAGACACGCTAGCCCCAACAACGCATGCGCAGCCACAGCCACCCCTCTCCCCCAAAATAAATAAATAAATAAAAGACAGTCTTAAGTCCAAAAACGGGAGTCGAATCCAAGAGATGGATTGGTATACATGATAAAGTCGAGCCCCTCCACTATAAACATTCCGGTAAAATATTAAACATGGTTAAAAAACGATTAAAAAAGGTTTAAAATGCGAAGTTTCGACTTCACTTAAGTCATTATCAAGAAATAAACATAAAAATGAACTCAAATGTATGATAAAATTAAAGCATGAAGTTATGCTGTTTACCCTAGAGACGCAATCAAGTAAAAAGCTTAGCTCGAATGGAGTCCTCTTAAGTATTGAGTGAGGACTTAAGTTCCTTGATGAAAAACATTTCATACAGAAGACAATCAAGCTTAGTTTGGCATTTCTTAAGTATAGAGAAATGACTGCTTAAACTAGAGGTGTCAATACCACCATGGATATTAATAAGATGCTTGCCTATGGCAGAATGCCTGTGTTCCTGAATGCGTTGATGCAAGTGCCCTGTAGTAAAACTTACATAATCAGCATCACACTGATCACATTTAAAATGATACACAACGCATTGATTGTTAACTAAATCAGGCTTCTTCTCCTTTGGCCTAAGAATCTGTTGAAAAGGTTTACTGTGAAAGACAGGTTGAATGTCGATACCCATGTTAGAACTCAAGGATCTCTGTCAACTGCTCCTTCACCATATTCGCCGAACTCTGGTTCTTAATTAAAGGGCAAAGAAAACCTAGCAACAGTTCTAACATCGTTTTCGTCCTTGAACTCCTTATGAATATTATCATCATTAGATTCCTTATAAATATTATCAAAAAAGCTAGAAAAACACGATTCAATTAAGATACTAGGATATCCTAATTTTGAAAAAATGGCTCTAAACTCAACACATTCACTATCATTAGGGTTAGGGTTTATCGTTTAATGGTTCGACCGAATCACTCGAATCTCCCATGGCTCCGCCGCAAAGAACACGCTTTTTTTTTCTCGATTGGTTTGTGCCCCGGATAAAGGGCACAGTCCTCTTCACCTGAGTGGCAAATAACAAGTGTTACTGAAATCCAAACGAAAATAGGGGGTAACCACGAATTTGTCAAAGATAATTGATGGATTATATTCGGAAAAAGCTTTAAATACAAAGCCATGTATGGTGTTCTTTCTCAAATTGAAGCTTAATTATCTCTCAAAAATGAATGGTTACCCCGAATTTTCTTTTTGGATACCAATAGTGCCTACTAAGACCTACTTTCTCCGGATAGTTTTAAGACGCGCAAAACTATCACTGTATAAGCATCACCGATGGGAAACCCGAGTAGTTGAGATGCTCAGAACGTATTCGCAATAACAATAGTTGGCAGACCTTGGATCTTCAACCAGAGAAAGTACAACCATGTTAGTCCTCTTATGAAACAGCTTCATTGTCTTCTTGTGAAGTACCGTATAGTTTTCAAGATTTTGATCATCATAAAGCTCTCAGTGGACTTGCTCCTGTTTACATCGTGGACTTATTGGAAAGATACGCTACTGCACGCTCCCTACTTTCCTCCAATCAGTTACTGCTCAAGGTTCCAATTACTAAGACTGTAAGTTATAGAGACCGGGCCTTCAGCGTGGCTGCCCCTAAATTGTGGAACTCTATACCTTATGAAATAAGAGCAAGTGAGAGTTTGAACAAATTTAAATCCAAACTGAAAAGATAACATTGATTAGTGGCTTTGTCATGGCTTAGGTCTTTATACAGTTTTGGACTTAGCTTTTTATCGCCTTGGCAAGATCAATTTTATTGTTCCTTTCATTTTTTATGTAATACGTATGGTAGTCTCTTCTATTTTTTAAGTTTTTACCAACTTTTTTCGTAAGATGTAGAGCGCCTTAGAGCCTGGGATAAGGCGCTCTATAATACATTACATTACATTAGGCACCGTCCTTAAGTGCGTGGGATTGGCTCAAAATGCATTTTAAATAAATGTGATGATCTTTTATTTCATTGGACAAGTGATAGAAATTTGTAAAGGAAATGAATATTCAATACTTGGGTGAGTTCAAATTCAGGTAGACCTTTTGAACGCGGTTTTGGCTGTCAAGTCAAGCTCTTCCCGGAGTGAATTTCTCTTTGACAAGTGACCAACTTTGGATCTACGTAAGTTTTTCCTCTTTTCGGTGGCCCTCCCGTGGTAAGCCGAGTCTTTCTTTCGCTTTGGTTTCATTCTTGTTGCCTTTCTACTGGCAACAAACGATTTTGGGCATGCTCAACAAGCAAAATCTTTGTCAAAAGCACTGAGCACTAGAGAGTCCGGAAACGTGTGGACATTGAAAACAATTCCAAAACGACTGGAATACGGTACGTGTGGACGCGTATATTTTTGAATCCGAAAAAAAAAAATTATGGAAACGTGTGGACGGGGTCTTAACGTGAAATAGTTGAGAGCAAGGGTGGCACAGTTGGTTAGTGCGCGGCCTTGGTGCAAAAGGTCCCGAGTTCGATCCCCGGATCTCTCATCCTTGTTTCGACTTCTTTCCTTTCAGTGTAACCTAAGTAGCTTTAAATACCCTTAAAACGGAGCACTGATGGAAAGAGGGGGTAAAATAAGGGCACCATCGGCTTCCTAGGAGAGTATTCTCCAGAGAGTGAAGGGACTTCCGACGTTAAATAAGGTGTACCATTACCTTTACCTAGTGTGGCTGATTCGAGACGGCATTACCATGATCCCAGATTCTGTTGTCTCACTCATCTGCTGGTGATTGCCCTGTTACCGTGGGAGCATCCTCAAGAGTTATTTGGGTTTCAAAGATGAGCTCAACCAGTTTAATGTCCTCAACATTACAACAATCAAATTAATCCTAATAACTCCAGACGCTTATTATTAGAACATTTCCTGGGTTCATTTAACACTGACAGCAATGAAAACAGTACACAATTGGACAACACTTGACAGTAAACAATGCATGCACCAATTTTCTTAGTAACAAGTGACCTTAAAGAAAAATGAATGGTTTACTCAAGGTGAAGCCAGTCCGGGTTTTATTTTAACCGTCGCTGTTTGCTCTCATTTTGACCCATCTCTGAGCTCTGTTGTTAGACGGCATTCTTCAGTTTTACTTGCCTAATTTTTAGTTTTTGCTCTCATCGTACTGAGGTCTTTGTTCAGAGAGTTTTTGTTTTTAATCACGTTATGGTCCATGACAGCTGCCGCCTTCAGTGTGTTATTAGTTCCCCCTCCTGAATTATGATTACCACCGATCCCAGTATGTCGACCGGTACCCTTTTCCCTGTTATTTTCGTTTTTCCTCTGTCTGTACCTCTGCGTCTTACTGGCTTCATTTTGAATGCCATTTATTTTTACATTGAGTTGGTTCTTAATCTTATGAATAGCCAGTTTTGGATGACGCGATAGGTTTTTACTGTCAGAAACTGCTATGCGAGGGATCTCGTTTCTTTCTCTTCCTCCTTTATTCGTCTTTCTCTTGTAATTTTTTTCAGAAACCATCACATTTTGGTCAACGTGAGATTTATTTGGTTGGTGACCTTCGATCTTACTTTTTGGAATGGTATTCCTATCAGAGATTCCAAGTTTTCCATCTTGGTGACTGTTTTCATTTAATCTGTTCTGTTCGTGTTTTCGTATCGCCTTTCGCTTTTCGTTTGCAAGCATATTATCCTCGGCTACTATGGTTTGCACTGTCCGCAATGTTGGATCGTCCTCAATAGAAGGAAAATTCAAATCTTTGAGGTCTTCAGTTACCTTGGAAACGTCGTTGCCAGGAATCCAGTCTAATCCTAATTGAGGTTGTAAACTGGTCTTGGTAGGGTTTGAATTTAAAGGACTTTGTGCATGTGCTTGCAAAGGTCGAAAGTCCCAGTTGTAGCTACTAACAGTTTCATCTGTGATTGGTTGTTCTCGAATGTTTTCAAAACCACCATTGTCCACAGTGGTGGGCAGGATTGGCGATGATTGAGGAAAGTCGACGTACGGATTTTTATTGTCGGCCTTTTTATCTAGACGGTTGGTTATTGGTGGTGTCATGAAAGACTTCAAATTTTCTTCCTGTTGATGGATAAGGTGATTACCCTTTCCAGTTATATTTTTCATTTCACCCTGATTAGTCTCAACATCTCCCTGGATTTTCCCCTTGCTTACACTTGCCTTTTGGCTTCGGGCTGGGAAAGTACCAACAAAATCTGAATTATTATCGTCATCTTCCTTTCTTAATCTCTTATAGTAGCTGTTCAGAATCTTTAGCAAAGCTTTAATTGATGTAGTAATTTCTCGTACTTCTGAAGCTGTTGGAAGCTCTCTTCGCGGGGTGGGTCGGCTCGGGGTTGCCACTGGAGATGCTGATGACGCTGTTTTTGATGCAATGATCTCCGTTTCTCCCTCCGTGTTAGCACTCGTCGTAGAAGTTAGATCCGAAGAAACTGGTAAAACTTTTTCTTTGAATGATTTTGTCTGTGCACTTTCTAAGCCAAGACTAACAGATAAATCTGAGCCGGTAGAGCTTGAGGAATCGATGGAGTGTGCAGAACCCTTTTGATCTAAATCAGCTATTCTACCGATCGCATTCATTTCCAATCCTAAGGGAAGCTGACTTACAAATGCGTTTGTATGTGATGTCACCCCTGCTTCTGGTGGAGACGTTGACATGGTCACTGATGGCTTAGAAAGATTTGGCTCTTTCAAATCTGTTGCAAATTTTGAAAAAAGGGCGGGAATATCGCTTTCAAGGAATATATGTTCCATATTTTTGGCAGATGTTGTGTTGATTTTTCCGAGTGTATTTGATTCCTGAACGTTAAGCTGATGGGGAACTTTAGTACTTCGGAATACAGTTTGTTCCTTTGGTTGTTCATGATTGTTGGGGAATGGATTGGGCGGTGAATCATCCAATGTTTCTAAAGTAAACGTTACCGTCTGATCCCCGAGGTCGTCGCTCTGATTTTTGTTGCTTGTATTGTTTTTCTTGTTTAAATTGCTTGTTATATTTCTTGGCACCGCATGAGCAGATGAAGAGGAGCCAAGCAGCTGTTGTGCCGGACGTTTTACAGAACTATTTGTTTCATCTGGATGATCATTCGGTGCTTCCAACACTACATCCGCTAAAGAATAATCACTGAACTTATGGTCACTTGGCAGACGATGCAGTAACGTTTTGTCCCCACTTTCATCAATACGAAATTTTACGTTTTTACTTTGCAAAGAGCTTTCCTGATCGGCATCATTTTTATCTAAGAAGCTCTCAGTTGATGCCGACATTAAATCACTCAAGTTGGGTTTCTCTTTGGAGTACTTCTCTCTCATTTTGTTTTCCTCTGGAAAAGGCTTGCGATGGGCGCCTATTCCTATCGAAAGGCTGTTTATGAGATCTTCCAAGGTGTTATTTCGCATAGTTTTTGACACATTATTTCCATCATAAGTAGAGAACTTAAGTTTTCCTAACTTAAGATTGCTATCATAAGCCCTTCTTGAATCATTCCTTACGGTGTTGTTTCTCTCCCTGGTGCTGTGATTCAATTGAACCAACCCTTCCTGTTCGGTTATCTTCACCCCTTGACTATATTTTGCTTGATCTCTTAAAATCTTCTCCACAATTTGACTTCCCAAGTTCGCAATGAATTCGTCCTGTGGATTATTCTTTTTTATCCTTCCACCCAATAGCACTCCTGTAAAGTTTGTCAGTGTATCAGTGGTTACATATTCAGTTGAATCACCTGTGGAATGTTCCGTCTGGAATCCTTGACGCTTAGCCAGTACTCTGAGAATGTTATTGACAGCCTTGGTAAAACTAATTTTATCAGCTGGAAATGACTGGTCAAGGCCATAGATGCCCTTAGAAGACTGAGAAGAAGATGAACTATTTGTCACTATTGGTTTCAAAACAAGCGAAGTTGCTGTTTGATTTACACGTCTTGATAGTGGAGTCTTTAGAATACCCCTGCCTTGCAAAAAAAGGGATACATTTTGTGCTATCTTTGTGAATGGACTTCCAGTGCGATTCCATCGGTGAACCAAATCATTTAAAGTGCCTGTCCTCAATGCATTATCTATAAGCGTAAACAGAATATCTTTCAAGCTATGCACTTCGCCATTTTTAAATCGGATGGAAGCCCCCGGATTAGAATGATTTCCTTGAAGTGTTGCTACTTCCTCTCGTGTGTGTGCCTCTTCATCTTGAACCCTGGTTTCGCCGAACAGGAGAGGTAACCATTTTGAAGTTGGCTTTATAGTGGCCTTGCGTTTTCCCGTCATATTCTCTGACATTTCTATAGCTTTGTTAACTTTACTTTGCAATATTTCCAGGTCATGCGAGCTAAACGATTTTTCTTCATTAGAGTGTACAGTGTTTTTCGAATCAGCTGAAGTGAGAGCATAGCTTTCTTCACCTTTCTTGTCAGAGTTCGAGTGACCGTATCCCTTGGATAGAAGAGATCCCAACATTTCTACATCTTCATCAAATACATTGTCCTGATGATGATTATGACGATGATGATGATGATGAATGTGATGGTCACTTTGCCTTCCACTGTCATTTTCTTCACCAACACTCGATGGTACCGACTGATCCTTTGCGTTGCTTTTTGCAATTGGTTTGTCTTCTGATGACAGTTTAACTGTTAAAGCATCTAAAGCATCGCTTAACGTTTCAAGTGTAGAAATTTTTCGAGAGAGTTGTGAGAGTTTCTCTTTGTTTTTTTCTTTTACTGTTTGTTTCCTGCTTCCTTTTGTTAACCCTATGATTGAATCAGCGTCACTTAAATTACTTTGCGTGTGGTCTTCATTCTCAGTGTTCTCATTCAAAGCACTTGCCAAAGCATCCAGTGAAATGATTTTGTTTCCTATAGATACAGTCGGCGAAGACACTTTGTTCGTATCACCAGTACTTTGCTTATCGTCTTGTAATATTTTATCAGCATTCTTATTTCTCAAATGACTGCTTGCATTGGAATTTCTCGCTGTACCCTGTGAAGAGGGTTGCCCCAGTAAACCAGAAATGAGATTGTCAATCATATGTTTGTTCGGCGGATTTTGCGTGGGCGGCGATGTAATGGGTCCTCTGTTCGATTCAAAATGCTTTGCCATTAAGTTCTTGTATGAAACATCGGAAAGCACATCTGGGCTGGAAAAACTATTGCTGAGATCTTGACCAAATTTACTATTGAGAAAACTTTGGACCAGGTCTTGTGTGCGATCAAAAGACGATTCTTTAGCCTTTGTCGAGACAACGGTAGGATTGACTGTTGTCTTCACGTTGTTCTCATTTTTTGGCATTAAAGATCCCAAATTGTTGTTATGGATCAAACTTTGCAGAGTTGAGAATGATAACATGCCAGTTTGTTTGGTGAGTTTAGGAGGAGGAGGAGAGATATAATTTCCAGTTTGCGAAGGTGACTTCACTGTCTTTCCTGGTTGTGAATCCTTCGGAATGGGGAGATTTTCCCCTCTAGATGTCGAATTATTTAATAGGTTTCCTTGGCTACCCTCTCCAAGGAATTCAATGATGGGCTTTAACGTATCTGAAGCCTTTCCCTGAGGAACCGGAAGCAACATGCTCAAGTTTAATTCGCTCATTGTTGGTTGTGGGGCTGGGGCTGTGGAACTTGAAGTGAGATCCAATGGTGAATTGATGGCGTCATGTTGAGGTGAACCAAGAGGATGCTTTTCACTGTCACCATGGGCATCTTCTGAAATTAACAAGCAATAAGATGACAAGATACTGCGTTATTTCATTGGTATGTCTTCTATGGGAGCAAATAAAAAAGGAATCCATAAACGTTATTATACTTGTTGAATTATTGGCTTTTTTCAATATATTCCTTCACCGTTATATCAGACTTGCTCTTTTTAGCTTTTTATAATATATAAATCGCTGATTAAGGTCCTACCCTAGGATCCGATGCGTCTGTTTTGTTACGCTTGTCCTTGCTTAGAACGTTATTTTGGAACGCCAGGATAACTACTTAATCGTTTATAAATGGCGGCTAAGTAATACTATTCCTTTGTTTTTATGCTAATCATCCTCACTGGCCTCGTTAGCACGAACAAAATTCAAAAGAATTTTTCTTCCAAAGTGAGGCTAGTGAAGATGATTAACACAAAGACAAAATAATAATTTTTTGGTAACCATTTCCGAATACGGTCTATGGTTACAACTTAAAATCACGAATTTATCTCGCGTGACACAGGAATTGTCTTTATTAGGTAAAACGGTAGCAAGTAAGGCCAAGAGTGAATTAGATAAGAGTGTTGTTATGGCATGGGTGGGCTCCCCTGCACAATTACATGTGATTCTATTTTTAGAATACCCGTTCCCGCGAAAATCAGTTATCATGTACCTGAAAAAATAAGGCAGAAGAAGTCACGCGTGACATGGCTTCTTCTGATTGGTTAAAATTGGCGGCCCTTTGCTTGTTTCGCGCGCAAGGAGTTTTGTGACTGTGCTGAAGCAAGACCACAAAGTGATAAATCAACACTCTCATCTAATTCACTCTTGGTAAGACTTTGACCAATAAAGATGATGCCTATATACTGTTGCGGTTTAATTTAATTTTCAGTTTAAATTTTGTCGAACCCGTTTATTTCTTTCAAACCAGTTTATTTTTTTTCAAACCAGTTCAATTATGGAACTGAGGTGCAGAGATGAGAGCAATCGCCTCCCACCAATGTAGTCCAGGTTCGATTCCCAGACTCTGCGTCATTTCTGGGTTGAGTTTGTTGGTTCTCTACTCTGCACCGAGAAGTTTTCTCCTGGTACTCCAGTTTCTCTTCTCCTTAAAAACCAAAAATCTCCATTATTTTGCCCAACAGCATGTTCGGGTGATTGCAACCATGTCACCGATATTGAAAGGTGCCTTCCTTGATTTGTCTTGTTTGTTTTACCATTTCTTCATTGTATTGACTCTGTTCTTCACGTATCTTCTGGCGTTTGGCTGCTCTTTCAACAGCTTCACACTGATCATTGTCTAAATTGTTTTTACCAGAGGCTAGCTCAGTGGGTTCCCCTTGACATTTGGTGTCTTCATCAGTGTTCTGGTGGTTCTCACGGTGGGCCGTCATTCCGAAAACCGCTTCCTGTGGTGTTGTATTTATTGCCCTGTGGAGAGTGATGTTCATAGTATATGAAGCCTGCATTGTGTACTCGCACCATCTTTCAATGTTCTTGTTATTTGACCCCATAATTATTGACCTCTTATTTTCTTTCCATGCTTTTTTGCTTCTTTCCGCAAGACCTTGATTGGCTGGAGTTCTTGCAGCTCCATGGGACAGCTAGATTTGATTTTCCTCGCAACATGATGTGAGTTTCGCATTGCAAAATTCACCTCCATTGTCTGTAAGGATCTTTTTCGGGTATCCATAGGAACAGCAGTGGTTCTTTATAGCACCGAGAACTTCTTGTGAATTGACGAAATTTGTATAATGACCGATAAGATTAATCACCCACTTGGGAGGATTTCGATATGTGCACGTGAAATAGACCAATTTCGACATATTAAAATTCAGTCCGAAACAAAAGGCATCATCTCGATGTTCTGGGGAATAAACTCATACAAATCCTTATATTTATTCCCCAGAGCCTCGAGATGATGCCTTTTGTTTCGGACTGAATTTTAATATATCGAAATTGGTCTGTTCCGAAAGTCCATCAAGTCAATCTCCAGCATTGCCAAAAATGACGGTGCTTGTAATGGATTGGTTACCTCTTTGACTCTACTGGTAATTGGTTTGTGTTCTGCATTCAGTCGACATAAGCTCACAGAGAGGTTAATAACCTTTTGGGTGACTGCAGCAAAGTCACAGTTCTTTTTCACCCAGTGTTCGGTCTTTTGTCGCACTCTATGTGCCACTCTGCTATGTGAAAACAAGAGATTTTCATGAAGCGGACTCTTGGACGAAAGAACCACCTTGTTGTCACAAGTAATGATTTGGTTGTTCGAATTCACCGTCCACTTTTTTCGCTTGATGGTCTGTACCTCTGATGTTGTCATGATCTTCTCGATTCTATCTGAATTCCTCTTTTCTGTAGCGACGAGATGTGTTTTTGCTCACTCATAGAAATTGTCGTCTACGAATAAATTAATTTCAGATTTAATGGTCTTTTGCTGTTCTTTAATGCTATCCAACGCAGAAAGAAATTCCATAATGTCTACACAATTTGGAGGGAAATCGTGGCAGTTTGAAGCCATAGTTCGTAGGAGATTGTGATGAAAAATAGGCTCTGTTTTTATGAATATTCTGACATGACTCCTGGGATTTCAGGACAATATTAGGCCATTTTTGAAATATCAAATATTCAGCTTGATAGTGAGGCAGTGAGAACAAAAACCATAGAAACACGTTAGAATGAATGTAAAAAATATTTGCGTATCATCCACTTTCCGGTTTGTGTTTTTCCTCAGAACCTCTCTTTCAAGCTGAATTTTAATATATCAAAAAAGGCCTATCATGGTCTTTTTTCTTTATATTCAATGCAAAAATTACAATGAAGTATACTACATCGGAGGGTATTTTTTGCATTTGCCCGCATGTGATTATGCAAATCACTACGAATTTTATCCGAGGGAAGTGTGGGACGCAATAACAATTATTCGTATGAACATTTGTGGACTTTGTGGGATATGTAACCAGTTCTCGGTGGCTCAGCGGAGAAAGATATGGGATAGTAATTGGACGATACATCAAGAAAAGTGGTTCAAACGCTGGGAGAAAGGTAAGACATACTGTAAACTGAAGTAAAATTGTAAGTAGGATTTGTAGACAGGGGGTGGCAGTAATAGTACTTGGGGTATGGCTAATGTCCACATGAATGAATCGGGAAAAAAAGGAATCTACCATGCCATGCACCTATTTTTAAACCACACCCCAAAAAGATAAAAATCCCTTTTCAGACAGTTGATAAATAAGCTGGTTTAAAATTAATAAAGGGGTAGTTTCTAAACAAACTGTGGTGCTGCGTCGGTGGGGAAGTAGTATACAAAAATTTGGTTTTATCAACGGAGTTGATAATGTAAATTGGCCACCGTACAGAGATTCTAAAAGCTGACCTTTCGAGCGTTAGCCCTTCGTCAGAGCGAATTATATTCCTGGTTTGAAAAAGCCAAACTAATTAGAAAAAAATGAGCTGATTTAAAACAAAAATTCAACCTAGAAGAAAATGAAACCACAACATATACATGGGATACAATTTGAGTAAATTAAATCAGAAAAGGTAAAGCGAAGACTAGCAACTTTATATTAAAAGGGCTTTGCATAGCCTTTATAGCAAGCGTTTTCGTGGATTTCAGACCGCAAAAGGCGGTATTTTTGATATTTTAGTTGCGTTAAACATTTGGTGAGAGCTATGAAAGGTCATGAAAGGAAAGGAAAGGAAAGGAAAGGAAAGGAAAGGAATGGAAACGAAAGGAAAAGGAACTTTATTTAAGTGTGTAGTCATCTAGCGCTGGAGCACTAATTGACTGTAAACTGGAATCAACAAATTAACGCAAATCAAGCGAAATGTTGGTTTTTGAGAAGAGAGAAAACCGGAGGACCGGAGAAAAACCTCTGTCAGCAGAGTAGAGAACTAACAAACTCAACCCATATATGACACCAAGTTTGGGAATCGAATCTGGACCACACTGGTGGGAGGCGAGAACTCTCACCACTACGCCAGCCCTGCACCCCAAAAATAAAGGAGTCCCGAATCTTCAGTCTGAAAAGACGACCACAAAGCAAACAAAGGCGTAAGGTCTAAATGGGTGCACTAACCCACACTTGCATCTTCATGAGGCTGACATCTGTAACTGATAACAGCGTACTTATCCATCCCTGGACAGTGATTTCCACCATGACTCAAGTGTTGATCGTCCGCAGTGACAATGCAACTCCCTTTACCAGAACATCTTGATTTCAAAGCCAACACACTATCTGCTGAGTTTGCGCAAGTGAAAAACTTCCCTAAGGGTGTTGGACAAGTGGAGGGTGAATCCCGACCCCAATACACTGACATAATGTGAATCTTCCATCCCTGGCCGCAGGTGAGTTCTGTCGTCTCGCCATTACACAGAACAAATTTATGTTTTTCCGGCATACATGTGTATTTGACAGCCAGGTACTTGTTTACACCAGGGCAATGTTTTATCCCTCGAGGTTGCAACACGTTATGACTAGCAGGAATCTCGCAATATTCCTTGTCATCACACAGATTCCTCACGATTGGAGTTGTTGTGGGATCGCTTTGGCAGTTTGTGATTGGATCTCCATCTTCTGAAGGACAGATGGTGGAAGAAAGGCGTCCCCAGAAGGCTTCCTGTATTGCTATGGTTGATCCAGGAGAGAAACACTCCAGAGATTTGTTCTGACCCGCGCAAACAACCACCGATTTTTCTGAAATAACACAAGAGATTGTGAGTCAAACTATAATCCCGTTATCAAACAAGAGAGAAAAAAAACCGCACACTTGAAACATTAATCTGAAAAGAGTATAAGAATATAATTTATGCAGTGTTCACCGACATAGTCCGTGAGCGGGTCAACCTTACTAAATGAAGAAGCTTGTGTAGCAACAAACCTGTCTCGAGGTCGATTTCACTTCTTGGCCGTGCGCCTGTTTGTTGAATTTGCTTTCGCACTGTCGAATAACACAAAAGAAATGTTAAACAAAACAGTAACAAATAAGGATTGTGCAAAAGAGTCTTACGTTTAGGGTGGGAAACACGAAAGACGAAACGTACTAAAACTGTGAGTCATTGGTTTTACTGACCCCTGTACTGATTTTCTACTTGCTTCAACTGGGTCTATAAGCGCGGAAAGAAGAAAGTAACTTCAAAAACTGTACGTTTGTGTTCACAAAGTAAATCTTACCATCTGACCGCATTAATTACTTTGATGTGTTGTTTTGAGATCATCGTATTTACACTAACGAAACAATCGATGAGGTGCAAAATCATAAGGGAAAAAAAAGGAAATGTATTATTTAGCATTCGTTTATTTAAGTGCTACTCCTTTCTCCATTTACTAGTGATACGAGATTTTTCTCTCTTCTATTTCACAGGAACAAAGGAGATCTCTCTCTCCTCTCTTACCTGATAGCTGATCAAGAGTACCAGTTGTTACCGCGACATCTATCAATAAAGCAACAAGAAACCACAAAACGATTACGGAATGTTCCTTCATTCTCACACCACATCCTTCTACATAGTCTCTGGTATATTTCCTTGCAAAAAAACCGTACTATTTCCGATCTGAATGTAAAGATCTACATATCATTGTGAGATTTGGGGGATTTTCATGACCTCGTCACCAGCTAAAGGTCAATTTGTCACAAAGTGCTTAGCAACAAAGTTTAAGTCTACAAAGCTCTTTAAAAGATTTATGATCTCAACATAAATATTCAGCCTCCCGCAAACGTAAAGCCCTTCACTTCCAGTCACAAGGAATTCTCCACTTTGGTTGGTGAGCGCATCCATGAGTAGAAACTAAGACAAATCGTAATCATTGCGAGAGTCCAGCTCTTTCACTAAAAAAAATGTTTGAAAAATAAAAATAAATTTATAAAAAGATGGAAGGAATCTGCAAATCTAGTGATGCACATGTACAACTTACTCGGTACTCCTTTTTACGCACACGGATCAAATAATTTGCAAATAATCATAGTGGACCGTCAGTTCATCGCGTGTTTGAGTACCCTGACTTGTGCCGGTTTATTGTTAATAACCCTGGGGAACTTGTCGTTCCCCAATTGAAATTATTCTTTTTTTTTAGTAAGAAAACACGAAATCCTTGTATTGGGTGTTCACATTTTAACTGAAATCTATAGGTTTGTTTAACCATTGGCCGTTCTGGGGCTATGGCCGTGACGAAGACGAAGATCACCCTTCCTGCTCTGACCCTATATACAGATGACGCCTGAGTTTCCAGCCTTTCCTGTTGTTTTCACTTAGAAAGAGTACAGAGCATGGAAACGGTATTTCTGTCAAATTTCACAGATACATTTGAACAGGAGGTGAAAGAGAGCACTTTCTTCACTCATGACTCCTTGTTGTTTGAATATACGTGAAGTGCAACAACTCTTTCGCAAAACGTTGAAGTCACCTGGGCCCGCTTGCATAAACGTCGTACTCCCTATACTAAGTAAATACGTCGGACGTTAACTCAAGCGTAAATCGTACGTCAATTGCACCAGTTTGGGCTATGCTTAACGTTCAACGTTGCCCAGGACTAAAACCTACGCCTAATAGGGGATAGGCGTAAGCGAGGCGTAGTATGGTCGTAGCTCTCATTTTAATATCCCAAAATGGCGCGTATGATGTTCCTCATGCGAATGATGGAAACTCGACGTGCTATTCGAAGAGAACGAGTCTTTCGTGAGCTTACAAACCCTTTGGACTCTCTTGATGACCTACCGTTTGTACCTCCCGATATCGATTTCACCGACTGACTGAGCCATGTTATTTGAAACTGGCCAAATAATTAGTTTCACAGTATGCAAAGTAGACGTTCACCGTTCTATGCAACCGACTTTGCAAGCGAACATCAGGTGATTTTAGTAGCATCCAACGTCAAGCAGATACAACAGACGTCAACGCCTAGCTAATGACGGACATACATTCGACGTAAGTCGGGCGTACAGGAAACGTCGGGTGTAATTATAAGTCCCAGTCGTACGACCACCTTTTATGCAACCGGGCCCTGGAAGCGCTATGTGTCCAGATTTGCCTATCTTACCCAGTTCCAAGAGAAAGTGAGAGACACAGAGGAAATCTTCGAAAACGTGAATCTCACAAAATATTTATTCATAAATTCATAGCTTCAAATTTGAATATATTGCAATTTAAGATTACGTAGTTATCGCGAAGATGATATAAACAGACGTCCACGTTATATTTGAATCGCATACAGATGTTCAACCCTCGAATATAGCGTTTCGAGCGTTCGGATTGATTAGCGCACTGATTAGCGAGATTATTGGAGTTTGAACTCGAAAACGCACTATAAAGGCGTTGTTCGTTAGGGACATGTCGATGATCTGTCTATCAACCGTGGACGCAGAATTCTGCGATCATTTGTGCAAATATGGGGTACAGAAGGGTACGGACTCTGTGTTACTGTGTTGCAGACACTCGATTGAAACTCGCTCTATCAGTCGTGCTTGAACGAATTGGAACAAAAACAAGAATCTGAAACGACACCTTTTATTAGTGCGTCTTCATGTTAAATAAAATCATCATATTCACGTTTGTTGGGTGTAATATGGGTGAAAACCATCTAGGCGCTACTGACTTGGTTGCCTATTTACCTTCTCAGATGCAAAGCATGCTCGTGGAATGATAATTGAAAGAGAGAAGTGATCCTTGCACTTATCTGGGCAATTTCAGCAATTGTCTCATATAGACACCTGAAAATTTCAGATGGCTCCAACGGAACCCGGGAACCTTGCGATGCCGGTGCAACGCTCAACCAGCAACCGAGCTATGAAGCCACTCAGTTGGGAGCAAGTCATTTTGTTGGGCTCATGTGTTCACGTGAAAGGCCTCGATGAATGAATTAATTGTATATTTAGAGCGGTTTTCAATTGAGTGTCGAAAGTAATTAGCGAATTGCTTTGGTTTTGCATTTACTTCACTCAGTGATTGGTTGAAAGTTCTCGCGCCATTTTTTCAACCAATCAGAAGTGAAACCAAAACCAATCGTGGCTCGCGCGTGCACATTTTCCCGCGCTTTGTGTCGGCTACGTGTAATTACTTCGAGTTTTGATTGGTTTACTGGATTGTCTCCGTCCTTTTTGATTGGCGAAAGTAATTACTTTGGTTTTGGTTTTACGACACTCATTTGAAAACCGCTCCACTATATCAAATGTATATTTATTTCATTCATCGAGTCCTTTTAAGAGAACACATGAGCCCAACAAAGTGCAAGACCTAGTTCCAAATCAGTGGCTTCGTAGCTCTGCACCGGCGTCGCAGAGATCACGGGTTCGAACCCCGTTGAAGACACCTGAGTTTTTCAGGTACCTGCTATAAGACCAAATTGCTTAAATTGTTCAGATAAGAGCGAGGATCACTTCTCTCTTTCGTCTTTATCCCTCCCCTTCTGAAATACATTCATTTCAATCATGGAATAAGAATTGCCAAATATCCTAAGAAAAAAAAAATTAGGATTGTCTCAAGGACAGGATCTGTTGGTTTGTTGTGCGAAATTTTGTGCGTTTTGGTTATACCAGGACATTGGAGTATCGTGTTTTCGCCTTTTCAACGCTACAAGCATGACAGCTTTGGTTTGAATTCTTTTTTTCCTACATAGATTAAGGACATGTGTGCTTTAAAACTGAAGATAAAATGGATCTTTTCTTATCTTTTGGCTACATACGTAGCTAATCCGGTGAAAAAGTGGGACACGGTATTTATAGTGTTTAAAAAGTAGATCACAAAATCGTCTTGTAAAAGCAAATTCCGTCCCTACGATTTTAGAACTCTTTTATACGATTTCACGTAGCACACGTGCGTACACCTTAAATCGCATGATAAGACTAGTGTTCATTACTCAAAACTTGTTGGAATCAAGTTCCCGGCCTTCGGATAACGAGAACTCTTCCAATATCGCGCCATTTAATTAATGGTCAACTATTTACAAGACCGCGGATCTTTGGGTTCAGTTCTTTCTTCGTTATCCTTTTCCAAGTCAAGGCGAGTTTCCAGTGCCAGCAATCCCGAGACCCAGACCATGAACGTTTACTGCTGGTGATTTCTTCTTCTTCTCTTCCGCAAACTTGTCCTTTACAACGGCTTTTACTTTACCAGATTCTTGAGCAGATTCTTTTATAATGGACCCTTTCTCTTCGTTGACGGCATTTTTAGCCTCGGCTTCATTATTTAGCGACACAGCTTTTAATGATACTTTCTGAAGCTTAGGGTCTCCTACCTGGACTGTGGTCGGGAAATTTTTATTGTTTTTTTTTTCCGGTGCGATAGGTTTTTGAGCAGGTGTTTGTTGGTTTTCTTTCTTTTTTTCTGCTGGCCGTAACTTTGACAGGGCTTTTATAGCAATTGTATTGGACGCGTTTTTCTGGCGTGGAATTGACGCTCGTTGGTTTCCAGTCCCTGGTGGTGCGTCCTTTTTTATGTGATGTATTCCTTCAATAATCATACGCTCAATAGCTTGCGCCTGTTCGTCTGTCAGCCCATTGTCAGATCCACCTTCCTCGTTATCCTGTGTTTCGGCAGACGCCTTTATTAAGTTATTGATCTTTTCTAGAGCTTTCAGTCCTCCCATTCCAAGCCGTCCAATGTTTAGGTTTTCCCCAACAACATTGCTGCCGTCCTCCGCTGGAACTTTGACAACTTGCCCGCCGTCAAGTTGCTTCAAATCACTCGCCACATTTTGCGAGGGACCTGGGTTTGGCTTACCGACTGGTGGTTCGTCGTTCTGAATGACGTCTTCTTCAGTCCCTGAAAATGAAAATAAAATGCGGAAGAAGTGCACTGTTAGCAGTCCCCTCTGTGATGGCAGAGGCATAAACATGCGACCCTACATGGTGATGACAGAAAATGATTAACAACAAACAAAACAACATCACTTAACAATGTAGGGCCAACAAAGTATTTGGTGAAGTATTACTCGCTGCAGTTATGTCCAGAAATGCATTTATATAATAGGCCATTTCCGAGTTCCCATGTCTGCCTCCTTTTCAAAGCAAGTCTAAGTGCGAAATTATTGTGATGGTAATTAGTTCTACTTTACAGATGAAAGAAAACTAATTATCACAAGAGAAACGTCGCACATAGACTCGCTTTAAAGACGAGGCAGACATGAACTCGGTAATGGCCTATAAGATACATGCCCAATTTTTACATCCTACTCGAAGCGGTGCCCTTTCAAGTCCAAACATTCGCTACCTATTTCTATCAATAAAGTAAATGTAAAGGTTAGCGGTAGTTTTTGGGCAAGGGTAAATATAGCTGTTTCTGGTGAGCGTTGTTTGGGGTATCCGTACCCTGCGAGCAGTTGGTTTCTCCTTCGCTTCCGGAGTGAGAAACCACTGCGAGCAACCGTTTGATTTTCCATCGAGCATGTGCGAAGTACGTCACACCCCACGTGACGTATTTGACATCACTTCGTCTTATTTGGCGGGAAATCACTACACAGCAGGCTCGGCCAAACGCAGCAGTTACTTAGCTGAACGCACGCGCAAACGCCAAAGCAAGTTTACTAACTCGTTTTACCGGTTGAGATTTAATTTATTCGTCCTTGGCGCTGGACGGCGGCGCACTCAAAGAAACTAACGGTTGCTCGCAGTGGTTTCTCTGTCGGGAAGCGAAGGAGAAACCAACTGATCGCAGGGTAGGGTACACGAGGACATTTCCTCTTTCATTTCAGTTACATGAAGTTAACTCTACCCTTAAAAATCTTCTGGTCAATTTAATTTGGAAAAGCACGCTATTAAGTTCCAAGATTTCTAAAGAACATGAAGATTGATAAGGTTCAATCTGGACCACAAGCGACATTTGCATCGGTGATAAACCACTTGACCGTTGAAGCATGCCGATGAGCAATTGCGAGTTTTCCCAAAGTTTAAATACTCATCACCAAAATTTAAAGTTAACCGGTTTAAAATGGGTGTTAGACTTTTAAAATATTTGTAGATCAGCGCTATTTGGAATGGGTTCTTTGAATTAAACACAGTTGAATGAATACGGTTCGCGCAATGGAGGATTGCATTAAAGATATAAGGAACTGACTTATTGAAGGTCGGCTGTTGCTCAATGATGACCAAACTAAATTTTTAGTTATTGGAACTCCTCAGCAGTTAAATAAATTAAGTCCATCAGTACTTCATGTAGGTGATCACACGATTGATCCTTCGGTTAACTCCGTAAGGAATTTGGGATCGATATTTGACAATTCGATTAGCATGGATTCTCACATAAATCAAGTTTGCAAGACCGCTCTTTTTACCATATTCACAATGGTGGAGATATCGTGATGATATCTTTGACCTTTGGCAACAGGGTCCTGCTGCACTGAATTCCTTCACTGAGTACATTAATTCGCTGTACCCCACGATTAAATTTGAATTAGTTCATTCGGAAAGCAAACTTAATGTTCTAGATGTTACACTCCATCTAGTTGATGGTTTTATCCAAACAGATGTTTACTCTAAACCTACTGATAGCCATTTATATCTTCCTCCATCCAGTGCCCATCCTAAGCATGTTTTCAAGGCAATTCCGTTTGGGGTCGCTTTGAGACTGCGTAGAAATTGCTCTAAGGATTGTTTCCTCAACAAAAGGCTGAAGGAGTATAAGGGCTACCTAGTTGACCAGGGATATCCAGAAGAATTGGTCTCACGAGAATTTTCTAGAGCGGCGAGCATTCCTAGAAATGATTTACTCCAAGCCAAAGTCAGAGATTCCAAAAAGATTTTTCCTTTTGTTCTTACATATAACCCTAATTTACCGTCTATTAATAGGTTGATTAAAAAGCATTTTCATTTTTTGCTCTCATCGCCAAAACTTAAGGAGCTTTTTCCACCGAATTCCATAATTTCATCCTTCCGCAGGTCTAAGAACCTCAAAGAAATTCTGGCACCTTCTAAGTGTAGAAAGGGCTCACCAGAGTCGATTACATTGCCATCAGCGGGGTGTTTCACTTGTAACAAAACCAGATGCGATCTTTGTAAGAACTTCTTGGTCAACTCGCAAACCTTCTCGAGCGCACAAACGTGTAAAACATATTTTGTTCGGCAGAAACTTTCGTGCAATTCAGCGAATGTTATTTATTTGGTTCATTGCAAGAAGTGTAATCTCCAATATGTCGGTTCTACCACGACCGAATTTAAAGTTAGATTTAGAAATCACAAATCTTCTATGAAAACTAACAAAAAAACTTGCGAAGTTGCCTCACATTTTAACCGAACCCCACATGTGTTATCGGACTTTACATTTCAATGTATTGACCAAATTCAAAACAGTACGTCCGAGAACACTGAAAATTTACTCATCACCAAAGAAGCATACTGGAGTGCGCAGTTATTTTCCCTTTCACCTTTTGGGTTGAATAAAAGACAAGAATTCCATTCAAAAAATCGCATCCACTATACTTGACTTTAGCGGACTTAAGGCAAGTTGTTGCATACTTCTTAAGGTGTTTTTTAACACTGAATTTTTTAAAAAGTCCTTTTGTATGCTCTAGATAGTTATAAGTGTTAATTGTGGTTATTTCAGTGTTCAGGGGCCCCCTTCGGGGATTCCTATTGTTTTCTTTGAATTTCTTATGTAACCGGTTTTTATTCATTGTTGTAAAACCCTATTTAAGTTGTAAATTTTTCTACCGACTCTTTTGTAACTGAAGAAGGTCGAGAGACCGAAACGTTTTATAGAATTTTAAATTTTTTTATAGTTTTTAAACCAAAAGTTGTCCATTTTCGGCTTCATTTTTAACCAGTTTTTTATCATCTACCGAATCAGGACTGTGAATCCTTGTGATCCTTTTGGTTGGCATCTTTGTTGGCTCAGGAAGCACTCATAACCGTCTATATATATATATATATATAGTCAGTTAAGTAGATCCCTTGAGCTAACAACGTATCACCCCCAGGAGGATCGCAAATGGATTCACAGTCCAAGTTGAGAAGAAATTGAGAGAAAGTTATGGGAAACTCAACACTGGACAACTTCTGGGGAAAACTGTAATTGCCCTGAGCGGGATTTGAACCCACGTCCCCCTGATCACTAGTCGGGTGTGACGACCACTACACTATCAGGACAACCATGCTGGCAACATGGCTGATTTATCACTTAATGTGTGGCATTTACGTGGGACTTACGGCATTTAATGTGTGGCATTTACGTCCGCCTGTGAATCACATGTTGATCCAGCGTTATCACATAGAAAAACTGGCCCATTAGGGAGTCCCACGTAAATGCCACACATTAAGTGATAAATCAGCCATGTTGCCAGCATGGTTGTCCTGATAGTGTAGTGGTCATCACACCCGACTAGTGATCAGGAGGACGTGGGTTTAAATCCCGCTCAGGGCAATTACAGTTTTCCCCAGAAGTTGTCCAGTGTTGAGTTTCCCATAACTTTCTATAATATATATATATTTATAATTATTATTATGCAGACTTTTTCTTCTGTTTTCGTTGAAAAACATATCTGTTGATCACGTGAGTGAAACCCAAGAATTGTCTGTATTCCTAGACGCGAGCGATGATGAAGTTGGAGAGAGAAGCAAAGGGACTCTTCGTCACGGAGTTTATCATAATCGTCGTGCATTTCAGCACATATCTGCAATTGTTAAGCTTGCTGTGCGAATGAATTGATCTTACCTATGTTTGGATGCGGCCTGCAGCTGTAATTAATAATCAAATACTTTTGAACCCCAGGGCAATTCTCTGCACCATTCTGCACTTGATCATAAGATGCATGAATGTCACACTTTGTAAGTCCATCACATGATTTCTTGACAATTCCGAGACTCTCAGGTGCTCCTGTGCACATGGTTTGTCCATTCTCCGCTGGACAGACGGTTGTTGACTGTCGACCCCAGAATACTGAATTCACTCCAATCTTCCATGAAGCTGGGCACGTGAGACTCGAGTTCTCCGAGTCACACATAACTTCTTCTTTTGCATCTGGTATGCATGTGTAGTTAACTGTGAGGTATTTATTTACTCCAGGGCAATGCTGAGAACCAGGATTTTGCAAGAGCGCATGTCTGGCTTCAAGTTCGCAAGATTCTTTTCCTTCACATCTTCCTTTCACGATGCCTTCTGACTCTGGCGCCGTAAAGCAATCAAGTTGAGTATCACCGTCATCTGACGGACAAATGCTTGCAGACTTCCGCCCCCAGAATACTCCAGTTATAGCAATGTTTGAGCCGGGGTATGAACAACTCAGCGGTTTCTTTTGTGTGGTGCAGATTGTGATTTCTTTCGCTAAAAGTTAAGCCAAAATAGAAAATTGAGAACATCGTTTTGGTCGATGTCTGTTAGTCTAACGACAAACTTGCATCAGAGATAAACGAACAATATAATAAAAATAATGAAAGAAAAATGTGTAAAATAAAATGAATAAAGCAACATACATGATTCCAAGTCTATTTGACTCAAGCCTGCTCCGGCATCCTGACTATGTACCCCACCTAGCAAATGAATTGATAACTTCTAGATATTTCGAGGGAAATATATTGCTCATGTCGAATAAGCAATCACTCATACTATCATAATTTTTGATTCGTTGCTCAAGCTTAATGTCAAGACGTTTAAACAGGTATAGTAATAATCTGATCATCGACTGAAATGAAACTTATGCCTATCTGATAGACCTTGCATTTTCTATAAATCGTCGTTTTAGGTGAATGTACTTACCGTTAACGAAGTACGCCCACCCCACACGAGCGATGACTAAAACCACAATCGCCAGTTCTTCCATACGGATTGTTCTCATAGTGGCCTTTGTAAAGGAAATGAAAAATACGGTCTTGCTCAAAACACCCGTAAAGAAAAAAAAAAGTTCAAAAGCATCAGAGAGAAGAAGCGACCCGGAATCTGACAAATCAAATTTGGGGGCGGGTGGCTCGAAATAAATCAATAACTAGCAGTATTTGCTTAATTAACCAGAAAATGGTCAAGGAAGGCCAGATGGTTGGCAGTCTTATAAAGTAAATTATTTGATGTGAACTCTTTCTAAGCAACGACTGACGTATATTTGTATTCAGCAACTGTTTTTCTTAACAAGCAGGGTAAGGTTATGCAGGTATGCAATTTAACACACAGACAAAACAATTCTGGTTCCTAAAAAATCGTTAACACTCTTAACTGTTAACAAACATATACTTCCCTAGGCAAGTAGGTCAAAACCTACAAAGGGAAATTCGCAAAATATTTTTCAAATACATTAAAGTGATCTACTCGACCATCAAGACGATAATGTTCGTGTTGCGTGAATCGCAAGTTACAAAAAGATCAAACGTTTTGAAAGCGATAACAACCTTAATAAGAAGTACCACGTAGAAACAAAACAAACATAGACAGAAAGCATGTCATATACAATACCTTTTTTGCCGGGATGTTTTTCTTTGTTTTCTCTTTCTATCCACTGCTCTTTACTGTGACTTCACGCGGAAATATTTAATAATGAAACAGCGAATGACGCAACTGAGAACGATGACCCGTTCAGTAAGTTTTCAGCTGTCTACTGGAAACCAAAGCCAGGTGATTTAATGTGGACTCCAGTCAGACGGTATTAAAGTAAATATACTTTTACCATTCGAGCGCCAAACTTTGTCGCGGGCTCTATTGCATTTAATATTTCTGCGTTTTTCCGTGGAGTCCATGTAAGTCGTTTCGATCTCCACGATACACAAAAGGTAGTCTTACGGCTTCGATAGCTCGCAAGGATGAATTGGAGTTTTTCGTTTATTCCAGATACATTATAATCACAAACCATGAAAAAAGGTGAACGAGTGTTAGGAAAGGTTAGATATAATATGGCATATATTTCCCACCGACAAGCAAAGCACCTG
>OX421449.1:865000-867500 GCA_949126865.1 Montipora capitata
ATGAAACAATCTCTGTTAAAGGCGTTGTAGGAAAATTACGTTGGCACACAAGTATGAGCACGCGCTGTTAATGATTAAAAAGATTTAGAATTTATTTCGAATTTACAATGTTGCCTTTTGACAGGTACATGTTACACCACAACAAAATACACACCGCTAAGATCAAAAAATGGCGCGCGATCTACGAATTGCATGCGTGCAAATTTCGTAATATATTTTCATTTTTGTCCGTATTATAATGTTGAAAACACAGGAATAACTGAATCAGTTGTTCAGCCTTAAGATTTTAAGCACGAAACAAACATACACATCTATATTAAAGATCGGTTTATCGTGATTTATTCCCTCCTTTTCCTATTTTCTAGTTTCTGATTAAGCAATATTTTACATCAGGTCAGCTTTATTGAGCTCTTTCAGGAACACATCTATCCTGGCAATCTTACTAACTATAATGTATAACAAAATGATTATATCAGACTTAATTTCTAGAGCACATAAGTCAGTTGATGACTATCGAGCCAAAGTCGACTGTCGACACGTTATGGTATGTACTGCTTGTACACAAAAATATGAGCAAATATCGGACGATGGTGCTTTTTATACAGAAAGAAATTATAAAACATTGAGCGTCCGCATTTCCTCGACCACCGAGTTCAGATACCAAGGGAACCTCCACTCTTACTACAGAAGAAGTTTAAACTAAAGGAAATAATGTTTCCCAACAAATTTGTTCGAAATTTGTTTTAAAAAGTGTTTATGTATAGATAAACTGAATTTTAAAATCGCTTATTTTCACTTCAAATTTCGCGGGCGCCGCCATCTTGAATAATTGGACGTGTTAAGGTTGCCCTATTGTTCTTACACATAGAGTTTTTGTCTAATAACAATAGGGCAACCATAAAACGCCACAAGTATTCAAGATGAAGGCGCACGAGAAATTTGAAAACAAAAACAGGCGATTCTATACCTCTTACTAACCGAGTTCGAGGTCCGTACTGTAAGTTACGGACCGAGTTTTTTCCCTTTGATTTATGGCCCAAGCGCGAAGTACGAAGTACGGACCGAGAAAACGAGGTTAGTAAGATATTTATTATATCTCTGAGGTTAACCGGCGCGCGGGCAAGGAAACTAGTCAAAGTGAAGCGGAAGGTTCAACTGCCACAAAGAATGCCGTGCCAAATCCCAAAAACTAAATCTTCTTGGCTGTTAAGTTTGAAATAGTTGCTTGCAAGATTCAAACAGTTTTCAGTACAAGTTTATGCAACAGAAATGACATGAAAAACTCGCTAGATGATGTTTTGTCGAAATTTTAAATTTAGCGGGCTGTACAGCGGTCCGTACTGTAGAATACGGCCCGCTAATTTAGCCAATTACAGCGCGCGTACTATCTGAGAGATATAATAAAAAAAATATTTATTTCGGATAAAAAACGCTCTCTTTGGAAAAAAAATAGATTGATTCTACTGTAAAGGTTATTTCCTATGATTTAAAGTTGTTTTTTTTGGTTGAAGTGGAGGTTCCCTTTAAGTCCATATGAGTTGTAACTATCGTTATGAACAATGATCATTCTTCAGATTATTTTCAATGATTTGGATGTGCATAGGTTGTCCTTAGATATCTTCTGCATGTCGATTTATTGTTTCTTGTTCTTTTCTTTCACCGTTTTTGCTGCATCTGAAAATGGAGAAGTGCACTTTAGATTGGACTAAACAAATGACATTTCCTCTTTGTCGCTTTATTTTGGCTGAAATTGAGCTGAAATATATTACTGTGGAACATGGTTTTAAAAGAAACCACTGCTGCATCTGCAAATGGCTCAGGTTATTTTATCATGCCTAGCTTCAAGTTACCTCTGACTTTTTGGCGATCTAACACCTGAGGAAATGACATACAATGATTTTACTTTTGAGCAGTGAAGAACGCAACTTTGAGCAGTTCCAATGAGGCCTTCAAAAATACAGGAGCCATTGCCCGGGAGTTTGCGCCGCTTATGTTATGGCTTCAAGTCAAGGTCAATCCGGGATAGCTTCAGACTTCGTTGGAATTGCTTAAGTTGCGCAATCTTCTGCCGCAATGATGACTCCAGAATTAAAATCACTGCGGCCATTACCGCGGACAACATGCATTTTAACATAAGTAAATTCACCACATCAAGCATAAACTGTTTAAAATGGAACTGGCCTTTGAAACAAGAAAAAATATCATTAAATTTCACAAGAAATAACGACATTCAGTTGTCACCTTTCTTAGAAAGTGCATCGATCTCATCACTTGTGAGAGCTTTTTCCCACAGCGTAAGATTGTCAATCTCCATTGAAATTCTGAATTTCGCTAAGAGTGAATTGTTAGGACGTCCAATCTCTAAGGTGGTAAACGCATCCTTTGGCCTAGAAACTGTAACAGCTTTGGTTCTTGCGGCTTCCTTGCCATTCACATAAAGCTTAAGCATATCATCTTTTTTCCAAGTGAAAGCCACATTGATCCACCCTTCAGGAATATC
>OX421449.1:872500-902500 GCA_949126865.1 Montipora capitata
TACGAGAATTAATCATAACTTTAAAACGGCATAAACTAATCAGGCTAACTGAAATCAATCCCGTTAAAACGCAAGAAAATAATAATTGAAATCAAACCTAATCCTAAAACTATAAGAAAGAGTACACAAAGAGTCACTGTGCGGGATCCCGGGTTCAAGACACGTCCTGACCAATGGTTGAATTTGTTCCTGGTAGTCCCTGGTTCAACTTCTCAACTGCACTTGTAAATAGCCAACTAGCTTGCCTCTGGCCAGTTGGGATTCTTAACAGTTGTTGTTGAAGGTTCTGTTCTGTTGTGATTTTGTTTCATTGGCTCTGAAAAGCCCCTATGGGGGGTGGTCAATTAAGTATGTATTTTATTGTATTGTATTGTTCAAGGGCATAGCCACTTCTTTCTAGGGAACTATTCAATAACCGTGTTTTACTTGTCGCTTTTCTGTTCTGAAAGGAAACGGTTAATTCATTGGGTAATGGAGGAATACTAACCAATTGTGTAGGCATCAATGTAACTTGTTCCACCAGCTTCAGCTGTAAAGCGGCCCCTTATTACTGGCTTAGAAGTGTAAGTTCTTGATGAACTCGTTGCATAGCACACACCGCGATTATGTAGAGCGAATGCTTTGAATCCCAATCGTCTGGCAAGAAGAAAACAACTAAATGCTTTCTTTCCACCAGCTACTCTGCCAAGTCTCTTTCCAAGGCTTTTTCCTTTCAAAGAACGGTAGCGTCCCAGCCAACGGTAAC
This sequence comes from Montipora capitata, assembly GCA_949126865.1. Classification (NCBI taxonomy): domain Eukaryota; kingdom Metazoa; phylum Cnidaria; class Anthozoa; order Scleractinia; family Acroporidae; genus Montipora; species Montipora capitata. Next base: position 873,246 of record OX421449.1, read on the forward strand.
GCCCAGAGGTACCGCCCTTTCGTGCCCCAGGTCGCGGCTTGTAAGGTCCTAAAAAAATCGAATAGTGTCATTTTCTTTACAGGATGGGTTGTATAAGGAGAGAATCATTTTGCTAAGCACTTACCCATACCGATGCCGTAAGCATCTATAACACGTGGTCCACCAGCAGTTGCCTTAAACCGGCCGAACAGGCGTTGCTTATTCAAATAGCCTGTTTTATACCTTGACACATAACAGTCTCCTCCGTTTCGCAAAGCAAATGCTCTGTATCTCATTTTATAAGCACGACGACCACAATTGTATACTTTCTTCTTTCCCATCATTCGTCCCACATATTGACCCAGGTCCTTTGTGCTGAGCGACCTGTAGCGACCGAGGAAGTAGTAATACCATTTAGAGCCTGTTGGTCTTGGCCTCAGGTTTCCTGGTAAAAAGACGAGTTGACACCTTTAGGCAAAAAGATCCTCGTTTACTTCAGGGAAAAAGTCCTACAATCAGGATTATGCCGGTTCACTTGCAGTTACTGTAGTATACGTTGCGGACCTATATTGTAGGAAGACATGCGCAGTTGTGTCATAAAAAAGAAAGCACATGTGTAGATTGAATGTGTAGGTTAAATCCGTGTTGTTAATGCTATTTCATTGCGGTTAGATCCGAAATAGTCTAGAGTTACTTGGTTGACTCTAGAGGCAATTTGGTTAAACAAATTAAATCACACAGACTAACCTCTTCCAATCTCGTAGACAATGAGACCACGAGGGTTACTCGTTGGGCCATATTTGGTTAACGGTTCGGCTCTGTACGAGCCGTAACAGTAGAGTTTATCTTTCAGTCCAAAATATCGATAAAGTTTCTCTCGAGCCATGAGTGCGCACTGTTTGGCCCTGTTTACGGTTGGTACTACTCTTCCCAGGTATCGACCGTCTGGGGAGGAACGGCGAGGTGGCAAGTTATAGGTACCAATCCTACGATAGTTCCACAGTTGCTTTGGGAGCTTGGGGAGAGGTCCTGGTCTGAATGGTGGTCTGGGTTGGGGACGTATTCGTGGTTTACTTGAACCTGGAGATAACAATGTTTACTGCAAGCTAGTTCATTTTGCCAAACGTCTGGTTGCCTTGCTTAATAATATACACGAAAAAGTTACTCACTTCTGACTGGCTAAAAAAGGGTGCATTTCTTAAGTAACACGGGTACAAATTTCGAACAAGAGTTCAAATTACAAATAAACACGTTTTCAGTGAAGTTTTGAGTTGAATGAATTTTGAACAATAGTGTTGTAAACGTTTGAATAATCTGTTTCAACCAATCAGTTGATTGGATAAATCAATCAATGGCCGTTTTTATACCAGAGACGCATAATTTGTCTGGCACAAACTTGGGCAAACGTTTTTCTACGTAATGTTACTGGTATAAAGACGGGCACAAGACGCATAATGGGTCTGGACGAACCACCCAGTTTAGCCGTTGCGTCTTCGAAGACGGGTTATGAGTCTTCTAAAGTTCGTCCCGTCTTTACAATAGACGTATAACATGAGAGACTCATAATTCGTCTGGAAGTATTATGCGTCTCTGGTATAAAAACGACGAATCAGTTGAATGAAGTTCACAGAAACTCAAAGCGCGCGCTGTCAAAATTTCACTTGCTTGATTTTGAAAATCAACAATTTTTCAGACTACAAATTGCACTCGAAATCATGTGCTTACTTAGTATACTAATCCTAAAAGTAATTGGAAATGGAACGCAACGATGTCCGGGTTTAATAATTTCTTATTGACTTTGTTCATGCGTTTAAAGCATACGTGACAATTCAATTTTGCTTTCAGCTGTTTTAAGATTTACGGTCAACAATTCCTCAAAAGAGTTATCTCATACTGAAGAAGAAAGTAACGCAGTAGTGCGATTTTTATCATGTTTGAATTTGTAACAATTGTTGTTTGTTTCTGACCTCTTGACATAACATACACCTTGAGACCACCCAATGGAGTTCTTCCTCCTCTTGTGAACCTGGTGGACGTCAAGCGTGATAAGTAGCATTGTGTTCCAGTGCGGACGGCGCGGATGGCAAAAGCTTGAGCGCGTTTCGCTTGAGCCAATCGAAAACACGTCTTTACAGCATTAAAACGGCGTCCTACAGTAATATCTGCACGTCCAAGTCTTGATGGAATTCGATACCTTCCTATATACTGGTATGGCACTACTCTTCTCCCTGGCGAAAATATAAGAAAACAGCGCCCGACCAATCAGTCCCCCTGAGTCGTTAAAAGGCCTCGCCTCGGTTGTTAAAAACGTGGATAACGATATCCACTGGATAAATCGCTATCCAGCGAATAAACACTAGCAAAACCAATTGAGTTATCCAGTGTATAGCGCTATCCACCCTTCGAACAACTGGGCCCTGATGACTTGATTCTGTGGACAAGAGACTATCCCGGTAGGCCGATAATTAGATGTGCTTTGAGTGTGCATATTCACGGTCAAGTGGGTAAATAACTGTAAATACTAAAATCTTCGCTCAGGGCCTTTGGACAACGGCGCTCAGCACATTTATGACTTCATCAGGTGATCAAGGACATTATTTTGATGAAAAAACACAAAATACTGATCATCCCCTGACTCTATCATAACTGCAAATCTACAAGCAAGACAATACAATGAAACCATGCCAGTGCCAAAATTTACATACTAGAAATAAAATAAACACAATGCTGCAATGTTAAATACACCCACCTGGGATTGGAGGCCTGGGTATAGGAGGGCGACCTCCTAAAATTAAATACAGATACGGTCATGTTGCAAGATATAATAAGCGACTTGTCATAAACCATCCTCCAAAATGCCATGGAAAAATTCCACGGCGAAATTCTACTTGAGACAACTGTGTCGAATTACGCAAAGTTTTAATTGCCAAACAGAGGGCGTGCAATATCTAAAGAACATAAAGACCACGGGTTAAGTAAAACACATTCACTAATATAGAATGGTTAACCCGGAGGAAATTAGCTATTCTTTTCACCTTCGAGCAACCCTAAGAGAAAAAGATGTCTCCTTACGGTCTTAATGCGTTTGGTGAGCAACATTTTGATTTCTTAGCTATTCAGTTTGATTGGTGTTCAATAAGACAATTCTTCACCTCAGTGTCGGTGAAATTGGGGAATATTTGTCCTGCTCTTTATTGTTGAGTCAAACATCCACCCTTCCTTCAGAGAAAAACTGTTTAAATATACCAGTCTTAATATAGTAGCCTACCGGATGTTCTGACGTACACTTGAATAGGGCCAAATTTCCCGGATCGGCTAAGGCCATATTTTGTAAATCTTCTACTTGTTAACCGGGTCACATAACAGTAACGGCCGTATCTTATTGCAAAAGCCGAAAACCCTCCGTATTTTGCAATCTTCTCACAGCGCCTGCGTGCGTACAATGGATTTCTGAACTTTCTGACTGGTGTTCCCAGCACACTTGGTGGCGGTGGATTGTACAGTCCCACATACCGGTAGAATGTGCGCCCTGAAACAACAGAGTACAATTGAAGTCAATATTATTTCCAAATGACCATGAATACGACTTGCTTCTGTCTAAAACCAATTTCCCTTCATAAATTGGTAGGCACACATTTTTAGTTATTATTTACTTTTTTTATTAAAACAAAATCTTGCTTCTCGGGATCCACTCTCCCTCATTTGATCATGAGATCATTTTTTTAAGCATTTTTGTCGGTTTTTTTATGTACAGGCCATAAAACGTCTCATTCTAATAACCTAGTGTAATCGTTTAAGTTCCCACGATTTTCCTGTTGTTAGCTCTCGGACTCAGTCGAGTTTCTCCGAACTAGTAACCGGAAGGTCACAGGTCACAGGTTCGACTTCTGTCAGGAGAAATGGGACTATGCCTGTTTCATTGAAGAAAAAATCATTATTTCAACTTGTTTAGCATCTTAGGTTCAAAACGTCGCTCGGCTCAGTGGAAAACCTGTGTCTCAGCTCAAACATTCTCACTGTTAGCTAATGTCTTTCCATTGGACAACAACAGATGGTACATTACCTGGCATTGGTCTCGGTTTAGGTCTGGGTCTTGATCGAGGACTGGGCCTGTATTTTATTTTTTGGACTCCTTCGAATTCAATAAGAGACAATTCACATTACCAATGTGAAAAGTTTTCAAAGAAAAAACCGCGCAACTTGCGGAGAACGATGAATTCGTTCACTACTTTTTATTACAAAGGTTCTAATCAGTAAGAGAGAGGAATTCAGTGTCATAGTGTCTCACTGGACAATTTCAATAAATAATAATAACTAGCGACGGAACAGAAAACGATCCATTCTCGACTATTTCAGTTACCTCTTGCTATGTAAACTTTCAGTGCTCCGGGCGTTCTAGTTCGCGGTCGTCCAAACTTTGTAAATCGACGTGGGTTCTTGAGAGCAAGGAAGCACTGACGGCCAAACCTTAGAGCAAATGACCAGGCGCGTTTCAATCTCGCTAAACGCTGACAGTTTTTCCTCGCATACTTAAGACTTCTTAATCTTATGTCCGGTTCGCCAAGAAACCTCTTTGATTTTGATGGGACACGGTATCGACCATAGTACAGATATTTTGCGCCTGGAAAGAAAACCAAATAGAACTTAGTTATAGATGAGTTTTCATCCTCCGCCAGACAAATAGGCCAAACTACAACTGAAGATTTGTTTCTTTTCAAGCCACGGCCATGGTGGTTATTTAGTAATCGAAAAGTAGAGCGGTTTTCAATTGAGTGTCGAAAGTAATTAGCGAATTGCTTGATTTTTCATTACTTCACTCAGTTATTGGTTCAAAGTTCTCGTGCCACTTTTTCAACCAATCAGAAGTGAAACCAAAACCAATCGTGGCCCGCGCGTGCACATTTTCCCGCGCTTTGTGTCGGCTACATGTAATTGCTTCGAGTTTTGATTGGTTTACTGGATTGTCTCCGTCCTTTTTGATTGGCCAAAGTAATTACTTTGGTTTCGGTTTTTGCGACACTCGATTGAAACTCGCTCTAATGACTCGTTTTTTGCAATAAACACATTTTAAGATAACTTCAAATTAGAGGAAAAACCTTTACCTGGTGGAGGTCTTTGTGGTTGAAACGGTGGTAAGCCTGCGACGAAATCAGGATTTCAAAGAGTTAGTTCAGTGTACGAAGTTTCCTGTTTGTTCTAGCAGCAAAATCTGCGATTCTTCAATCGATTCCTCAGAAACGTGTCAGTCATACTTAACCGATCCCTTTCCATCCTAACCTGGTGGACAGCAACTTTCATTTGCAGTTAAAAATCAGGGAAATAACAAAGATGGTAGTAGAATGCCTCATCAAACCTGTTGGTGGCCTGGGTCTAGGTAATGGAAAAGCTTGTTGTGTTGGCCTGGGTCTTGGTCGAGGCCTTATTCGTGGACGAACTATAGGACAAAATTAATAATAATAGCAACTTTATTCATTCATTTACCTCAATGAAAGGGAAGGGAAGGATACCAGAGGTTCAAGGGTATCAACCCGCATCCGAATGTAATAGCCTTGCATTACAAGGTAATCTAACGTGGGTGCGAGGCAAGTTCGGGTTAAAACTACAAAATAGCCCGAAATTGCATCACATACATGCTAGATTACATTGTAATGCAAATGACTGCGAGTCGATTTTGATGAGGGAGGAAAACAGGGGTAACCGGAGAAAAACCATCGGAGTCAGATTGAGATCGACTAAACCTCAGCCAGCCCACATGTGATCCGAGAACAGGGTTGAACCCAGGTCACAGAGGTGAGAGGCGCAGTTGATAACCTCTAAACCACCCTGACTTTCTAAACTTTGTTTAGAAAAATATTTCTATAAAAATCTTGGGGTTTCTAGGTTCAAGTGCAACAATATAAGGAAACTCGATTTGATGAAAACTGTATACCGAAAAACCATCGAAAGAATAATAGCAATAATGAAAAAATTGAAGGAACGTAGCCAGGATGAGTCATGATAAAAAACTTGAATGGACTTTCTCTGGCTAAATTCTCGGGCTTCTAATTTTCTATATTTTTAGCCAGAGAACGCCCATTCATATTTTTTTATCATAATAGCAATAATAGCAGGAGGCAGTGCGGCCCAGTGGCTGGGACGCTTGCCTTCAGATCCGGTGATCCTGGGTCCAAGACAAGTTCTTACCACTGGTTGAATTTGTTCCTGGCAGTCCTTGGTTCAACTTCTCAGCTTCACTTATAAATAGCCAACTGGTTTGCCTCCGGCCAGTTGGGACTCTTAACAGTTGTTGTTGAATGTTCTGTTCTGTCGTGATTGTGTTTCATTGGTCCTGAAAAGCCCCTATGGGGAGTGGTCAATAAAGTATGTATTTATGTAATAGTAATAAACCTTTATTTTTACACGATAATGTTTAAATCAAATCAAATTAATACATATCATATCGGAGAATAGCCTCTCAGAGCAAAGTAGAGAACCAACAAAGTCAACCCACATTTGACTCCCAATTCTGGGAATCGAACCCAGGCCATATTGGTGGAAGGCGAGTGCTCTCACCACTGCGCCATCCTTGCTCCAATACTTCGATTATACACAAGGAAAGACCCGATGTTACATACATACTCACCTGGACGAATGGGGGAAGGCGGAAGTGGAGGAACAACACGTGAGCCTAGGAGAGAATACAAAGGGAACACACAACATTTACTAAGTATTGTTACTGATTTTGGTGATAGTTGCATTATCTCTAGACTCAGATAACTTACAGAAAGTTTTCCACTGACATTTTTTACGTTGTCAGTGCTAGGTTATGCGACATGAGTTCAATAAAATCATTCGAGCTTTGAGTTGCGGAGCCGCGAAAACGAGAGGTAGAGTCGTGAGAGGTATGGGGCGGAAAATGGAAGGTTACCTCCGAATCGGTTCCGTTGGACGCTAAACCTTTTGACAAGGTGACACCTTGGAATAAATTATCTCTTTTTTCTTTACGACATGAGCCACGATATATGGGTTATTGACCGAGCGTGAGGTCAAGATGGCTGGATATTGGCCAAGTTCTTTTTTCGCGTGTTTATGGACCGAGATAAGGTCCATAAACACGCAAAAAAAGAACGAGGGCAATATCCAGCCATCTTGACCGAACAAGCGTAGTCAATAAAAGATTTATTATATGGGATAAGACACCAAAAAATGATCTTTGAAATTGCGGGACCAAGCGAGAAATCCCGAGCGGGCAGTATAGCTCCATCTTGCCCGCTCGGGTAGCCAATCACAGCGCGGGATTTGGTTCATCTTGCTCGCCCACGGAGCTAGTCATACAATAAAAATACGTCTTCGTTTTTTTATCTAAAGGACGAGGACGAGCAGCTCCTACCTTTGCAAGCTCGTTTTTTAACAGCTCCCACAATGTTTTCCATCGTCTTAAAGTCCGAAGTAATCACATCTCTCCTTGTCGTAGCCATTTGCCGCAACTGCGTCACACTGAATCTTGTACCAATACCCACCGTTACCACTGTCACGCCAGCAAGTCTTAAGTGGCGCGAGGGAGCTGTAACCGAGTCAAGTGACTTGCTGCCTGTTATTATTAAAGCGACCTTTTGTCTTGTTGATCGCGAGAACAATGAGAAGGCTGCAAATCTTAACACTGTTCCAAGCTTAGCTTTACCACCCATAAAGGGAATACGACCCATGACTTTCAATAACGTGGCTTGATTTGTGAAACGGTTGAAGTCGAAGAGCTTTCTTGGTCTCGTGTTGAACTCTATCATGCCAAAGCGAATGGCTCTTGCGGAGACTGAGAACGAAGCCACAATGTGTTTTAAGAAGTTGCGAAGTCGTTGAAAGTTAATGTTGCCAACATTTGTAGAGGCATCCACGATTAAGCCAATGTCCAGCGCACGTGAACACACTTCAAAAAAATGAAGAATTTGTCATACAATATTTTTGAGCACTAAAGAAACAATGTTACATGTGTGTCCCAGTCTGTCCAAACGTTTTTACTTCCTTCACGATATACCGAATACTGTCATTTACAATTTTGCTTTGTTTGGCTGCTCGCTGTTATTTGGGACGGACTTTGTCTTGTCTTTACTCTTTCATACCACATAAGTTCAAGCTTGCTCGAGTTTTTTAATTGTTCAGTTCTTTTTCAGTTTTCTTTTCTTAACAGCTGCACGTGCTTTGTTGTCACAGTATTGCTATTATACGTGCAGTTTTTATGTGTAATTGATGACAGCTTCACTCAGAAAGCGTAGCATAATTAGATTTGTTCATAACTTTTATTTGGCCTCGAGAAGATAATATTATGCAGTCCATTAGGCACGTCTCGAAGCCAGCCATAAAGTCACTGCTGTCAGGTCGTCATGAAAAAATCTAACCATCAAGGTTCAACAATGAATTAAATAAAAAAAGAAATTACCCTTTCCATGGGGCCTGGGTTTAGAAAATCCAGGAGGCATTATTACTGCAAATATCAAAAATAAAATACATTAATGTTCTTACAAAAAAAAAAAACACCAACCAACAACATAATAGAGGAAAACATTATTTTGAGTAAAGTGGTCACGGTAAGAAAAGACTCGGCGTGTGTGCAGAAATGCAGGCAGTTAGATGCATACCGCGGGAAAGCCAAACCAAAGTTTTGCGTAGGTAATCGAATGAGCCAATCATAACAAACACATGCAACAGGTGCAAAGGGCGGGAAAACTCGTTCAAGCAAGTCACAATTACTTCTGATTGGCTATGACTTTACGGTGAGATTCTTGAGCCAATAACCAAGCATAGTACAGCGCAAAGTGCTTGTGAACAGTCGCTTGACAACCACTCTCCCTTTATATAATGTTAAATAAGCCCGTGAATTTTTAGTTTTAACAATGAGGCCAAATGAGAAATATCTTTACTTTTCTGTATCAGATGTGTAAAAACAATGACATACTTCCTGGTGGCGGCTTCACAAATGGTCTGGGACCTAAAATAGAAAATATGGTCATAAAGAAGAAGAAGAAGAAGAAGAAGAAGACCAGTACAGAAATCGATGAAAGGGTAGCTGTTGACTTGCCATTGTGCCATAAGAGATCAGTTATTATCCAATCCTATTTCCTTGACTGAAAAGCTAGCGAGATTAGTTTCAGGCTGAAGAAACTTTAATGTTACGTTGGTGGTTGAATAAGGCACGGAAATGAGTTGTATCAGTTGAGCTGATAGAAGTAAGGTGAACACCGTTAGGAACTCAGAAAGCTGAGTGACCAATCAAACTTAACTTACTCCCGTCTTTTAGAAATAGTCAATTAGAATCCTAATAAATAAAGTCAGGGTACTGGCTGTTTCAAATAATTATACTGATGAGACCAGCGAGACCAGGCAGCCAGTTAAGGACATTATCAATTGATTACAGCCAAAACATGACTGTCTCTGTCCCCACCAAAGCAATTAAGAAAAAATATGGAGCTAATACTTATCTTTCGTATCGGCACCCTCTACCTAAAGAGAAATTAATCATCATTTCGAATTCTCATTTCGTTAATTTATTTCTTTTGTCACTTAACTATGCTTTCAACAACATCTTTGCTCCAGTGGGCGATATGAATACCTCCAAAACTTGCAATTCTTTAAGCGCCCTGATGAAGGTCTAACACTGGAAATGAGAGCTTTGGATGGTCAATTTATATTTATCCAACTGAAGTTTCGTTTTTATTTGAAACCTTTGTCAATGTTGTTGTGCCCCTGGCCTAAGGTAAAATGAAGATAGGTGCTTAGTTCACAAAATGCAAACAAGTTTCTTCTCACCTCTACATGCTTTTAGCGCAATTGACCCAGCAATGGAAAGTAAAGTTCTGAAGCTCGAGGTGAACACAGCCCCGGTTCGTTTTCCCGCCATTTGTTTGAGCTGTGCATAGTTGGCCGCCCGTCCAACGCCGATACTGATTATCGCAACTCCAGCGCGGCGCAAAGTCGCGGCCGGAATAGCAACGTCATCATTGGACTTTCCGTGCGTTATTACAAAGAGAACGTTTCTTTTTCCGTTTAACAAACTTGTGAACAAAGTCTTCTTTACGTATTTCAGAGCTGCACCGGTAAAAGGCCCTCCTCTGAAGAATGGAGTACTGCTGATAGCTCTCAACAAACTTTTATTTCTTCCAATGTAACTGAAAAAAAAAAAGGATATCCTTGCTCAACCTTTGATTCTTGGACAAATAATTCATGATATTGTCAAAACTGTGTTTCCTTACTTCAACTTGCCGATATATTAAACACACCATATAATCTTAGTTTTCCCCTGTTATAATTCGGTAAAACATGATTATTGCATGCAAAACTAAAACGACTGATCACTGCAAAGTTTAAGTTTATCCTTCTCTGGTCTAATGAATGAGGATGAACGTACTTAACTTACACAATGAAGAAAATTTCCTCAGAAAACCACAAAACTACTCAGATTTCTTTATTTCTTTATTTATTGAGATACCTGGAAAACCCAAAGACTTTTGTTGATCTCTTGGAGTAGGACACAAGACCAAACCTAGCGCGAGGGAAGGATACCACAAGCTTCTTGATGAAACGAAGACTGCGTTGGAAATTAGCGGAGCTTATTTTACCGCTCTCTAGTAAGAATGCAATCTCTAGTTTTTGGAGGCATACTAAAGAAAAAAATATTGAGTCATTATGATCGCAAGGTTAAATATGTTATCACCAAATACCCACCAATAAATTAACAAGAAAGTAGAAATTGACTTTGTCGCCACCCCACCCCCTTTCCTCCAGGTTTACCTTTTATGTTAGCGGTCCCCGAACGTGCAGATACGATTCACCCATAGACACTGATTTCAAATTGTTTTCTAGAGAAGAACTTTTCAAGTGTGAAGGGTAGCAATAACTAATATCAGAAACCCATAAGGGTTGAAACGTGTAACGCGCGTTCACAGCTTCCGAATATTCAGTGCGAACTGATTGGTTGAATGTTTCAGTGCTAAGTACCATATTTGGAAACCCCTCGCTCTTTTTGTTCCAAATATGGTACTTAGGAAATTGAATATTCAGAAGCTTGTTTCCCAGCACACAAGAGGCCGTTGCACGTTTCAACCCTTATGGGTTTCTGCTAATATGTAATATGTTTCACGAACAATTTTTGCGAAGTTTCAAAGAAAATTTTTACGTAGTCTAATTTCTCAGCTGATGAACCTGGTATCATATTAAAGCTTTTTCATTCCGTATGCTACATTAGTTATTCCATTTCTTATAGAAGCACTACTTAAGTATTGAAGTTTTTCGAGATCAGGTTAAACTAACTTACCTGGACCTAATGGTTTTGGCAGGGAAGGCGCTGGAAGACGGCCTGTGAAGGAATGCAAAGTACGACGCAACTTACTCTTTATCTAGGCAATACTCTCCGGAACGTAAAACTTATAGTAAATTACGAAATTGTCTGAGAACAAGATAATTAAGGCGGCTACACTTCAGGAAAGGAAAGGAACTTTATTTAAGTGTCTAGTCGCTATAGCGTTGAGCACTAATTGGGGACACAGTAAACTGAAATTAACAAACTTTGATTTTTGAGGAGAGGGGAAAGCCGGAATACTGGAGAAAACCTGTCGGTGCAGAATAGAGAACCAGGGAATCGAACCCGGGCAATTGGTGGGAGAGGAGTGCTCTCATCACTGCGCCATCCCTTCCTTCACCCACAAAGAGAAAAACAGAGTTTTTGCTTAGTCGCTATGTTAAAGGGAAGCAAAAACTTTCCTTTTAATGGGTTCTTCGAGTAACATTTCAACATGAAGAAGTCTTCCTCGCACTTACCCGGACAATTTAAGCAATTGTGTCTGAAAAATGCATTCAGTAACTTTTCAAGACGATCGCGTTTTTTTGCGTTGAAGTCAAAACCTCTAACATTTCATTTAATTGCTTCCGTTTTGATTAAGGTTTCGACACTTATTATGGTTAAAAATGCCTTACCACTTGACTTGAAGCACACATTTTTCCCAGCAGCAATCTGTCTCCTAGATAGAGCTGTGTTGTAAATCTGTACACATGCCAGGCGGCCTTTAAAGAACCGAGAACCTTTTATTTTCGCTCCAAGCCGGACATGATAGTTCGTTGCCAGTCGGATTCTCCCAATAATCTCTCGCTTTACCAACCGATTGTTTACGTAAAGTCTTGCCTCTCCTCTCCTTCGATTATAAGTGCCCGTTACGTAACTCCAACTTCGTCGGTAAATCCTGGAAAGGAGCGGCTTAGTGAGGACGCGACCCCGACGCCGGACAAACCGCACATACAGCAAGGTAGGGGTGACCATCCATATCTGTACCCCTTGACCCGTTGGGTTATAATTGATAAGAGGCCCAGCACCCTCTGGAAAAACCCAAAGCGATATAGTGATAGATTTCACGGTGTCCAATAAGCCAGTGTTGGGAAGTTGAATGAAACTGTTCGGTCTACCGAAGAATTGATACGATGTGCCTTGTTTCCTGTCAGGGCCCGGAGCAGGACGAACGCTGCCGAAGATTGCCGGAGGGTTCTTTCGACCACTGAGGTCTTTGCCTTTAACAACACTACTTAGTGGGTATACTGCCATCGGATTGTATGAGGCTGGTGGAGATAAATCAAAGTAAATTAATTGCCGGGTTATTACAAGGAACTCTGAACTCTGCAGTCCTTTGAGAGAATAGATTTGGCATAAATTATTCTACAAAAGCAACTACCTTGTTTGATTTTAAAACACCATATCATTTGTTAGATTTATTGACATACTTACGTCGAGGGACTCTTGGTCGTTTTGGGCGATGAATAATAGGTCGAACGGCTGGACGAGCTATAGAAACAAAATACAATGAATCAATCTAAGCTCAAGCTTTCTATATGTAGTTAACTTCACAGCATCGCTACTCGATGAAAAATAACATGAAACCGCTAGAACAGGAGCGAAGAAGAAGAAGAACATACAAGGTAGTGTTTTCCTTTATTTAATTCATTGCTGTCTTGATGTTTTATTTGAACCACAACTACATTTTGCGTTTATTGTTGTACTCCGGTAACCCATTATCTTTACTCTGGGATATTTTACATTGGCATTAATGTAAAGAGCTTTTCATTCCGTCGCTTCTTTTATCTCCAATTTACGCTCTCGTTGTATTCTTAGAAATGTCATTGGATTGCCAGCAAATATTTTAGCGATTTCGTTTTTCAAAAATGGTATATATGCGGAAATTTTTATGAACTTCAACTTGACTTGACGATCGAAACGTCGTAATTTTTATTTGCTCGTTTTATAAGCGTTTCTTCAAGGCCTTAGATTAATTCCATTCGTTTTGAGCCATTTTTAACGAAACTAAAAGTATTCAGTTTCCTCGCCTTTCTTGCCGTTAATGGTCCATATACTCCGGCCCACTTGATTAGGCGTGGTATTCTTTGTTTGCCTGTCGGGATTGCATAATGTGTATATGGGATGAAATAGGACCGTCACAGTTGTGTCTATACTGGCTGCGATCAATTTATCTACCATTCACCTCATTTTTCACCTTAAGTATATAGTGCACGGAATAAGAGCTCTGCGGCTGATGGATCCTGGATCAACCAGAAAGTGACGTCATCTGTAGGAATCATTGGGAGGAATCTATAGGGTTGTTCAATTTTGATATAACTGAGTTCTCCATCTTTTTGAGGTAGTTGCAGAAATTGCTGTGAAAGTTGTCGTTATTCGGCCATTTTATTGCAATGATATGAAGTGATATTACTTGTGAAAGCTCTCCATCCAATATATCTTGTCTCACAGGGCGTTTTCCATTTACCAAGAAATTCCGGAAATTCCGGTTGGGATGTAAATGGAACACACGTTTTTGGTTCGTTCCACTGGAAAATTTCCGGAATAAAAGGAACTTCTGAAAAGGTAGTCCTGTTTTCCCATTGGAAACTTTCCGATGGAAATGTGTGTTCCATTTACAACTTTTGAAAGGTCTTACCACTTCCAGGCTATTCACCGCCACATTTTTAAATTTTGGCGCGTAAAATCGCAATCACTGGGCGGCGAACGGACCTGAGTTAAATGGAACACGTTTTTCACCCGATGGAAATTTCCACCGAAATTTGCGGAAATTTTTTGTAAATGGTAAACAACCACAGACTTTCATCATATGCAACCAAATCGGCCGGTTCGGGGAATCCGACTTTATGTTCACCTTTGATCGCGTCGTTCTTTACTTCTTACAAAATCCATATGTTCCTTAGACGATCATCTGGTTACAGACGAAGCCTTCGTGTATGAATAGTCAATCATAACCATAAGTGTTCAGCTCATTAGATATTCACGTCATGTCTTGTCTGAGCCTTCTCATATTTTTTAACACACAAAAATAGGTATTGTACTCCTAAAGTGACTTTCGCCCCTTCGCAACAACAAATTTATTAAATTGTACAATCCTACAGATTCTACAGACGCCACGTTTCTGGTTGACTCACGATCCACCAGCCCCAGAAACCCCATTCAATACACTACCAGCGTACTAGTGCACTGTCACGCGGGTTTCCCGTTGGGTAGGGATTACCTCAAACGGAAATTCAATCTGCATTCTCTTGATGTATAGAGCGTTTTCGAAAGACTTCACGGCGGTCATGTTGGTGTTCCAAAGCAAAGAAATGGCGGTCACGATGGGGTACCAAACTAATCCTTCGGTAAATGAACTCTATGTTTATACAAAAAAGTTCCTTTTATTTCAGGAATCCAATATGGCGACTGGTCACGTGAGTGAAAACGTTCTGTACACGATTAAACACTCAGACGGCTGATAACGACCTAAAAATCGACTGCTGTGATGATTTTAGCATACAGGTGTTAAACATGCGCATGCACGTGCCCATACATTATACACTGAATGTGCACATGCACGTGCACGTACATTACATACTTGACCTGCATCCGCACCTCGTCTTTTATGCACGTGTAAATAATTTTCATTTTAGTTAAGACGTTGAGAAAGAAACTGTACATTTCGCCGTTCCCTCTGATAGAGTAACACAGGTGCCGAAATTTAGCATTGTATCCGCTCGAGTTAACGCAGGAAAATGATCTAGTTATTGTACTCAAAGATTTAACAAAACTGTAAGCACACTTCAACGAATCAATCAAGTTCACCTGATGGGAATTTGGATTGACAGTTGATTGATGATGATACCCTCAGCTTGTTTTATTTGCAGGAGGGCTCCACAACGGTTAGGTATATAGTCTCCCCAACCTACCTGTCTTAAAGCATTTTCTCGCTGCAAGCCGCACTTGCGCCTCGTTGAGTGGAGCTGCATACACTTGCAGACACGTGACTTTACCCTTAAAGTAACGAGTGTCTCCAATCCTCGCTCCCATGCGCACGGGATAATTGGTCGCTAATCGAATTCGACCAATAAACCTTTTAGCAATTTTCCTTCCATTTCTCCACAAAGCTGCTATTCCAGTCTTCCTATCGTAACTGGCTCCCAGGAACTGCCATTTTCTAAGCTGTATTGGCCTGCTTCTCAAAGGGCGGGTGAATTGCCTTCCCTTGCGTCCAGCAAATTGGACATATAGCTCTCTTGGCGCTAGCATCCAGAAATGAACTCCATATGCACCCGGATGGTAATTAAACAAAGGACCAGCGGGTCCTTCAGGGTAAAACCACGCCAGTATTGTCATACTGTGAGAAGTGTCAAGAGCTCCACCCTTTCTGTTTGGAAAATGAATGTAACTTGTTTTTTGACCCAGCAGTCTGATGGAACCGCCTGAGCGACCGAGAGGTCCTGGAGCATAGCGAACATTTCGAAGTCTTGCGGATATGCTCCTGTTTGTTAACTCCCCGCCTCCTACGGCCTTGTTTAGTGGGAAAAATGCCGAAGGCGAGGGAAGATCTGAAAATTATTAAAGAAATGAAATAGCTTTTAACGTTAAACCCATGACATCAATTTTCTATATCTATCTATCTATCGACAGCAGTCCAAATGTTGTATTTGTTCGCCAACCAGGTTTCCCTGTTGCAGACAATGAGAGATAAAATAACTCTGGAACCAAGTCACACTGGTACTGAATACCAATTTTTCAAGCGTCTATAAGAGACTACTGATTAAATTGTCCAGATAAAGGCGACGATCACTTTTCCCGGCCCTTTCATCTATAACCCGCATCTATTTCATTCATCGAGTCCTTTCACGGGAACACATGAACCCAACAAACTGACCTGCTCCCAACTGAGTGGCTTCGTAACTCATTTGGTAGAGCATTGCACGGGCATAGAGTTCTAAAGCTGACGTTATAAAAGTTAAATTTCTGAAATTAAGGGATTCGTTGGAATGTTTTAAAAGAACACCATCTGAAAGGCCTAGTTGCCAAAAACTAGCATCGTGGGACAAATTGTCTCGGAGATACTATTCCCGCTTTGCTCTGATGACTTCATACAAATCCCTCTAAATTTGACTCCGTTCCCAATGTAATGAACTGAGTCAAATTTTAAAGGATTTGTATGAAGTCATCAGAGCATAACTGGGCTAATATCTCAAACACATTTTGCCCTGAAATGTTAATTTTTGGCGAGTAGGCCTTTTGGATGTTATTCTTTCATAAGACCCCGAACAATGCCATAATTTCACAAATGTAATTCGTATGACGTCACACTTTAGGACTTCGAATCCCCTTGACGCCACACTGATGAATTTTTAAATTGTTCAGATCAGTCCAAAAAACGGCTGCGAGTGAGACTAATCAGCGCGAGGATCACTTCCCCTTTCGACTCAGATTGCCATGAAGGTTTACGAAGATTATTGCTGTTTTGGTACATCACCCTTACACTCTACCTGGTTGAATTCAATACTTACTCAATGGCTTCTTTGGAGGAATGTGTGGTCGGACTGGGCCTTTAGAAGAAAACAAATAATTACACAAACGTTACTGAGCCGCCAATAATAAATTTAATTTGAGAGGATGGTAAGATCGAAAAAAACCTTTTTACGGTCAATTTTCTAGACAGGGAAAAGTTTCTTTCAAGTTCTAGTTAGTCGAAATCCACACAATATCTACTTCACTGCTTCATCAAGTTGAAGCTGTACCTGTGTAGGCAGAGCGCGAAATATCTGACTCAAAAAGAACAGAAAGAAAAATGAGGACGAGAGACAAAAAAAACAAGGACAAGGATATAACAAATGAAAATATTAATCAAATATTTTCTCATCAAGGGAAGGAAATGTTATCATAAGTGCAAGCTTCGATTTAACAACAACAACAAAAACAACAGTAAAAATAAAGGTAATAATACAGCAATCGAATCCGAGCCAAATTGATCTAAGGCAAGTGTTCTCAACACTGAGCTAACCTCGGTCGGCAAAGGCTAAATAATCAGTAGATGTTTGAGCAGCGAGTATCAGGAAATCCGACATTTAGGTTGAAAAGCTACAGCGCATTTTTCAGCTCACTTTTACAACATTCACTGAGAAGAGTAAATGTTCTTTCTTAAAACAAACCAAAATATTCAGACAATACGTACGTTGTGTAAAGCAGGTTCTTTGCCTTCCGCGAATTTCTTTCGGAGAAAGAGCGTAATTAAACACTTGAAAGCAAGAAATGCTTCCAGTGAATCGGCGTTTGTCGCCAATCTTTATCCCCATCCTGATTGGATAATTAGTAGCCAATCGAAATCGTCCGATCCACTTTCGCGCTACTTGATAGTTATTTATCCACAATTTTCCAACTCCGGATTTGTGGTCGTAACTGCAACCAACAAATTGCCAACGATTCAACCTTATGCGCCTACTCCGCAACGCGACCGTGTAGAGCCGTCTCCTTCCGCCGTGTTTTCCACGACGGGTGAAACGTGCCATCAACGTTCGCGGTGTTTCAAGCCAGAACTGAAGGCCAATTCCATTGGGGTGATAATTTGCAATGGGTCCAGGATTTCCACGTGGCTTAACCCAGGCTAATAAAGTAATGGAGTATTTTGTGTCCAGAGGTCCTCTGTTGGGGAACTCGATAAAGCTGTTTCGCCTTCCCGTGAAACGATAAGCTGTGCGGGGTTGACCGTCGGGTCCATAATCAGGATACACTCTTCGCAATCTGGCAGGGCGGTTACCATTTTTGCTAATATCCCGTCCCCTTGATGCTGCACTCAATGGGTACACTGCTACCAACTTATTACACGCTGAGATTAAAGGGGAAAGAAACAGTAATAATGTTTGGTTTATCTACATGGAAACCTTATTGTCTCATGCAACTGTCATGAAACGCACTCAAAACTGATATCCAAGACAATAAAACTGTCCCAAAAGACCCGCAAATACATTAAAGTCTGCTATCGATGCATGTTGAGCAGGATATTTTAAACGGTGGCAAACCAACATGTTTTCTCGATTATCATTATTGCAAATGAGATTCATCATTTCATAAATATGTTTGTACAATACATCATGTTGTTGAGAATCCGTTTCTTTCTACTAAATAAAATTTACTCACGCTTTAATGACTTTGGAGGTTTTATCGTTGGTTTAATAAACGGGTGACTTCCTGAAATAAAAATAAGATTATATTGGAGAAATTAATGATAACCAAATGACATGAATGTCATAACTCTGACCCATGACAATGAAATGAGAAGACTCGAGCAAGCGATAAATCTTGGTAAGGCACCAACAAATACCCTGTGTTATTTCTTGCCGATAGAGCTGACACCTTTTGCAAAACAGGTGCTGCTTCATGTCGTTAAAATTAGAATGGCGTCCGCCACTAACCTATTCATTAACTATTAAAGTCTCTGGATTTTGCTTTCATTGTAATTAACGACTGTTTTGTCGATAGTTGTTGACAAATAATAATTGTTAATGAAGTCAATTTTAGGTTTAAAGGTTTAAATAATACTTTGTGCACTTTGTTAACTATAGTCGACAGACCAGATGAATCCTATTCGCAGGAGGGAACAAAGAAAAAGAATGAAAAATTCTAAGAAACAAACGGACTGAAAAAATTTACCTGTGCTTCTGAAACAGCTCTTTTCTAAATTAACAACCTGGTGGCTGCGGAGAGCTTTATCAAAAAACTGTAGGCATGAGACTTGACCTCGGAAGTATTGTTTATCTCCCGGCCTCGCTCCCAAGAAAACGTCGTGATTGGTGGCGAGTTCAATGGA
Organism: Montipora capitata; assembly: GCA_949126865.1. Classification (NCBI taxonomy): domain Eukaryota; kingdom Metazoa; phylum Cnidaria; class Anthozoa; order Scleractinia; family Acroporidae; genus Montipora; species Montipora capitata. The sequence goes on from OX421449.1 coordinate 892,340, forward strand.
ACCGATTTTCTTGCGCACAACTGGTTTACTGTTTACGAAGAGCGTTGCAATGCCCGATGGCTGATCATATGATATTCCAAAGTGGTTCCATTTCCAAGGTGAAACTCCATCCACGCTCGCCAAATATGGCTTTTTCTTTCGAGTTACCCTTGTTACAAACTCAGCAAACACCATGTTACGCCTCATCATCCATAATCTAACTGCGAAACCTTTCTTTGCAAATTGGACTATGGGTCCAATGCGGTTCTTAGGCAATGCCCATATGAGAATCGTCATAGACTTTCTCGTGTCCATTCTTCCAGCGTTTGGAATTTTGATATAGCTGTCGGGCCTTCCCCTGAATTCATATGCTCCTCCTCTTAGTTTATCAGGTCCATTTACCACTTTCACGTTACTAAGGATAGCACTGGGATTTCGTTTCAGTTTCTCCACGCCTCGAAACCGTTTGTTCAATGGATACACGATGACAGGCGAAACAGGAACTACAACATGAGTGATATTACAATTTAATCATTAATACGAAACAACATGGTGGAACAAGCCATTTTTTAAACTTGATGTTTCGTGTGCGTAACCGTTGCAATTTTGGAAGACGCAGAGAGGTCTGGGTCCGAGATTAAGAAGAGCGATCTTGACACTAAAACTACAATTAGCTGTTACTTATTAACGCAAAGTAACAGCTTTTCACTGGTAAGGTTAGTATTAAGAGCAGGCTTAAGTTCCTGTATAAAGAATTCATTTTACAGCAATAATCAGTTTGACTGATGTAAGAATGTCAAGAATGTTTCCTGAACCAATCCCGAGACATGTTGTTATAGCTGCCTACCAACCCCAGAAGAGAACTCTCGAAAACGAGCATGTTGGCTTCACTGCAGTTGCCATTGTCTCTCTCTGCAACAAGAGAGATGGTCTGTTCTCATGAGGATTAGATTCAGGTACATTATAGAAACCTTAGAAATGGGCAAGTTATTTCGCATGGCAGCAATTGCAGTCTCACTTACATGATGGGTGTGGTGTGGGCCGTGTTGGGTGTGGGGTGGTGACAGGCACAGGAGGACCACCTGAAACAAGAAAAGGGACATTTGAATAATCATCGTCTTTTGGCATAGTTGGAATTGTCGAGTGGACACAAACAAGGGAATACGAGGAAGGAGAACGAAACCCTACGCCTCACGAAAATTATTTACAATCTGTACTTTCCAAGTGCCCATGTTGTGAAGGTTATTTTTGTCAGTTGTTCCTATAGGACTGCGAGATCCCCTTTCACTGACCAGTGAGGTGACTTCCTTTAAAAAGCCACGCAGTATAACTTGACATAAGTACTAAAGAATAACTAATACCATGACCAAAGGTGGGGGATTCGCTCAATTACCTCATGTCCTCTTCATGGAAACTACAAGTTTAGCAATCCCAATCCTGCTCACATTAGGAGTTTCCTTGGCGGGAATAAAGAAACATTGGTCCGTGAAACAAATTGCGAACAGTTTTTAAAAGTCATACGAAAGTCGCTCTAATAAACAGTGCGACGTGAAAGAACCCTAGAGGTGACTGAATGCTTGAGGATATTGTGAACGTCATGCTACTCTGAAATTCGATGGCAAATAAAATGTATGATATGATACGGGGAGCGGTTTTCAAATGAGTGTCGTAAAACAAATGCCAAATTAAAGTAGTAACCTCGATCGATCACAACAGGTGCAAACAGAGCAATGACCCAATCCTGATTCCTAGCAATAATGGCGTGTGCAATTCGCGATTGGTTTTGGTTTTCCTTCTCATTGGTTGATAAACTGGTGAGATCCTTAAACCAATCACTAAGCGTAGAAATTGCAATGGTGTACGTTCGACAGTCCATTGAAAATTGCTCTAATACAATGGAATACTCACCTCTTATGCATTGCTTCATGGCCCTTTCCACCTGCTTTTGATGCAAAGCAAATCGATACAGTTGTACACAGGCGATGGCTCCTTTGTAATACCGAGGATCGCCGATTTTTGCTCCGATCCTTATCGGTCCATTCGTTGATAATCCGATTCTGCCGATCTTGCGCGTTGCTACGTTCCTTGCGTTAACCCACAGCCTGGCGTACGTACCGTCGTAAGATGTCCCTACGAAACTCCACGCGTTTCGTCTTAATACAGACTTAGAGACAGGAGAAGTCAAGGCACCTCCTACCTTTACGTAACGAGCAAAAAGCGTTTTGGAATTTAGCAGCCATAAGTGTGTTTCCCATGCAGGTCCTATGCCATAATTAATGATCGGTCCTGAGATACCATTGGGTTTAATCCACGCAAAAATCGAGATAACGGATGTTGCACGCAGTTTTCCCTGATTGGGGATTTGAATGAAGCTATTTGAAACACCACGAAGCTCAACTGAAGAGCTAGGTAGGCCATCAGGGCCTTTTGTCAGGCCGACGTTACTAAATTTTGCACCAGGTGCTTTGTTGGGGCTCATGTCTCGGCCCCTGCTGATTGGATTAAATGGATATAGTCCCATGAGCATCGGGAGAGCTGCAAAAGGGAACACTACACTGTTAAATTAAAAGAAAGTCAAATCAGCATTTCCATGAAAAATAAACATTTCCATCTTTGAAATTCATTAACAAACCCATTCCATCCAACTCCCACGAGCACATTCCCAAAAGAAACACAATTTACCTGGCATTGGCTTTGTCGGTTTGGGTCTGGGCTCTAAGAACAAATGCGAAGGCAAGATTGGAAAGATCGTTAGTCAGTAAGAAGTATTTAAAGTAAAAAACATATAGAAGCCACAGATTTTGTGGTCTATTACAGCACCTCTATGTTCCATAGCAAAGCCAATGATAGTACACAGTGATTGTTTAACTGAACGTCGAATTTTATTATCATAAAGCAGATCATGAATGTTAACCCTGGTAAATAAAATGAAGGGATATTCCTTTTCGACTGTGACTCGTAGGTTCGTTTGATGCCTGCAAAGGAGCACTCGGATTTTTTCCAACTATCCCCGAGTCCTAGCTCCTATGAGTCTACTACATAGCTAAGTGGTAGACCGTCCGAACTAGTAATCGGAAGGTCGTAGGATAGACTCTGGTTCGGGAGCACTCGGTTTTTTCCCGAGTATCCCCGAGTCACCATCAAGATAAGAATACCTCGAAATATACAAGATATCACCGTCACCGGTGAGGGTGGGGACCCTGACGTCTGGTGTGGCGTCGCTCTCTGCGCTGAATTAACCGGGGATGCTGATACGGCCTTCTTCGGATCCCCTAGTGTAGGAGAGTTTCTCCATTCTCTGCGGTCTTGAGCTTTCTTATACCAGACTAATACTAATCTAATTATTCCACCTAATCAGATGACGCCCAAACAACAAAATGTACAGCACATGGCGCGAGAAAGTGTTATCGTGGAATCAAGTACCTTAGTAGAAAAGGGGCGACTCGATAATTGCTTCAGCCCGCTCGGCTCGCCTGGCCCGTTCATTTTATTGTTGACTGCGTGCTTCTGTGAACAATCTAGTTCTATTGTTCCCTTTGATTTGGGTCAGTCTGTGTCGCCAATCATCATGACGAGTAACAGAAAAGCACAGCAAAAGTTTTTCTAAGACCCCATCCGCAAGGCTTTTTCTTTATGGATTTGTCGTCCGTCCACGTGTATCCGGCGAACCCGGCATGCGAATCCACAACTTTTTTAATCCTCTCTCCAGAGTGGAAACTTTTGAATACGCAAAGAATTTGGGATCATATGGACAGTCGAATCCGAATATTTTTAAATCTGATGACGTTACAAACTCAGATCCAGTCTTTACCGCGTAAATTTCAACATGACCGCTGAACGAAAACTCGCACGCCTGATGGCGCAAAGAGGAGTCCAGGATACTAGAATGGATCCCGGATACGTGTGGAGGGGCAAATTCGATTTGAATAAGTTACGTGTGGACGTGAAAATTTTTGAATCCGGAGAGAAAAAGTTGCGGATTCAAAAGTATCCGGATACGTGTGGACGGGGCCTAAACAAATAAATGAGTGAGTTTCTAAAAAAACTATGGTGCTGTGTCGTTGGAAGACTAAAACTTGTACACATAAATGTGGTTTTATTAAAGGAGTTGATAAAGGTCGAATGTCCACGGTGAAAAGAATCCATGGTCGACGCTTCGAGGGTTAGACCTTCGCCAGAGAGTTGGGATTATATTCTATACGGTGCTAATTCGATCTTTATCAACTCGTTTGAAATTTACGTGTTTTTCTAAACAGTTTACTTTCGAACATAAACGCACAATATTACCCAATCTTACTTCGTCTAAAACATTTTCTTTTTAGCGCACGGATCTGAGGTCCAATCAAAGGTTTGTTGAAAATCTGCAAACATGAGATGCTTCCTTTGAAGACTCTGCGGTCATTCGGTTTCAATCCCATCACAGCCGGGTAGTTCGTTGCCAACTTGTAACTACCAACAGGTCGCTATCGGAATAGAGAAACACAGAGTCAACCTTTTCGAGTGCGTACTGTAAGAACAGGTTGTAAAATCATTTAGTAGTCAAAATCATCGAGCCAAATTCAGACGAAGACAATCGGTCCTATTTTCATTCGAATATAGATTTAACGATAAAAGACGTAAAATTACCAAAATACACTCTTTTCCGGATGAAAATGGCAATTTTGAAAGGTACAGTTTTTGCGAATGCTGATACTGAAACTCGGTTATTTCTCATCAGTGTGACACGCAGGAAATAATGATCGCAATTTCGAATACATGGCGCCCGATGTACTTGCTACCTAAGCTCCCGTGGGGAAACGATCTGTCACACAAGATCTTGGGGCCGAAATTTCTCTCCCTCACTTCCTTACCGGGCACAACGTATCTGAAAGAAGCAAGAGACTAAAAGGACTAGTATAAGCGACTTGCACGCTGGAATCGCGGGCTTAATCACAGTGCTCTCACGCAGTGTCAGCAGGTATTACTTTTGGTTCTTTTCTCTTCTAAGAACTGGTTGGAGTTCAGCCCTTTGCCTTCTTTTTTTTCATGATAACTGATCTTCCAGACTGCCGCAACAATAGGCCATTCCTTGTTCATGTCTGCCTCCTCTTCAAAGCGAGTCTAATTGCGAAGTTTTCCTTATGAAAATTAGTTTTCATTCTTATGTAAATTAGAACTAATTCCCATCACAAAAACTTCGCAACTAGACTCGCTTTGAAGTGGAGGCAGACATGAACAAGGAAATGCCCTTTTGTTGTGGCAGTCTGGAAGATCAGTTATAATAAAAAGAAGGCAAAGGGCCTGGAAATACTGTCATGCATCATTCCGCGGGTTAGTCTACTTCAGAAGCCCATAAGCCAAAAGTGTCGATCTCACTCATTTGGCCTTGTCCCATCAGTTTACGATATTAGGGAGCGTTAGCAACGACAGCGGCGACGGCAACAAGAACGCCCTGCACGTGCGTTTTTCACTTTCGTCCATTTCTTTGCCTTCGTCAGCAAACAACAACGTGAAATAGCCAGATTTGAGTTGTTATCAAGAACGTCAGCACTTGAGGATAAATTTTAATTTTCTCCTCCAAAAAAAGTGCCGTTCAGACTACCACACCCTTGTCATATTAAAAAGGTTGAACTAGTTACGAAGTAATTACAAAAATGCGAATTTATATTTTGAGATGACGTTCTCGTTGTCGTTACTTAAGCTCCCTATTATCAAGTTAGAACACGGGTTCCGCCAAATTATGGCCAATCAGATTGGGCCTGATGACCGCAACGCCTGTGATTGGTCTTCAGCCGAGTAGCCGCGCACGAGGGATTGTTCGTGCTTAATACGAAATCATGGACCGTGCACGGAACACAACAGTTGCTTACCATTTACTAGAAAAATTTCGGTTGGAATGTAAATGGTAAGCCTATTTTGGTCTTCCCAAGCGGAAAATTTCGGGAGAAAACGGAATTTTTCGAAAGGTAGTCCAAAATTTCCAAACGGAAAACGTGTTTACCATTTGCATTCCCCCATGATTTTGCCTCCTTCCAGACTCTCTCTTGGTAAACGTGAACGAATTTTGCAAATGGTATAAGCCTATCCCAATTAAAGTTCCCATTCGGGAGTTTTTTGTTTACCATTTGAACAAACCTAGTACCAACCGGTTTCTGCTTGTAAATGGTAAACTACCAATACCGCCACGTTTTTTCCCGAAAAAATCTAGCAGTAGCCTTCCTAAAAATAGATATTAAGGAGTTTAAGCAAAGACGATGGCTACGGCAACGACAACGTCAAAAAAAGGAAAAATACTCTTGCTGCACATGCAGCACGAATTTCAATGCCTTTGTTTGATACTCCACAACACAACAAGGTGAAATCAAATTTTAGGTTTTGGCGACAACGTGAGCATATAACAATGAACCATTCATTTTTTTATCTTTACTTTAAAATCGTTCGGTACCCATCCAGTTAGTTACAGGATAGTTTGCCCGTATTGTACAAGGCAAAAAACCAGACGAAATAATCGCGAAATACTTGCGATAGCACTAAGTGATATTTGTTTTAACTCCCTACTATACCGAAAACTGATGGCCCGCATTCCATCGCTGATTGCTATTTCTGGGTTGTGGAGTTCTGACTACTTGCAAAAGATAAACAAAATGGAGAATGATCATGCGCTGTTCATCTTATGTTTTCACTGTTATTTAACAATTATTCTACGATGGCGTGCTGGATATGAAGTGATAGATAACCAACGATGGGCGTAGCGCCGAGTTGGTTATAATCATTTTATATCCAGAAAGCCTGAGTAGAATAATTGTTTCATTAAAAACTCCAGGATCAACAACTCTTCTATGTTTATTTCTGCCTCGGTCAATTCCGGTCCAAAACGGCTTTTGTCGGCCATTTTTTTCTCCGAGCTGCAAAAATGTTTTCAGCTCGCTTTATTGCTGACGTGTTCATTGACCATATTAGGTACAGCAGGCGATCCAATGAAAATGCTGGAAATCTGGTATCCGTAGTTCAGTTTTTAATAAAACAACCTACCTGGACCACGGGGATACCATTTGCCCAAATGGTACCCAGCCCCTTGTCTTTCCGATACGTAACTGCCAAGTAGTTCCATCGCCCCATTTTAACGTGACTGCTCCTAATCGCTGCTACTTTCTTACCAGATCGAGATGCAAATCGAACGAACCACTTTCTCCTACCGGGTTTGCCAACAACCCAGAGATGCACTCCACCCCACGACAGAGGCTTGTAATGAAAGACTGGCCCGGAGCTCTTGGGTTTTACCCAAACTATTATAGTTATATCGTTCACTGTGTCCAGTTTACCCTTGTTTGGAAAGTACACATAGCTGTTTCTACGACCCGAGAACTCAACGGCACCGGAGGGAAGGCCATCCGGTCCGGTAGAGGGGCGTACATTAATCAGTTTAGCTGATGGGTTCTTGTTTGGAGAGATGTCTCGGCCATTGAGAATACCGCTGAGAGGGTACGTTGCTACTGGTTTTGGAGTGACTGCAAATGATAAGGGAACAGTTGGGTCAGGACTCACCAAATACAACGGTTCTGGTGATTGGTCCAGAAAACAATGATAGGCAAAAACACTTACAACGGAAACAATGGACTCTAATCCTAAACACAATAGAGTCGTATCTTATATCGGCCCAATTAAATTAGAAGTTGCAAAGAGCTGCATGGTATCTGGTAAAGTTAGCTAAAAAAGAGAGCTCTTTTACAAAAATTGTCACCAGTTAAGACAAGAGTCCATTACCCAATAGTAAGAATCTGGTATCAGGTTTGTCCCCATCAGCGTAAGAAAAGTGTCTATTTTTAAACCAAGTTTTGTGGGAAAATAAACAATTGACCAAATGTTGTACCCACTTCAAATCTCCAGGGGTTAAGATTCTTTGTGAATTGTATTTGTATTACAACGTAGCATTCACATTTAAATGGTACAGAAATACCTGGCCCAAAACGTTTTATTCCCAAAGTGTTGAACTGGGTACAACATTGAGTTAGCCAATTTGGTCTATTGTATATTTTCCCGCAAAATTTGGTTTAAAAATAGACACTTTTCTGACGCTGATGGGGACAAGGTGAATTCGGGTAAATCATACTCTTGGGTGATGAGCTCTTGGTTAAGAAAACATATTTATTTGACGTACATGTTGAGGGTTTGCTTGTCGGCTTTTTTCCTGTCACAAAAACAGAAAAAAACAAGCAGAAAATTAAATTTCTTCGTAAGACATATAATCACTGTGGGTCTTAGTCAAGTAAAAGTGGCCTAAAAATGTCGCACCACTCCCACTGGGTTGCAAAGCGCATTTGAATACATTCACTGAATTAAAGCACTGTGAGAACTCCTCATAAATATCTAGGTGCATAAAATTGAGCCGCACTTGATAATGATTTTGACGTCTACTCACCACCTTTGAAGCAACGTTTCTTGACCAAGTCTATCTCCCTTTTATCTAGCGCTCTGCTGTACACCTGAATACACGACAATCGACCCTTGAAGAAACTCTGATCTCGCTTTGCTGCTCCCGATCTCGCTGGTTTGTTTGTAAGAAGTTCCATTTTTCCAATAATCCTTTTCACAACTGGTCTCGAATTCGCGTACACGACCACGCTACCAGTGGCGTAATCATACGTGAAACCAAGATAAGTCCACGTTTTAGGTCTGAAGGGTATTGTGCGAGTTATAACTGACATTTTCTTAGATCCAGTTCGACTGACAATAAGTGCTTTTACTTGATTCTTGTAGACAACAGACAAGCCAACCCCTAGCCCCAGGGGGTCGTACTGAAATATTGGTCCATTTGTGCCTTCATTATATACCCATGCCAAGCACGTGATTGAGCGTCTCGTGTCCAGTTTCCCAATGTTAGGAAATTCGATGTAACTGTTAGGTTTGCCGAGGAAGCGAAAAGCAGTATCTGGCTGTCCATCGGGGCCTGAGACAAGGGTCACCCCAGAGAGTTTTCCGGGAGGGTTTCTGGTGGGGCTGACGTCACGTGCTCCTGTAGTAGCGTCCAGTGGGTATACAGCTACCAGGTTACGAATGGCTGATTTTCAAGTAAGAATATTCAGTTATAAGAAATTCTCTCAACTGCTTTTGTAATAAAATGAGCTACCTAACCTTAAAAAGCACTATTGATGAAGACCTATTAGTTTGAACCGGTTTTCAAAAATCAATGTTCTCAAGTCGTTTGTGACTCTGGGTTATCCACTCCCCGAATGTACTACTTCATGTTTAGACAGTAAAAGCATTTTAATTTAGAAGCTGTGAAGTCAATAAGTCGCTTTGTCATCGTTGGTGCCATTATGCATTTCACGACGTGTATGATATTGGGACAAAACTTACCCGGAGTCGGTCTAGTTGTCGGCTTCGTTACTGGTTTAGTTGTAGGGAATCGTCCTGAAACGTAATGCAACAGAATGCTTGACACGACACTCAGGGAAGCAGTCAAGCATAGGCTTAATCCTCGTATTTGAACTCTCAAGCCTGGATTTTTTTTCTGCTACGATCATTCCCTTGCGAGTTACACTTCTTAAATGTTGCCATAACTTTTTACACCAGTTTTGATTTGCTTAACCATCTTTTTACCCCGGGTAGGGTCGTACTTTTTGTTGAACAGTATATTTCATTGGCTGTATAGTGTCGTACTTCCTATTGTTTTCTGTACTAAAACCATTGTTATCTTTGTTCTCTCTATTGTTCTTTTGGCCAATCCAGAAGCCTGTTCAATAAGGTACGACACGACTCATTTTTACCCATGAAGATTTTATTCAATACGTGACTTAGGGTACCAACGTTTGCGTTATCCCTATGCTCAACCCTCAAGCTTGCACCAAGTAAAACGTTTAAGTGAAAGCAAACCTATGCTGTTTTCCGAAGCTTATTCCGGATCATCACGACCCACCTGGTTTAAAGCACCTCCGTCGGGCCGCCTTGATTTGTCGCTTGCTGAGGGCTACGTTATACACTTGCAAGCACGTGATCTTTCCACGGAAAACCTTTCCGTCTCTTATGGCACGTGCACCCATCCTCACTGGGTAATTAGTAGCGAGTGTTATACGACCCAATTTCCTTTCAGCAGTGATTCTGGAATCTACGTAGAGTCTCGCGTATCCTGTGTTTTTATCATATAAAGCCGCCACCCAATTCCACGAGCCTGGTTTTACTTTATTAGTGAATACGGGTCGTGTT
>OX421449.1:907500-915000 GCA_949126865.1 Montipora capitata
TAATTTAAAACTCTTAGGAGTTATTTTTGAGGATAATCCAACCAACTGGGATACACATTTTGATTATATGTGTAATGTACTGATAACGTTTTAACCGGCAATAACTCTAGTTTTCATACCGGAAGTCTATAGAAATCGCGGGCTTACTTAGACTCATGGGAAATGAGAAACCATGCGCTTTTGTGTGTCATGGCGTGCGAGTGAAGTATTAAAAGTTTGCTGTTGTGTTTAGTTCAATCCTTGTGATTCGTTGGCCATCGGTACGCAATCTTTACAATATGTTATCCAAAGCTACAGTAGTTCTCGTCTTCACATTTTGCGTGTCTGCAAATACTATGGGTTTTGGTCGACTACTTAAATCTTCTTTTTAAGTCGTTAATTCTTTCAATTTTTACTTATGCTATTGAGGTTTGGGGTGGTGCTTTCTATAAGAAATATCTTAGCCGTATTGATAATTTTTTTAAATAGAACTTTTAAATTAGGATATACTAAAGAATATTAGGGCCGTTTATACGAGAGAAAATAAGCCGCGGCTTAGGTAAGCAACGAACACCCCGTATAAATGGTACAAAATCTACGTTCACGGCTTTCTCAAGCCGCGGCTTAGCCTGGCCGGGGAGTTTATACTCGTATAAATAGTTCCTTTCGCGGCTTACGTAAGCCGCGGCCAGAGTTAGCCGCGGCTTATTTTCTCTCGTATAAACGGCCCTATTATTCTGTTTTGAATATTTTATCTGAAAAGCCTCCCGACAATCCACTTCATCACCTCTTACCGCCAACTAGAGATAGAGTTTTAAGAAATATGGGTCACTCTTTCATTATACCAAGAATAAGGACTTTTTGAAAGTATTTTTATCAAGAGATCTTTATTTAATTTTAGATAATTCGATAATTTTTGAAATTTGTAAACTGAACGCGTCTGTTGTTCATTGTTGTTTTTTCGCGTGTACAATAAAGACTATTATTATTATTATTTTTTTTTTTCTTTATTTGCGTGCTTTGCTTCTACTTAATTAACCATCTTGAATTTTTTCTTAAATGTTATTAATAAGCAATCACATGATTTTCTCGAGCAATTTGGAATACATAAGCACTTGTAATTTTTTTCCAGAGTGCAAATTGCACTCGCCCGAATTTTGTTCGTCTTTGAAAAAGTTTACTTGTGCTTATTTATTCCAAATTGCACTGGAAATCATGTGATTACCTTCACTTATGAACTAATATACAATACTATTTTACATTCCTTGCCGCGTTCTAAATCATGATACAAAAGGCCTTTAATTAAGTAGAAGAAAGTGGATGGCTCGTACCTTTCCTAGGTTGAGTGGTCGCACCAGGAAGCGTTGCTCCAGTTGGCACTATCGGAGGTTTGGTTGGAGGCTTAGAGGGTGCAGCCGTTGGTAATACTGGCTTAGATGGTTTCCCAGGGATTCCAGGTTTGGGACCACCGGGACCTCCCGGCCCCCCTGGACCTCTAGGTCCTCCAGGACCTCCAGGACCTCCAGGTTTTCCCGGTGGAGCAAGAGTAGTTTTTCCTGGTATTATAGGTATCCCTGCAATTGAAAGATCTTACAAATAAATTACGTTGAAAGAGCTCCTTAAATGCAACCAACTCAAACGTTTTCTATTGGTGAGAAAAATCTCTTCACTTAGAGGCAAAATCTATAGCCGCCGTTTCCCAGTCTTCTCTCCGACTGCTCACTGTCGCTGTTAGCAAATCACGAAGTCATTTGACCCACGACGTTCGTTTGTTCTCCTGTTTTCACTGAAAGCAGAAAAGCAAGTAGTTTGTGCCATCCTCTCAGTGAACTGTTCCCAGCCTTAAACACGATTAAACACGACATACCACAATACACGGCTTGGACCACAACTACTTTGATATTTCTCCTTACTGCGCATGTCTATGACGCATTGTACATTACACACATCGGGGGAGGGAGGCATGAAGTCAATACGGATGAAATTTAGTTCGATAGCAAAAGGCCCAAAATGCAGTAAGTAGTGTATTCTTTTTTTTCATTTTAACATACTTGTAGGAGTTGTTGTAAGTCTTGGCTTTGTTGATCGTTTTGATGTTGGTTTGGCTGTTGGTTTGTTTGGGTCTCCTGGGCCTCCTGGTCCCCCTGGGCCTCCTGGGCCACCTAGCAACGAAATAGAACAAGTATGATAATAATAGTACACTGAGTCAAGAGAAAATGAGGGGACAGAGAGGGAGGCTCCCGGTCCAGCCTTTGGGATATGTCATGTTCACGAAAGTTATTTTTAGACGAGCGAACGTCTGTTTTCCGAGACGTCCGCATGCAGGCCAACCTCGTTCTGATGTTTGAAAGAAAAGCAAAGATTTCATGTAATGGCGGACAAAGTGGACTTAACGTTTGTGCATGCGAACGTCTCGGAAGACAGACTTCCGCTAGAACAAAGACTTCCGCTCGTCTAAAAATAACTTTCGTGGACATGACATATCCCGGCCAACGCCCTGAGCCTCCCTCTCTGTCCCCTCAATTTCTCTTGGTACAGTAGAATCCCACTATAACGAAGTGCCACGGTACCGGAAAATTTGTTCGTTGTAGAGGGCTCTTCGTTATAGCAAAGACCCCGTTATAATGAACTATCTGGTTAATAGCAAAAATATTCGTTATAGCGGGTAATATAATAAATAACAGTTACCAAAAATTGAATGCATTACGTAGAAAACATTATTTTTATTCATTTGATACTATTAACTGTAAGTGTAACGCCTTGACAGCACGCTGAATCAGAAATTCAACACTGCAATAGTACAGTATACCAATTTGTCAAAACCGGAATAAAGCAAGCTGTGATTTCTACTCAAATCTGTTGTTTTTACTGACTGCTGCGAGAGAACGGACAAAATATTCGTTATAGCGGGGTAAATTGTACGTTGGGGCCGTCAAAATCTATTCGTTATAGCGTGAATTTCGTTATAGCGGAGTTCGTTTCCACATATTTACTGTAATTCTGCCAGGCCTTCAGATGTTGTTCGTTATAACGGGGTTTTCGTGGTTCGTTGTAGCGAAGTTCCACTGTAATCAAATGAAGCTATGATCCTCGCGGTTATGAACGCAATTTTAACAATTGCGTAAAGAGGCCTGAAAAATTCAGGACTTCAATGGGGTTCGAACCCGTGATCTCACGATGCCAGCGCAACGCTTTAACTAACTGAGCTATGAAGCCACTGATGCGCTGAGCTGGTCTTAATAGTAATTATAGAAATAATGATAATGATAAATATACACGGTAATCGTATCAGATGAGAGTAAATCATTTCCAATGGAAAACTCACGTACTAAAACTGTTGATAAACGATTAAGACTGTTTAACAAAAAAGCTAAAACTGCTGACCATAGGCTATATCACAGACTTTGAATTAAAAGGCAATTTGGGGTAGCAGCTATGTTTACATTGAAAAAAAAAATGACATTATGGTAATTTCACTTTGATAAAATAGCAAGGATAACGATGTTCTGTTAATTACACTTTCTTCGTCTAAAATTAAAGAAATACATACACTTCAAGCTGCCATGCCTACCTGGTCCTCCCGGTCCCCCGGGCCCCATGGGACCTCCAGGTCCTCCTGGTCCTTCGGGTCCCCCTGGCCCTCCTATACCTCCTGGTCCACCAGGAAAGCGTGGACGTTTTGTTGGTCCTGTCATTGGTTTCTTTGGACCCCCGAGTCCGCCCAATCCACCGGGACCACCCGGTCCTCCCGGACCCCCAGGTCCTCCGGGTTCTCCTGGTGGATATCTTGTTGGTGTTGTTGCTTTTGGAGGTAAACCTGGTCTTGGCACAATTGGGCCACCCGGGCCTCCAGGTCCACCTGGGCCCTTAGGCCCTCCAGGGCCACCTGGTCCCCCTTTTTTGAAAAAAAAAAATGGTGAAATTTAGGTACGGAGATGGAGTCAGTTGGATGTTATTATAGAACCACCTCATGCATAATGTCCTGGTTTGGTTACTCACTGAGTATATTAACTCAAGCAATAGGATAACGGGACGGTTTAGAAACTACTGGAAACGGATTAGAAAATTCCTGATCAGAAAGTAATTGATTAAATAATTACAAAGGTTACATACTTGGTCCACCAGGTCCACCAGGGCCTCCAGGACCTCCCGGACTTCCTGGTCTATTGGTTGGCCTTGTTCTTGTTCTTGGTGCTGGTCGTGGGGGGCCTCCAGGGCCCCCTGGTCCACCAGGTCCTAGAGGTCCTCCAGGTCCACCAGGGCCACCTGGTCCTCCAGGTCCCCCAGGTCCTCCAGGCCCATTTGGTGTCCCTGGTGCTTTAGTGGGTTGGAGACGGTGCTTTGGTTTTGGTCCTCCGGGACCCCCAGGGCCCCCTGGTCCACCTGGGCCACCTGGTCCTATAATATTTATTTTTCATAATTAAGGTAGTGTTTTATTCTCCCTAATATAAACCAGGCAAATTTACTTTTACAGTTAATTTAAGGTCTACTAATTCATTGACCGAATGCATAAATGGCGGCCAAAAATGTATTCTTTTGTTTATGTGCTAATGAGACTCACTAGCCTCGCTATCAAGCAACGTTTCTGTTATATTTTGCCCATGCAAACTAGGCTAGTGAGGCTAATTAGCAGATAAACAAAAGAGTTTTTTTTGGCCGCCATTTATGCATTCGGTCTATGTAGAAATAGTAAAAAAACGAATTGAGTTTATTAATAAACGGATCATTATTAACGAACGCGAAAAGGCCTTTTTTCAGCAATGTTCCTCGCATTTTTATTACGCAGGTCTGGAGGGTAAGACAATCACTGAAAGAAAAGGAAATTAAGATCGAGATCACTTTCTCGCCTGAGGAGGTTCAACATGAATATAGTAATTCGTCCAACTCCAATCAACATCATAAAGAGAAAATGAGGGGACAGAGAGGGAGGCTCCCGGTCCAGCCCTTGGGATATGTCATGTTCACGAAAGTTATTTTTAGACGAGCGAAAGTCTGTTTTCCGAGACGTTCGCATGCAGGCCAACCTCGTTCTGATGTTTGAAAGAAAAGCAAAGATTTTATGTAATGGCGGACAAAGTGGACTTAACGTTTGTGCATGCGAACGTCTCGGAAGACAGACTTCCGCTAGAACAAAGACTTCCGCTCGTCTAAAAATAACTTTCGTGGACATGACATATCCCGGCCAACGCCCTGAGCCTCCCTCTCTGTCCCCTCATTTTCTCTTGACGTCATCTATTCCTAAAAAGGCGACAAAAAGCCTATGTCATTATCTTTGACTCGAAGCCATGATCACTATCTGCTGGGGCTGAGGCATCTATGACGCTCTAGTAAGGAAAACCTGGTAGCGATCACACTTTTCAAACCTGAAAGCCCCAACCTAATAATAAAACTACTGATGCAAACTGCATGTTAGATATTATTACCTAAATGGTAGAAATGATGCCGAGGGGAAGGGAGATGTTCAATTATGTTTGCAGTAATTTAACAACGATTCATGGATGGAACAGAAGGGAGATTTCAATAGCTCTTGAGAAGGGGCGCTACAAAACATGCACCCCCAAACTGGACCCCAAACTGGACCTCCTTTTGGACCCCACTCGAGAAAAGAAAGAAAACAATAGATAGTTTTCACAGTGACATCATAACAATTCTAAAATCAAAATTGCAAGGTCTTCTGAATTTTTATGAAAAGGAGGTCGAAAATGACCTAGATATAAATATTTTTTCAAGTTTCCATTTCCGTCTTTCGAAAATACAGCATTTTGAATTTCCGTATATTCACCTTACGTGACACCATGATACAAAGCTATTTGGTTGAAAACAATTTCTACATGTATCCCTACGAATCTCAGCAGTTTGAGCCTTTCAAGTACATAAGGAGATGAGTTGATACACATCTACATGTATTTTACCTCATGAGCGAAAAGTAAGCGTTTTTATCGCAAAGTGAACTCCAGATGTTATCGTAGATTACCGGCCCCTATATTGGTGGACCACATGGCTCCTCCATACAAAACTCTATTGCGTGAAACGCTTCGACAAATAACTCAGAAACGATGTACCGAACAGATATGAGAATTGGAGAGGCGGTTAAAAGATTTGTTTCCTACAACATTCCAAGTTCTTGGCCTTTTTCTTTGAACGATGTCAATTTTTTGTGTGTGTGACAGTGTAAATTATCTATAACTGGAGGATACGAGAAGCGAAATGAAAAACAAAGCATAATCATACCGCGCATCTTAATCCCTCCATTTGCGCATAAACACAATTCCTTGCACGTTTGACCACTATCTCTTGCGTTTCAAAGAAAAATGTGTTCTTCTCCCGATCAGAGAGCTGCCTCATTCGTTCGCTTCAGGCTCACTCACTGCGGCAGCAACAACTTCACTTACACAATAAAAGAATTTCTTCAAGTGGTAATTTTAGTAATAACAAGTTTAGTGTTGCATGCAACAGACGTTCCTTTGCGATCGTGCAATGTGCTTTTATTCCCTTGACACCTGACCCATTGACACCTGAACCGCCCTGGACCACCCCCATTGACGAGTAAAATCTACGTCCCGCTCCTAGGAGCCAATGGGTTAAGGTGACCTCAAATTTTTAATGCCTGTTCTTTAATCTCAGTTAGTCTTGAGACAGCTATCGGCAACTCATTTCCTGCAGTTCTTCAACAAAAAATTTAAAGCTACATTGACCGCAATGCTTGACCCCGGGTTTCTGCTTTGCAAATATTGCAGACAATAGTTCCTCCTTGGTTGATTCTGGTACAACTGCGTAAGGCTGTAACACTAAACATTGAGCCAAGAGCCCTCAAAACAGTTATCAACTTCAACAACTTCATGGCTAAATATATTTTTTTTGGACAAGAAGGGGTTGTTTCTAAAATTGAAGGGCCACCAACAGTGTTTTTTCTCCTCGCAATTTTTTTACCTTAGACCAGTATAAGAAATATCTTTTAAAATATGCAAAAACGTTTTTAAGGTGTTTTCAGGCTTTTAATAAGTTTCAAACAGACCTTAATCAAATCTCTGGTTGATGGGGTTAAAGGCTGGTAGCTCTGTGCCCTCTCCCTTTATGCTGATTCATGCAACTTTGATTTACAACACAACAATTTTGTATTAAAAACTGGCTCCTGTAACATTCTCTTAAATTAAACTTCCACTAGTTACCTGCAGGGCCTCCTGGTCCACCAGGACCACCTGGTCCCCCTGGGCCTCTAGGTCCCCCAGGTCCACCTGGACCTGCCGGTCCTCCTGGGCCATATGGCCGTCCAGGTGGGTACCTAGTTGGAGCCGTTTTTCTGTTTGGAGCTCTGGGTGACATTGTCTTTGGTCCTCTTGGACCACCAGGTCCTCCGGGACCACCAGGGCCTCCAGGTCCCCCAGGTCCACCTGGTCCTCCTGGTCCACTTGGTCCCCCTGGTCCTCCTGGTCCACCAGGGCCACCTGGACCATTTGGCCCTCCAGGTCCACCTGGTGATCCTGGGGGTCTTGTTGATTTGGTCGGCCTTGGTCTTTTACC
>OX421449.1:920000-935000 GCA_949126865.1 Montipora capitata
TACTGCCATGACGTGTATGATGCTTGTTACTAAACTCTCGTTGTGGGTATATTCTCGCACAGAATGTAGGATTCCACAGCCTCTCACTACCCTCCTTGTGAATGAATGTATATTTCAAATTGCTGAATGTATATTGAAAAAGTTAAAAATAATTTTCATGAATTTTAAAACAATGCGTTATCTTGCCTGATTGGGGGTAATTACACACGTTTTGTTTCTTTTTGTTTTCCCGGGGTCTTATTACACACCTGGTATTGGCGGGCCAGTGGGTTTTGTTAGTCCACATGCACACGGCTGAAGTGATGAAATAGAGAGAGAACCCCCTGCGTCTGAAATTAAAAGAAAGGGACAAAACGTTTTGCCTTTAGCATATATTATAAAACCAGCTCAATTCTACTCCAAGCGTCTTTTAGAATGAACGTTGCTGGTAAGCACCCTACCAAATCGATGGTTTGGCCGCGAAACTACTAGTCCCCATGCTAGTCGCGGCAACTCGCGGCCAAAACCATCGTACTTAAGAGTGTTTAACAATCCTGCGTTAACCGGCTATCAGGCCCAGTTGAGAATCTCTCTTATGTCTGCGCTCGCTACAATTAATTTCGTCGTCTCCTCGCATAACGAAAATGGAGCCTGATCCTAGGTTAATCCTGAGTTAAAATATCCCAAGACTGCACTTTTCTGTGACTGACGCTTTCGGAATCACCGAAACCTGCTGAACATTATATGGCAAATGGTTCCGCCTATTTTTATTGCTACTTAAAATAAATACTGGCAGTAATCAAGGATCACTGAGGTGCGTCCGATTCCTGTTTTGTCATCGATGATGCATTTGAAACTAGTTATATATTTTGGGGAGAATCGTTTTGTACCCAGTTTTCGAGTACCGGTATTTCGGTATTTATTCAGTAATGAAGGTATCACTCTATAAATATTTGACTGCTATCTTGTTGCTAATAGTTTTATTAAAACCAATTATGGAATACGTATGTCATAATGCATATCAGTTTTGTGGGATATCGGTAGGCTTTCTTGCTGGACAGCCAAACAGCGTGACTTTCCAATGTGTGCAGCACGGGGTATTGCCGGACGGTCACCTATCCAGGAATTTCTTGACTTCCCTTACTATCACATTAGAGCCAGAACAAGAAGCTATCCGAACGCTGGAGGGCATAAACTGTAGGTTGCAGGTCACTGTTTCGCCACAGCCTTTAGGCCTAAACGTTATGCTTTAGATAATGTTTAGGCCTGAGGTTAGCATTTGTGAAAAGTTTGGGTTGTTTCAGTTCCCCCGGGGGGAAGGTGGGAGGATGTACTCCCAGAAACATTGGGTGGGGGTGTGCAGCCGGCTTGCGATACCCTTGCCCTATTTCAGACCAAAACCTACGATTTTCCCTACCCCTACAACCTACACTTTACACTCTCCGTATTTACACGATTAGAATGCGTTCGGCTTGAACGCAATAACTATAGCAACGGCGTGGGAATATTAATGTGCATGTTGAATTCAATCAACTATTCGGATAGGAAACCGCAGAAAAACTACTGTATTTACTTTGAAATTAATGAGCGACACTCCAAAGAGCAGTAGAAAACCTAAACAAAGAGAGGCCTTACATTTTTGTCGGATTTGCACAATAAATGTTAAATTGAACGTTGGAGTGTTTTGGCAAGTTTCGAGAGTGCGACATTCGTCGACCTACAACTATTACGGACAAATTCTTGTTTTGAACGGACGAGTCATCTATCATTAAACCAGTGAAGTCTGAAGACAGAGCTTATTCTGTATAAAAGATGACTTAATACTTTTTTTAAGCCATGTCCTTTAGCAAATTTCCCCATATTGTCGAAGACAACTACCCATAAATTATCATCCTTCCAACGAATCTGGTTTTCGGTCTTGCTGCGAAGAGGAACGATTACCACGATCGATGGCGTTTTATTTGGGTCACCTGTTCGTGTATCCTTTAATTAAGAGGACAAAGCTGTTGCCGAAACCAGTTGGTAGCACAGCCACAACATCCTTGCCCGATAGGAGAGCTTCGACCGCAAGTTTCTGCTCGTAGTTGTTTGGGTTCAATGTTACCCATTTGAGGGGATAAATGCTTGAAATCTACCGCAAAAGCCACATCGTCCTTATCATCGACAACAAAAATGTGACAGTGGTCCATTGTCAACGGACCAATCCGAATTTCTCGTTGATGGTGCAACGGGAAATTCTGAACGCATCGGTTTACAGAAAAGCGTGCAGCGCTCTTTCCCCATTCTCCGCTCGGCTGCCTTGCGTGACTAAAGCGGGCGGCTCGACTGACTTATTAGGGAGCTTACGAAACGAGGACGACGGCGGCTACGAGGACTTCATTTAAAAATACAAGTTCACGTTATTTATATCACTACGAAACTATTTCATGTCGTTTCGCGTTAAAAATGTGTAGTAACTGTCGAGGAATTGAACTGGTATGAGTGAGTTGGAAGCGTAGAGAGAGAATTGAAAATTCTTCGTCATGTGCTAACGTCCTACACAGAACCTTGAATTTGGTCATTTCACGTCGTCATTTAGGAGATGACGGCAAAGAAATGTACCAAAATGTAAAACGCACGTGTAGAGCGTGCAGAGCCATTGTTTTTGCTCACTAAATCCATTGTTTTGTAGCGTCGTCGTTGCCGTCGGCGTCGTCGTTTCGTAAGCTCCCTATTGATGCGTTCCTTGGGGATGCATCAAAGAAACCGAAAAATCCTTTCCCAGAGTGGATTCATCGGTTCCTTTGATGCACCGTGTTCCAAGTGATCTTGAATCAGAATTCTTTTTCGGATCATCCCAAAGGAACGCACTCTTGGAAGGGACTGCTTGCATTCTAAATTAATTTTGGCGCACTCCTCGAAATACATTGACCAACTTTCAGGAAATCGGTTAATAAACGCACTGTGTACTTATTTGGTTTTGGAAAACAATTGTTTTGCAGCCTTTTGGGTTCGTGTTTGTTTTAAATTTAATACTTACCCTTACAAATGTATTTCTTAAGATCGTTGATGATGTGGCGCAACTGTTTAAAATCTGAAGTAAACACGTGAGTTTTATCAGGATCCGTTGCCATGGAATCCAGCTCTCTACCATTAAAGTATCTTCCTACCCCTATAGAAAAGATGATGATTCCGCGGGCTCGCAATCTCTGAGAAACTTTATAAACGTCATCCGACGAACGGCCGTCAGTTATGACCACTATAATCTTTGCTGCACGTGATTGGCGACGTTTTCGTCGTTTAAACAGCCACTCATAGGCACTTCTAAGAGCGCGGCCAGTCCACGTGCCTGTCCTTGGGTAGTAGATGGGACGACTGAGGGCAGCAAACAGCTGAGAATTGCTTTGGTATCTGGAGAGCGAACAATATAATAAGTGGTTAGCCCGGGAAAACCAATGGGAGTAAAACCTTATTAGTTGTGCTTCAACGTGATTGGCGGAGAACTAGGCTCAAGAATTTTGAACCAATTATTAGCTTGGTAATTAGAAAACTATTGCAACCATGAGAGTGCCTTTCGACCCACAATTTTAAACTTATTTAATTCATAAAAACGATAGGACAGGGTTATGACTCGTGAACTCTTTCTTTTATAGTAACTCGAAATATCACTTTCCTTTCCAAACTCAGAATAATTTGCTTTTATCCTACTGGCTCGCTTGATATTAGTGATGTTTGAATTTTCATGTTAAAGTCGAACTCTGCTTTTTGTCACCTTAAAGTGAACCTCTTTACCACAACAGCACCTCAAACGTGATAATAATTTACTCCAAAATCGTGATACTGGTCGTTTTTGGTCTCTTATGTTTTATTTATCTACTTTTACATAAAAATAAAGGTGCAATTGATGCTAACCGGCGAAATCCGAAAATACGTTTTGGTCTTGTTCCGTAAACAATTAAGGACACTCGGGTGTTTGATCGTGAAATGACAAAACCCATCGTTAGACCTCGGATGAACTCGATAATTCTCTGGAAGTTACCAGCACCATATTTTTCGACACTTGAAGAACCGTCGACCAGGAAGGTTAGATCCATTTTGGCACTGCAAGCTGCGTGGAGACAGGTAAATAAAACATTTAAATATGACGCAGTGATTACAATGGTAAGTGATATAGGATTTCTTGTTTGCATTTTTACCCGACAAAAACTATAGAGACCTGTTTTTTTCGGCATACGTCAGTTAATGAATGAGAGAAGTGACCTCTGCGTTGCCAAATGCTCTACCAACTAAACTATGAAGCCACACAGTTGGGAGCAGACCAACACGGTTAGCTCATTTGTTTCCGTGAAGGAATCGATGAATAAAATGAGTGTATATTTGAAGTGCAGGTTATGGGTTATTTGTGGGTTCGAAACCCGTTGGAGCCACTTGAATTTTTCAGGTGTTTTTAAGAGACAATTGCTTAACTTGTCCAGCTAAGCGCGTGGATCAATTCTCTCATTCATCGATAAATCGCGCTTCAAATATACATTCCTTTCATTCATACTTCAATTAATAATTTATTTCTTACATTGAGGTGTGTGCTATGGTACGCTACTGTCTCTTGAGTGAGGCCCCAGCACTTGGCTAAGTAGCCTGATTTCTGGCTGTTATACACAATTGTGGTCTCATTCACACAGAAGCCCTTCAAGCTAATCCTGCCAAGCCGACCACATGCTGGAAAGGTCAGACCACAACACCGGGAACACTGTCCCCTACCCTTTTCGAACAGTGTGTGGGATCTTTAACGTCCCACAGAGTTAATGAACAAGGGTTGTGAGATGGGACCTCCGGCTTATCGTCCTTATCCGAGAAGACTAGAGATTCTAACCATTTGCAGCTGTAATTACAAAGGCAGCACTTTCTCCTCAGTTATTTAAAGACTCTGAGTGTTGGTCCGGGCGGAGTTGAACTCACGACCTCCCGCGTGACAGCCCGGTGCTCAACCAACTGAGCTACCGGTGCGCGGTCAAATTTACAGAAAGAGTTAAAAACGCATCTTACTCTACTTAGGGAATAGTCATGCATTAAGTGTTTTTTCTTGTGGACTTACCTTGCGCTTTTGTGGGTTTTGCTATAAAGTAAAGAAAAAGAGAAAAAAATAATATGTATTTAAGAAAGTAGTAAATGGTAAGAAAATAGCTTGTTTGTAGTGTTCGTTGTCATTGTAAAGACTCACGTCTGTTGAGTCTGATTTTTCAATGAAGGCTATTACTTAGGGTGCGTTCGATTGACCGTATTCCAGAATAGGAATACATGGAATATAACTTAGAAATCCTTCGTTTTTACGGAGATTCACGTTAAAATTGTCAAATTAAACATCGGCTAAAATGCTATTTTAAACATATTTTCATTATCCTTGCTGCTTCAAAACGCACCATACATACCGTTTTAATCATCACTCCACGTATTCTTATTCCGGAATAGGGTCAATCGAACGCGCCCTTACTTCCTTAGTTAGTTAAATAGTTAGTTAGTTACTTACTTACTTACTTAAAATTCCGCCCTCACCACTGGCTGGCTTTGTCTTTGGTCGCCACCCTTTGTAAAAAGCCAACTGTCTGCCTCCTGGCAGATGAGGTTCTTTGTTTTAATTCGCTTACGTCCAGAGGTTCAAATAAATAGATGCACGCTCAATTTTGACATCCAACACGAAGTAACCATTTAGCCTAAGCATTTGTCACCTACTTCTATCACTAACGTAATTGTAAAGGTTAGCGCTATTCTGTGGTGAGGGTAAATGAACCTGTTTGTCTTCAATTGAGGAACGTAGTTTAGAGGACGAGCAAGGGGAAGGCGTAAGAGCAAGGCTTATCAGAATCGTCGCTTATCTAACTGGACATGCATGATTTAGTTGGAGTGATTTCCTTCAGGTTATTTAAGTGGGATCCCTGTGAACTAGCTCCATAAAAGCTGAGTGCTATAACCGTTTATATTCACGCATGAACTGGTTGCCTTTGAAAATACTTACGGCACGGGGGACACATTCCTGGGTGAACTGTAGGTGACACGGCAAATGAATGATAGGCAGGGTTGAGGTCTGTAATATTTTGCTTTAAAAGCATCTCTTTGGAATGTTGTCTATTTTCTAAATTATCGGTGCCATCACTATGCTCGTTGACTACACTGTGATCGTTGTTATCGCCCATTTGTAGTCTCTCCGGCTCTTCTACCTTCTCGTCAGCCTGTTTTTCATGGTGTTCACCAGCTTCTTTCTCAATTTCACCTTTGTAATCATGTCCTTCAAAGGTATGATTCCCAGTCTGTTGTGAGTCAGCAGCATTTACTTCTTTTACAGAATCAGTTTCATACGCGGTCTTGTTTGCCTGTCCAATGAACTGATTTTTGACACTTGGGATATTTTTAAATCGAAAATCAACCTTTGCACCTTCATTGTTAGCAGACTGATTGTTGTAAACTGCTTTTCCGTTTCCCTCTTCACTCTGTCGCGAGTTTATCGCGTATCGTTCTTTGCTCTCTTTTGGAGAATCAGATTGATGAAAAGAATGAGTTATAGATGAACTTGAATCCGCTTTTCCTGAAAACAAACCACTTAAACTTTCATTTAACGACGAATGGTTGTAAAACTTTTCATCAATTTCCGTTTCGTTTTTTTGTGAGTTTGGTTTGTAATTGTCGTTACTTTCTTTCTGGGAATAAGCTTGATGCATTGAAGGAGTCGATGATGAACTTAATTCACCTCTTCCTGAAAACACACCTTCATTAGAGGCAGAGTTGTTGTAAAAATTTTCTTCAGTTCCTGTCCCGTTTGTTACATAACCTTTGTGGCTTTCTATCGGAGAATATGGTTTCTTGGAAGAAGGAGTGGTAGTTGGACTTAAATTATCTTCTTCGGAAAACACACCATTTAAATCTTCCTTCTGGACAGATTTATTGGAAAGTTTTTCTCCAGCCCCTGTCTGGTTCTTTAATGAACCATTTACTTTGCCAAAAGAATTACGACGTAATGAAGTAGACACATTACGTGCTGTGAAGATACCCTGCACATTATCATTTTGAGAAGGGTTGTTGTAAGAATTTTCTTCACTTTCGTCGTAACTTACAGAACTTTGTTCTGTTGCATTGTACTTCAGTGGTTCCGTCACCGGGTGTGAAACAAATCCTTGTGTTCGGGGCTGTGTAGCTGCGGTCATTTCGTTAGAGAAAACCCTCCTCGTGGAAGCTTTCTCCTCTTTCGATTGTGGTTTTACTGGTGCCATGTTGTTTGCGAGCGGTGCATTTACAACGTACTGCAGTGGTGTTGCGATGACTGGTGGTGACTGGAAACTAGGTATGACAGGAGAATCGTAACTGGGATATCCAGGAAAATTTGTGTAACCCTGAAACCCCATGAATCCGCCTGTGTTAGATACACAAGGAGGTTTATCTGATAAGAAAAGAAACATAAGGGGGAGTATTAGCGGCTACGGACTATGAGATACTGTGAGAGTCAAGATGAGTGAAACGGAAAAGTAACTTAAGTAAAACTAATAGCAATAATGATGTTATCAAAGCGGGTAGTCTTTACAATCAGCGATTGTTAAATTGTTTTGCTCACGACAAGAGACAATTTTTGTGACATAAACAATGCTTTTGTCATCTCTATGAAGAACAAGAGCGAGCTAAATATTGATAATTACTAAAAAAATAACTACGGATATCAGATTTCCAGCATTTTCATTGGCTCGCCGGACACAGGCTTTCATACACTTCTTCTTTTCTCTTCCCGAATTGTCTAGAAATATTGAAAGAGACTGTGCTCGCCGGGTAAGGCTATCAGTTCATATACCTGCTGTACCTAATATGGTCAAGGAACACGTCAGCAATAAAGCGAGATGGAAAATATTTTTGCCATTTTGTGCCAAATAAAATCAACATGGACAAGTTGTTTGCTGGATATAAAATGATTATAACCAACTCGGCGTGTTATCTATCACTTTATATCCAGCCCGCCCTCGTAGAATAATTGTTAAATAGCGAACAACTGCCTGGTGTCTCTGTGCCTTCAGGAAACCTTAGGTACAATCCTGCAGCGGTTGGTAAAATATACAAGGGAACCTTTTCCAGATCATTTTGCTGCTCTACCAACCTGGGCAGATCATTTCTGAGGGACAGCATGTCAAACTGGAATCTGGGAACTGATGTGAGCCCCAATCTATGGAAAGAAATCAACATTAAACCATAAGAATTTAAAGCTTATGAAGTTTATCAACTTGTCATACAGATCCAAACTCGATCCTTACTCCTTGATTAAGTACGTTATCGTTGTTGAGCGCGGAATTTGAAAAACAGAACCTGCGATATATTCATATGACTCCAGCTCCTACATCCCGTCCTCCATTCTATGATTTCCCGAGTCTTTATTTACTAACCTTTTTTAGATATTGACACCAAAACAACCTTTAACTTTATGTTTCCTCAAGTAACATCAGTAGTCACTTCTAGTTTCCTAAATGCAAATCATGCTACATCTTTGCGGAGAGAAGGCACGTTTTTCTGTTTAAAACAAATTATATTTGACAACGGACAAGCGGTAAAAAGCTGAAAGAGGTCTCCCTTAAAACATTTCGGGTTTATTAAGAACTCAAAAAGTAACCAGCACCTATAGCTAGTTGGCTTAATAGCTCAATTGGTAAAATACTGCACCGGTATTGCAATGGTTTTGAGTTCAAACTTATTCATTTCAAGCCTGAAGTTTTTAGGCGTTCCATTCGTTACTGCTTAACTAGCGTTCATTTCTTCGATGATCAAAAACATCAACATGCGTCTATCCACAGTTCAAACATATATCTTTCATTAATACACAGTCAATGTCACTGTCAATTTTCAAGTTTACACATGGTTGGTACGAGTAGCAGACTATGACCTCTTCGGTATCGGTACCTAGGACTTAAATACCCAAGTTATCATGTGACTTCCATACCCAAATTTTGTCTTTTGACAGGCTCATCGTATTCGTCTTCGTCTTCCTCGTCATATGGGTAACGTTCCATCCACGAATCCCTACTTTCCCCTTCCTTCTCTCTTCGGTCGTCACTTTCTTTGGCGTCCTGAATCTTGTCACCTCCCCACGCATTCCCTGTTTGATGCTGTTTGTTTTCTCCTTTTTTGCTCGCCAATAAACTCAAACGACTGTGATCATCTTTAGAGACAGTTTTTTTGGAGTGGACTTGTTTCCTATCGTTCTCACCTACAGATTTTGTTTCAGATGGCTTATGTCCGTCATCTTCGATATCTCCACTCCGTTGTTCTCCATCATCAAACAAACTATTTGACGTTTCATTGTTGTTCATTGGTTTTTTAGATTGCACTTTTATCGCATCGTTATTACCCACAGATTTTGATTTGAGTGGCTCCTGTTTTTCATTTTCACTCTCTCCACTCCCTTCGTCTTCATCTAACAAATTACTTGACGTTTCAATACCGTTCATGTCCTCGTGAAGGTCATCTTGTTTAGAGATTGGCTCACCCCCTTTGGAATGTACTTTTTTAGCATTGCTATCAGCGACAAATTTTGACTTGAGAGGTTTCTGTTTGTCGTTCTCACTATCTCTACTCTCTTCCTCTTCATCCAAAAAACTGCTTGAGGTTTCATTACTGTTTACGACCTCGTTAGGGTGATCCTGTTCTGGGATTGGGTTTTCGAAGTGTACTTTTTTGGCAACGATATCATCGGCATATTTTGATTTGAGAGACTTGTCTTTGTCGTCTTCACTATCTCTACTCATTTCTTCTTCTTCATCTAACAAATGACTTGACATTTCATTACCTTTGATGGCCTCGACAAGGTGATCCTGTTCAGAGATTAAGTTTTTGGAGTGTACTTGTTCGGCATCGTTATCATCTACGGAATTTGATTTGAGTGGTTCCTCTTTGTCATTCTCATTATCTCCACTCCCTCCCTCTTCATCTAACAAATTACTTGACATTTCTTTGCTGTTCATTGCCTTGTCACCATGGTTTTCTTCAGGGATTGGTTTTTTGTAGTGCACTTGTTCTACATCATTGTCACTCACAAATTTTGATTCGAACATCCCCTCTTTGTCGTTGTTACTATCTCCGCTCTCTTCTTCTTTATCTAACAAATTACTTGATGTTTCGTTACCATTCATTTTCTTGTGAATGTGATCCTGTTGAGGGATTGGGTTCCCGGAGTGTACTTGTTTGACACCGTTATCTTCCACAGGTTTTGATTTGGATGGCTCCTCTTTGCCATTCTCACTATCTCCACTCTCTTCGTCTTCATCTAACAAACTACTTGACATTTCATTGCTGTTCAAGGCATTATCACCGTGATTCTCTTCAGGAATTGGTTTCTTAGAGTGCACTTGTTCTGCATCATTATTACCCTCATATTTTGATTTGAGTGGCTCCTCTTTGTCATTCTCACTATCTCCACTCTCTTCCTCTTCATCTAACAAATAACTTGACGTTTCGTTAGTGTTTACGACCTCTTTTAGGTGATCATGTTCAGAGATTGGTTTCTTGGAATAGACTTGCTTGGCGTCACGGTTATCACCCGCAGATTTTGATTCGAACGTGTCTCCTTTGTCGATCTTACTATCTCCACTCTCTTCTTCTTCTTCATCATCTAACAAATAACTTGATGTATCACTACCGTTTATGGCCTCGTGAAGGTGATCTTGTTCAGGGATCGGATATTTTGAGTTCACTTGTTTTGCATGCCGATTATCGGCAAACGATTTTGATTTGAGTGGCTCCTGTCTGTCATTTTCACTATGTCCAGTCTCTTCGTCTTCATCCAACAAACTGTTTGATGTTTCGCTACCGTTCGTGGCCTCGTTAAGGTTATCTTGTTCAGGGATTGGCTTTTCGGAGTACATTTGTTTTGAATCGTTATCACCCACAGAGTTTCGTTCAGATAGCTTTATTTTGTCCTTTTCACTATCTCTGCTTTGCTCCTTGTCCAACAAACCCCTTGACATTTCATTGCTGTTCATGGCCACGCCAGCGTAATTGTCTTCAGGGATCAATTTTTCAGAATGCATTTGGTTCACATCGTCATCATCCACAGATTTTGATTCGGAGGGTTCAGAGGGTTCATATTTGTCATCCACACTATATCCGGTCTGTTCTTCGTTGTTGAACAAACCATTTGACGATTCATTTGGGTCCATTCCTTCGTTGTCCAGATCACTGCCATACCATCCACCAGAGTCGTACACGTGATTGACCCCTGCACTGGACATATCACGTGTCTGAAAATTGTCATCGGATTCTTCTTCATCGTGCTCTGGGAGATTTTTTCCGTCACTTTGTTCATTACCTCTGGTGTCCTTTCTATCTGCCATGAAGTCATTTACGTAGCGTTTCATGCGTCCATTAGGTTTGTTATTGTCTGAATTCTCGGCTTGCCGTTTCTCTCGAACTCCTACTACCCTTAATGAGAAGTCCAATCCTTCTAAATTTTCCTGTATATTCCATTGTTGGGTAAAAGAATGTCCCGCCAGAAGAAGAAACAGCGTACGTCTTAACACCAGCGAAAGAAGCATCTCAAAGCTAAAAATTAAGACAAAGTTCAAAGGTAAGTAACGGTAGATTTCTTTATGTACATACTTACTTAGGCTGCATTCCTTATGTATACCGAATGGGGGAGGGTAGAAGATTTTATTTACACCAGCAACTTTTTTAGATCCTCCACCCCCTCCCCCAAACTAAAGCCACACAGTTTTGATATACCCCCCACTAAAATAAAATTATGCCCCTCTCTTAATTTAAAAAAAAGTGAACTGTACCTATGTTATGGAGTCGCCAGTCGGTGACATTGGATGTGTAGGCCTGGTGTCAAGCCATGCCATCGCAATGATTCCTTAGATATTGACAAAAATTGCAACTTAACAGTAGAAGAAGAAAAGGCATCACGATTTCATAGCTTGCTTTCAAACAAAGATGCACAAGCACATGTGACAAGCGAAATCAAAATATTTAAAGAAGAGGAAATAAAAGAGCAAGCGCTCTATTTTCATCTTAGGGTACTGCAGCATCTCCGGGACCTATTTTCTACGAATATGGTCACATACTTTGTATGGCAGTTATGTTTGATAGAGGCCTTTTTGAGTTCATTTATAGCCTTGATTCCATCGGCTAACAGTTTTAAAGAGCAATTAGCTCGTTTCCAGTTACAGAGAGCTAAGACTTTCCAGTGAAAATTAGATCAGTTGTTGACATATAAAAAGCACTTCGCTTTAAACTAAAAGCACTTCATTTTTGTTTTGATGAACCACACGATTTTTTTGAAGTTTAATGAAGACAATACATGTTTCGGATGAAACACCATGCGTCGTCAGTTGTACAGTGAGAAATAAAATGAAAATATGCAATAAATAGCATAACAAAGTGACATATTAACGAGAATAATTAAGGATGAAGGTGCGAACCAAAATTAAACGTTATTACAAAACTTCAAGCTAAGAAAGGAGAACTAATTAGTATCAAAGGGATAAATTAAGATGAAGAACATTTCAATAAATAATTCCGAAGGAAAATGCAGTAGTCATTTGTTTATTGTAGCCATCTTTAGAGTTTTCAGTAAGCTACAACACAAACAGGGGGTTTTCGAGCAAAGTGCAAGACGTTGCAAAATCTGTAATAACATCATTATCATAACCTTTCCAACAAAAATAACCGGTAACTGGGGACTGGTGGTGAGACTGACACTGTGTGAGGCCTCGGAAAGCCTTTACTTATAACAGAAAATCTTTTTTAAAAAATCCCACCAAGTTCTCAAGTACGCACGTCCGTATTTGCGTAGAGGACGTTACATCCCTGTTAGTAATCCTAACTGGCCGGAGGCAAACCAGTTGGTTATTTACAAGTGCAGCCAAGAAGGTCCAACAGGGACTACGAGCTACTGTAGGATCAAATTCTACGAGTGGTCAGAACGGGTCTTTAATCTGGGACCTCTGAATCACAAGGCAAGTTCCCTAACCACTGAGTCGAACTTCTTCCTGAAAAGCAACTAGAATTACTTATCGCGTCCACTCTTCCATTAAACATGGTGCCTTCCTCTAGAAAAAAATTTAATATAAGAAATTTAGTGCCTCTAGCTAAACGACCTTTTATAAAGCTAAGTTAAGAGTTTTTAGTGTTACGGCAATATCAGGTGTCATAGTTTACTAACGTCTTCTAATTACATACTAATTATTCTGCCCTTTACTCAAAATCGTCATGTTACGTGATAGATGATAAGTGAAGCGTTCTTCAGTGAAGCACACATATTGTTGCATAAGTTTGTTACATTGAGCTTTTTGTTATCTCATTCCGGTCAACTTTGATAAAATAACCCGTGATAGCATGGGAAAGTTATATGCAGGGACATTAGGTGGTTGTCAAAATGTTCCCTTTCTTTGGATTCGTATTGACTACTACATTACTATAAAGTAATTATATAGCTATATCTACTATACTACCATCTCCTATATTGTAGATGCTACGATAAGTGATGCCGGATAGTTGGTATCCACATCAAAGGACAGGCAGACATTGACAAAATGCTGTTATATGCACTCAGGTCACTCAACTATGTTGGTTCCGCAATAAAACAACCACAGACCAACAGACAACAACTTTAATTTGATTCCGCCATACCGGAACGTTAACGTTAACGGACAAAAAAAGTTGAAATTACAATAATCAAAAGACTAGCACGTGGAAGCACTGGAATTCGCTCGGGAGAAACCACGTGACTAATAAGACCCCAGTAGCCACAAACTGTGATTTGATGGTAAAACAAGACAACTCGGTGAGAGAGAGAGAGAGAGAGAGAGAGAGAGCGAGAGATTATGTCGAAATGTTAGTGTGATTGATAAATCCAGTCTTTGCGTTTATTTGCTCACCGACTAATTATCTTGATTAATACTTTTATTTCGAGATTTAAAGTAAATAAGGCCTTTTACTTTATAATCTTGATTAATACTTGTATTTGGAGATTTAAAGTAAAACATTTTTATTAATTCCAACGTTCTGTTTCGATTTGGTTTCGTTGCGACACAAAAAAACTCAACGAGCGACTTCTGACACCCTTTGTTGAGATCTCATGGAACTGATCGCTATGGTTATTACATAATTTTCCCTTAATTCTAATTGCCTTGCTGCTTTTTAAGAGAAACTGAACGAAGTAACAATTTTAACAATTTGACGACTTAGGCATCACTTATTCACTCACCTCAGAGGCTCTACATGAATCCACTGAGCAGGATATTATCCTCATTTAGTTTCTTAATTAACTTTCAAGTCAGTAATTCGAAAAAGAGAGTTCAAATATTTATGACTCACTAACTGACGTCACCATATGCATCTGGCCTCCTTCTTCTTTAATTAAATAATCTTATTTATCAAACAATGACCGGTGTTTTTTCAATGTTTTCATTTCAGTAAATTAAATGTACTTCCCAGAAATCCATTACTAGGTGGAAAAAGAACAGCCAATTTATGATCAGCTTTGCTTCAACTTCGGAAAGTCAAACCTATCAAGCACTTTACAATAACTAATGATCGATTTATGTCGGGTAATCTTTCGGATATATATTTCAATTTGCAGGTGTCCGTGGTTGATTATAAAATTTTCCGTGTCTACGAAGGTCACCTTTTTAAAAACAACCTTCAATTTACTAAGAGCTGCTGTAAGTACAAATGATGGCTTGGTCAGTACTTAAGCTATTAAAACACATGTATGGTGCCCTCGAACGACAAATTCAAGTTGTACCTAACGATTTTTGGGAGGCAAGGGTATCTAACAATGTGTTTGAGGGGATAAGAAAGTACTTCAGGTGTGATGACTATCAAAAATGGTTTACAACACACACGGGTGACCTTCAGATAACCAGTTACTGTTCATGAAAACATCTGAGTTTTTTAGCGTTATTCTCCATATTGAGATTGATCAACTGCGTCAGATGAGCATGTCCGCTATTAAATAACGCATTATCAGGACGTCCCTAAGTGACCGCAATAATGTCACGTTCCTTCATGCCTTTTCGGCCG
>OX421449.1:942500-945000 GCA_949126865.1 Montipora capitata
GATTTTTTTGGCCTTGGAGCCCTGGAGCTACGCTTTTTTAGTCCCGGAGCCCTGGAGCCCTAAACCCCTTTGGGACCGTGAGAAAACAGTAGCACAATGGAAGAGAATTTTAGGCACAGAGCAGAGCAGCCAAGGAAAATAACGTCTAGTACAAAGGATACTAAATACAAAGCCGAGATTTTATTTGTAAATATTGAAAAACCGGTTTTGCGATTCCTTGAACTTTTTTCGTAGCGCGTTTATGGCTCAGTCCAAATCCGATTTGGTAATGATCCCAATGGAATTAGCAACTTTGGAAGAAATCGCTTTGATAAGTGGTTGCCATGACAGGTTTTGATGGATAATGACACCTAAAAATCTTGGGTTTTTTACTCTCTTTAGTCTATTGTTATCAATGGTGATCCAGAGACCATCAAGATTAATTGTCTTTTTCGGAGACGAAGAAAAAATATTGGTGTCATCTGCAAAATTATAAATGAGAGGTAGTTTCAACATGTAAATATTTCATTACTGTAGACAAGCCAAGTACAGAACCCTGGGGAACACACCATCTGCACCATTTCATAGAAAGCAGTGGGGATTTGAAGGAGTCATTTTAAACATATTGAAAACGGGAGTTTAGATACCTATGCATTCAGTTTAGAGGGGTGCCTCGTATACCATGAAAATTTAACTTCTCTAGGAGGATGGAGTGATTAACAGTGTCATCAAACGCCTTTTTCAGATCGATAAAGATATACCAGTATAGTGAGTTCCCGTATCATCAAGCTGTTCGAATATGACGAGTGTGTCTTCTCCTATCGAATCTAGATCTAGGAATAACGACAGTTGTTGTGCCTTGTCTCCAGGGCCTGGTCTGTGATGTTGCAGGCTTTCAAGTTGTCCTTGAACCACTTGGCAAATTTCACGAAAGCGCGCGTATACAGGTTCAGGGTCTTACGGTAAGGGCCAATGTTGACCACCATTCCACCTTTATCCTCGTGGCCTATTTAATATCCGGTTGATATATTTAACAATTATTCCATGAGCGCGCGTTGGATATGAGATGATAGATAGACAACGAGGAGCGTAGCGCCGAGTTGGCTATAATCAGCTCATATCCAACAAGCGCGAGTGGAATAATTGTTTTATTAAAAACGCCCCCAAAATATAGAAAACTAGACTAAAATAAAAACAGAAAGGCCCAAAAACTCACGCATATGCTTGCCGTGTTTGTAGATCATGGTATAATTGCTCATAACCCATGATGGCTTAGCCAATCAAAACTCTCGACTTGCATTATCCAGTAATCCAGTTTTTAATAACACATAATTCACGCTCGCTTCCGACTACCGCTAACGTCCATCGTCTACCCTGCCGATCATATACTCTGCTACAGAACATGGCAATACCTAAATTGATATATATAATATTCCCCGGTCGCGCAATTACACTTGTGAGAGCAAAGGTAACGGTATTATCTAAAGCACAGTGTTTAGGCTTAAGGTTAGCATTTTTGCAAAGATTTGGGTTGTTTCAGCGGCTATGGTACCCTTCACCTCCCGGGTGGGAGGGATCACCAGAAATGTTCAAAATTACCCTTAAAGGTACCAGTACCAGAGTCTTACGAAGGTGGGCGTGGCAACATAAGATTTTTACCCCTAAAAGATACCACAAGTTAAGTTATATGTTAATAATTGGACATAACTAAACGATAAAAGCAAACTTAAACGCTGTCGTTGCTGCTGTTATTATGTAAGATGTTATTATCTTAAAAAGATACCAGCTTAGAATTTGGTGGCCCAAAAACCTTTTAGACACCCTAAAAGATATTAGATCCCTCATTTTGACCCCCAAAAAGATACGACGATCATCCCCGCCTGTTGCCAACTGGAGTCCCCCTCCCGGGCCTTCACCCCTAACCCCCAACTCCCTAATCCCGGAATAGTCATGCCGAGGCACATCAACATCACAAGAAGTGTGTTTGGTCTGTCAACATCCTTATGTATTGAGCCGGTTGTTTTTTCAACTGAGGGAAGTAAATGATAAAGACATCAAAGAGTAAACAGAAACCCTACCCAGGGGAAGAGTTTATATTCTTTAAAACAAGACGCCTGGAGGCGCTTACGCGGGATTGGTCGATGTAAGCATTGAAACTTTTTGTAGCTATAATCACAGTCTGTTTACACTAGCAAACAAGCTTGCGTGAGGAAGGCTCCTTCTTGTATTAAAGTGGCAACGAAGGAAACCTGGAATTTGAACTGTGGGTGGCAACGACAAAAGGAATTTTCTCACATGAAGTAAATTAAGAAACAGTTAAAGGGTGACCCCTGTGAGGATATGTCTAGAGCCATTTTCAGCCTTCCGTTTTGTAAATTTTAGTTTAGCCAATGCAATGAAGAACATTCAAGTCTCACGAGAGCAACAGACAATCTCCTATTTAAGAACATTTTCGAAAGCTCGCAAAATTCATTTCCAGACACTGTAACGAAAAATGTCTTGTTATACAAGCGCAGTTCTG
>OX421449.1:950000-962500 GCA_949126865.1 Montipora capitata
ATACAACAACAACAACAACATTAACTGATATTTGGTTAAGTATCAAGGGTTTCAAAAATAGCAAAGCGAATGGACTTGACAGCATACCAATAGAAGTCTGGAAAACTGGTGCCTTAAATCAACAATTGCGTGACATCTGCAACAAAACATTTAATGGTGATCAACCGAATATATGGGTTAAAAGTGGAATAATACCACTACCAAAGAAACGTGACTTAGGTGACACAGGAAACTATCGTGGTATATCCTTAACTGTCACAAGATTCTATTAGATCAAAGAAGACCTCATCTGGATCCTCTGCTGAGAGTGAACCAAAACGGATTTCGTACGGGTAGATCTACACTATCACAAATTTTAACTTTGCGTAGATTCATAGAGGGAATAAAAGATAAACGGCTACCTGCAATATTGACTTTTGTAGACTTCAGTAAAGCCTTTGATTCAATACATCATGGGAAATTGATGGAGATCTCGAAGGGCTATGGAATTCCAACAAAGATAGTGGATGCCATCAACATACTCTACAAGGACACCGAAGCACAGGTGATAACTCCTGATGGTGATACAGAATTCTTTTAAATTCTTGCGGGAGTTCTGCAAGGAGATACACTCGCACCTCTCCTATTTATCCTAGCCCTGGATTATGCCTTTAGAGAGGCTACTAGAGAAACACACTGGGTTCACGCTTACACCATGGCAGAGCTCCCGTCATGTAGCAACATACATCACTGACACTGATTTCGCAGATGATCCTGCCCTAATTTCTGACTATCTTGAAGAGGCACAACTTTTCTTATTAAGACTGGAGGTTGCTGCCTCTTCTATTAACAGCAGCAGTGACAGATTGACAATGTGTACCCGTACGAAACGTACGACCTTAACACAGCGCTGCTTTAGCGACTGACCAGCGTTGCCCTTATATCTGCAGAAAGGTTGCATGATGGCTGCATCGATAGCACTGCGGGAGTTTCGAAAAATGACTGCGCGTAAGACATCTCAAAGGCACTTAAGTGCTGCAGCAGGACGTGCTGCACTTGAAACAAACAACCTTTTAGCAGCGCTGCTTTTGCGACTCACCAACGCTGCTCGAGGAGACTGTTTGCTAAGCACTGCAGGACTTCTGAATGGTGGCTGCATCGGTGATGTATTAGCGACCCTTTCGTTGCAGATGTGTTGCAAGAGAGCTGCGGGAGTTCTGCAAGGAGATACACTCGCACCTCTCCTATTTATCCTAGCCCTGGATTATGCCCTTAGAGAGGCTACTAGAGAAACACACTGGGTTCACGCTTACACCACGGCAGAGCTCCCGTCATGTAGCAACATACATCACTGACACTGATTTCGCAGACGATCCTGCCCTAATTTCTGACTATCTTTAAGAGGCACAACTTTTCTTATTAAGACTGGAGGTTGCTGCGAAAATAGTGGGTCTGCATGTTAACTACAAGAAAACAGAATACATGCTGTATAACCAACCTGAAGGAGATCTTGTCACACTGGAAGGGAACAAATTGAAGCAAGTAGATAACTTTAAATATCTTGGTTTGTGGATACAATCCAGTGAAAAGGATATGAATATAAGAATTGGACAAGCTTGGAGTGCACTCAACAAAATGATGAAAGTGTGGAAATCAAACCTACAAAGCCATCTCAGAGTAGGTTTCTTTCGGGCTACTGTTGAAAGTGTACTGCTTTATGGTGCTGAATGCTGGACGATGACTGGAAAGATGAGGAATAGATTGGATGGTACGTACACAAGAATGCTCAGAGCAGTTTTGGAGTTTCCTGGAAGGAGCATAAAACCAACAAAGAACTGTACGGCAACCTTCCTAAGATAACAGATACACTGAAGATCAGGAGACTGCGCTTTATGGGACACTGTTGGAGAAGAAAGGATGAGGTGGTAAGTGAACTACTACTCTGGGAACCAAAGCATGGCGCAAGAAAGAGAGGAAGACCAGCAACAATTAACATATGTAGACCAGCTGCGAAATGATACTGGTTTGAGAATTGCTGAACTGAAGAGCATCATGGGAAACCGGAAGGAATGGATGAAGCTAGTTAATGGAGTTCGAGTTCACTCGAAATAAGCAAGCAAGCAAGCAAGATAAAATAAATACAACAAGAAACTGTTTACTGTAGTGGCCAAATCTCCTGGCCCCAGGAGAATGCATACTGGTATTTATATTTGGGGTGAAAATGAGCCTAAAGGTAGTAATATCTAAATAAATGGGAGCGATAAGAGGAAGGTGATGGGAAAGAAAAAGCCCAAAGAGGAAGATGGTGTACACTACAGCTACTGTACATGTACATGAAATCATTGTCGATGTCCACTATTCCAAGAATTTGGGCTTGTCAGATGCACTGCAGCTGTAGATCTACAATGGTTGACAAAAATTAGAGGAAAAATTGTAAGAAAAAACAAGAAGCACCCAAGTACATGTATGCAAACTTAATGACAAAACCTATAGAGAAATAATTATGTTAAGTTGGGAAGAATAATATTAATTGCATGTATTGGTCAAGGGAAAACCAGCTTAAGAAAAGGCACAGAGAAGTGAAAAGATCTCATCTTGGGACTACTGTCAATCAATGTGATCAATAACACAACTCCAATTACCTGGGCCAGACAGTATTACTCTATTTAAGCTTGTATAATAAGAATGTATACCTTGGTTCAATTTTTGTATAGGAAGTGTAAAACAATCAATATTCACTTACATGTATCATCACTTTTCTTTTAAACTTGATTTCAGCCTGGTTCACTTGTGTCAAAGGTGTTGCAGTTTTCAGATGTACATATTGATCACCTGTATCAAGAAGGCAGTGATCCAAACTGTGGAGAACCTCTCTGTTGTCGAAGTAATGATAAACCCCCTGGTATGTTAATTCAAGCCTGCAATATATGTATATGTATTTTGTGAGCAGGCTCTCTCTTTGTGGAGAAGCAAGAAATAGAGGTACAGTAGAGTTCATGACCATAGATGAGAGTTCAGGGGCGTTGCAAACTAAAAGAGATCTTCCAACCTCTTTTTCCATACTGGATTCAAGCTAGAGCTACGATTTTGTCACAGGCATTTCTAGCCACCTCATCTCTGTAGTGCACCATTTTGCTTTTCGTTATACTGGAAGCTGATCAATGATGACATCACCAAGTAATTATATTTCAGCCAATCAGTATTTTGCATTCAAAATATGGATGCAGCATTCTAAATTCCTAAGGGATGCACACAGGCTCTCTTTCTTTCATCCAATTTGCCCTTCTTAATTGGTTGCCCTGGGATCGCAAAGAGAAAGGCTACTCACAGGGTAGTCCTGCAAAAATATAACATTGTTAGATATGCTGTATGTATCCAAATCACAGTTCTGATCATGTTATTCTTGTTTTGTTTTTTCATATATTTTAGCACCTGGAAAACCCAAAGCTGGGAAATATGGAGATTATGTATGTGATATTCCGCCAATTACATTTGAGAGTATGCTGCAGCATATTAACAAAACCCATCAGGTAATCCCTAAATCACTCAGATCTCAGACTGACATTAGAGCAAAACAATGACATCTGTCTTGAAGGAATCAAAAATTAATGGCAACTTTCTTTTTAATCTTTCCTGTTTATACAGGATATTGATTATGCAATATGGACTGGAGATATTCCCCCACACAACATTTGGAATCAGTCACGTTCAGATCAGGTAATCCTGCAAAGTATAACATTGTTAGATACACTATATGTATGCAAATCACAGTTCTGATTCTTAGACCTTGCATGCTACACATATTTGAATTGGTTCAAAAAGTTGTGAGTCACTAGCGAATATTTCGCTCAGATTTTGAAAAAACCTAACCACCTTGTTACCAGTAACAGTAATAACCTTTAAATGGCCTTGTATTAAGGGCAGTTAAAAAAGTCGGATCAGATCAACTTCGATAGCTCAGCTTGGATCAAGTGAAAAATGGTTTGTAAGCGAAAACTATTCAACGTTTGCCCCGATTTCACCAAGGTTAGCTTAAAGATTAGGGCTAGGGGGATTTCTCAAGGCCTTATCAAATCTTTTATGTTGGTCCACGGTAAGCAATCCGAGTTGATCCAATCCGACTTTTGTACCTGCCTCTTCTATTAACAGCAGCAGTGACAAATTGACAATGTGTAGCTCCCAGAGTTGTGTCAGAAGAGCGTTTTATTAAATTCAGTATGTCAGTCATATAAATATGTCCTGTGTTTTTTTTATCTGTTCGAATTTTGAGCAATCTTGTATGGTGAGAAATTATTTTTTGCACAGATATCAGCCCTAAACTACGCTGTCAAAATGGTGTCAAAATACCTGCCAGGGCTAAAGATATATCCAGCTGTTGGGAATCATGAGAGTGCTCCGGTGAATAGGTAACTTATTTTGCACACGACTGAAATACATGTACTTATTAAAGGCAGAAGCCCCCATTTAAAGTACATCTGAGTGCATCTACATTGTGTTTTAAGCAGAGTCTAAACGATCTTTGTTTCATGGCATCTTGGCCTGAGTTTTCCAAAAACCTGTTAGTGTTTAGTGTTTTCATTGCCCAAGTACAATTAACAATAATATTATTTGATGAGCGTGTGTTGGATATGAGATGGTAAATAACCAATGAGGCGGCCATAGCACTGTGTTGTCTATAATAATAACCAGCCTAATTTCCAACAAGTGCAAATAGCATAATAGTAATAATAATAATAATAATAATAATAATAATAATAATGAACTTAATTTATTTTAAAGAATTGTTTTATTAAAAACACCAACAAATTATGGATAAATCTTCCCTACTTTATTTTGTACATGTAAAAACAAAAGACGATATGTACAGTTAGTGTTATTTGTAGAGCATGGTATAATAGCTTGTATACCATGATGGCTAAGCCAATCAAAACTCTAGAATTGCTTTATCCAATGATCTAGTTTATAATAAGTTTATTATGTCATGAGGATGGCATTGATGATGATGGTGATAAGTATAACATCATAAAATGATAAAATCAAGTTCTTTTATGCCTTACGTTGCCCTATTTTCCATCCAGCTTTCCTCCACCGTCAATAACAGGTCCTAATTCAAATCAGTGGTTAAGAGACACTCTAGCAGACCACTGGAAGATCTGGCTTCCACACAATGCTCTACCTACAGTTGAAAAGTAAGATTATGAATTTTGTAGCAATCTCAGTAATAATGGAATGCAGACTTAAAAATAGGAATGTATTTGAGCAGTTTTCAAATGACTGTCGAAAGTGATTACAAGATTGCAATTGCTACGCTGAGTGATTGGTTTTATAAACTCGTGCCAGTTTAACAACCAATGAGAAAGAAAACCAAAACCACATGCAGTTTTTCCCACCCTTTGAGCAAGTTACATGGAAATGGTAGGGAATTAGATTGGTTTATTGCGCAGTTTACACCTGCCGTGATTGGTCGAAGTAATTACTTTGGTATTTGGTTTATGACATTCAATTGAAAACTGCTCTATTAATGATGTGATACTCCATTCTTCTCTAAAAAACTTTGCACATCAAAAGTGGTGCAGAAGGTGAAAAGGTCACTGATTTATTATGGATGGACTAATAAAATATATTTGATGGTCATTTCATTGTATCCAAAATTATATTGATTGATAAAATCCAAAAGTGATTTATTGGTCGATTAGTGATGGTGTGAAGTGATTGTTAAATTAATGATCGGTGGTGTAAGTAAGAACCCACAAGAATTAATTTTTATTACTTTGTTTGAATGAACTAAGTATACTGTAGTATTCGCCTTTGACTCTTTTTTTTTTTGGTCGCGATTTTTATAGGACATGCATCAGATTTTTTGCCAATGGTAATTTATGTGTTCATTTATTTCCTTAATTTATTTTTTCATTAATTTCATCAATACTAAGTCAACCTAAGTAGGATTCTACCTCGATATCTCATCATTCAAAGGCGGCTATTTCGATGACTACTAGACCACAAAAGACTATGTGACAGATGACGGGGGGAACATTTCTTCAACAATAGTTGGGGCCGGAAACAAGTTTCTGTGTTTTCATTGCATGCAATTAATCATCCAGTTGTTGTATGACTTGGTAACACGACTCACCTCGCTCATTTCATAATTTGATAATTCTCCCTGTATTGTTAGAAAAAGTGTTTAATATTCTCAAATATCATCAAGAAACCTGGAAAGCATCTGTTTACTGGTTTTGATTGGAATCAATGCTGTTAACAACAGCTTTAATTGATGTGAACAACTATTCTACAATCGTACATAACCCTATGGTTTTGTCACAGAATGTGGACTTTGGACTTCAGACTACAGAATTGACCTCTTTAGCTTGTATGTTTTGTTTTCCCATTTCAGACCAATAAGAAAACAATACGCACAAGCTAAACAGGCTAATTGAACTGGATATCGTCCAAGATATTGTTAACTCGTTAACTCCTGAGGGTTCCCCATTGACGAGTAAAATCGTCTGGCGTTAGACAGAGTAAAGTCTGGCCGGTTTAGGCTATCCCTAGCCTCTTGTTTATTTTGAACTGTATGCCACCCCCTTTCACAATAGGGGAAAAATAGAACTCTTCAAGACCTCTACCTAGTGCAAGTGCTATTTGTGCATTTAGTGGGTTTTGAGGATCCGGTCCCTAATTTCCCTGTGGTATTAACATTCTTAATCGAATCAGGATTAATAAGAAATTACTGTTGATAAGTATAATGGATTTGTGGTATGTACACGTAGTGTTTTGTGGCAGATGAATTTGATTGTGTGCTCTCCTTCACAATGGCCTCTCTGAATTCATTAAATGTTGTTTTTATGAGTGATGCTTGTCATGTTTCTTCACTTTCCATGCAGGCCAGTCAACTATCACTGAGATCTTAAATTGTGCCCTTTTCCACAGTGTTTCCATCATTCTGGTTCAGTTAAGAAAATTTCATTGAAGTACCATTGCATTTATGTTTCAGGGGAGGTTTTTACACTTTGTTGTTATCCAAAGGATTCAGGCTGGTTTCACTGAATATGAACTACTGCAACAACTTCAACTGGTTTGTTTTAAAGGGGACATAATTATAAACAAGTGTACTGTAGCTTTTGAGTGGATGTAGCGGTTGTTAACCCATTGACTCCTAAACCAGCCCCCATTGACAAGTAAAACTGTAGACGGCATTAGACATTCTGAGTAAAATTGTCAAGTAAATCTGATCACTCACAGACTGGAGTCGATGGGTTAATTAAACATTAATTATTCTCGATGGACAGCCAGTATAGCAGGTCGATTGTTGTCTGAACCCACAGTTTGCAACAAAAATGTTGAGACTCTTTCACCTTAATTAAGCATCTTTCTAACATATTTTTGGATCTTCCTCACATTTTTACCACCCCTGCCCAATGGACCATTTCGCAGTGATGTGTAATGTTGTGGCTAAGTTACATGGCCTAAGAATGGAAGCAAGGCCCGCCGGTGACCCTGTTTTGTTACTTACCTTTGTGCTTTTCTCGTGTTAATGTAGACTAATTAGAATTACAACAACACAATTTACATGATAAAAGCAGTGAGGTCTGTATTGATACAAGGTCACCGGCAGCCTTGCAGCCATTTACATGTACAGACTAAGTCACTGAGCAAACAAATGTAAATATAATTTATGGCCTATTCCCTCCTTCCTTGATCAATGTTGTACACTGATGTATGAGATATACTAGTACAATAAGTTGAGATGGACAACAGTGCTGATCAGGGGGTGGCCATAAAGCACACATATTGTCCAATATACATGAACTGAGTCGGGTCGACAATTGCTGTTGACAGCCTGACTCACCGGATGTCAGGTCATGAGGTTAAAAAGGAAGTAAGCTTTATTGCCGGAAGTCAAACTGCCTGGGGCAGCTTCAAATATCTGGATGGATCGTGACGATCCGATCAGGTCGTGACGACTCGTCATTTGAAAAGTTGACCTGACTATTGGAAGCGTCAGGTGTTGAGAAAAAGATAAAAACTTCGATGAACACAGAAGGCCGTGCTGCTCAAGAATGTTGTATGCTTCGTTCTCAAAGAATAGCGCCAAAAATATCGATATGCACATAGACAATATTATTATACAC
Source organism: Montipora capitata (assembly GCA_949126865.1). Classification (NCBI taxonomy): domain Eukaryota; kingdom Metazoa; phylum Cnidaria; class Anthozoa; order Scleractinia; family Acroporidae; genus Montipora; species Montipora capitata. Next base: position 958,109 of record OX421449.1, read on the forward strand.
GTCGACTAGAAAAGCATTCGCAAATGTTGCGAATGTGTCCTTAATACCCTGACAACATGCTGCTCAGAAACAGAAATAATGACTGATTGTAATAGTGCTCCGCAATGTTGAATGCTTCATTCTTAAAGCGTAGCAAGATCACCGCACGCTTCCTAAAAATTGAAGGGTACCGAAATCACCACACGCGTCCTAAAAGCATCCAAAAAATGGTGAATGTTTTGTTCATTCATAGCGAAATTATAACCCTGACAACATGCTGCTCAGGACTGTTGTAGGCCTCGTTCTCAAAGAGTGGCGGCTTAAATACCAATATGTACATGAACAACTATAAACGTCATACAGAATAGCACTTACAAATGGGTAAATATTTCGTTCGTTTGTGTTCATAGTGGCATTAATACTCTGGCAACATGCTGCTCTTGAATGTTTTATGTGTCGTTCCCAAAGAGTAGCGATTAAATACCTATACGTGCATTGACAATTATAAACATTCACTAGAATAGAAGAAAGGAAAAGAGAACGAGAGCATCGCAGTTGCATAGGATTTTTTGTTACTTTGTAGAGAATATAATTATACCCTAACTACAATTGTATGGTGTCAGCTAAAAAAGGTTGTGTGGAAACAATGGAACACCACTAGAATAGCACTCGCTTATGTTGAATGGGTCTTCTGAAAGCGTTGTACCAAAATCATTCAAAAAATGATTTCCTTTTTAGACGTGGATATGCAAAGCGTATCAATGGCTATCGTCAGGGGTCAGAATATGCAAATTTGTCACTCACTCAGATGCAAACTAATCGATAAGTGAGCGACCAATATCCATTTTTTCAAGACATGCCAGTTTGTCACTCACTCATTTGAATTCAAATTGATATGGCAACGATCAATAAATTATTGATTTTCCAACGTTTCAGTTTCCGAAGTAATGCCGCAACTTAATATGTTGAAATGTTCTTCCATTTTTCATCGTTCGTTTCGACGGGATTGCAGTAAGCATGTGTTACCAAGCCATTGTTCAGTGGAAGACTTAAGGTGTCACTGTGCTACAGTATGTGTTTAAAATGAATGCAAAGAGACATTTGCTCGTCAATCTACCAAGTTCACAGGTCCACTCGTATTAGCAAAGGAGCATGCCGTGAGATTGCTGTGGACAGTGACAACTGTGTTCACCTGAAGCAAACTACAGTAATAACTGCTCTTTTAGTTTGATATTATTATATTAGTATGTGTAATCAAATGGCAAAATTCTGATAATTTCCCTCGCCTAAAGGCTCGGGAAATTATCAGAATTTTGACAAAACACAAGTGAAATTATTTCCTAATTTCACGAGAAAACCATTTGATTACCTTTTAATGTCGTGGGTGACAAATTACGCTCACAACCGTAATTGTAAAATCGCTTGAGTACTTTATCCAACTGCTCGCGAAGAATCATCTCCAGGTTTTTCTCAAGGCTATTTTCGTCACACCACTTCTCAAAAACTCTCACCCAGTTAATTGTGCTCTTTCACGTATTTAAATTTTCTGCCGCTTCTTTTAATTTCGTAACTTCTTCAATGGTCACTGTCTTAAATCTAGACGCCATCTTGGCTCTGATCGAGATACAAGAGATGTTACCATGGCAATTTTGTAATTTCACATGTGAAATTATAAATTAACGCTGAAATTTCGCGCCTAAATTAAGGAGTAATTTGTCACCCATGATATTATTGTTATAATTTTACATTGTATTCTGTTGGTTATATTCAATACCCATAGGTACATGTATACTTGTAACACATTTAAAGACAAAAGGTGCTTAAATGTAAAAGACAAGGTTAAAAATTCTCGATAGCTGTGTTTACATAGTTGAGAAATATCCATATGTTTTCGCTATCACCTTGTTGTAGTTGAACAGTGAAGCATTCCTTTACGATGAGAATCAAACATGAATTGACCTCTTGTAGCTTGCACATTTTCCCATTGCAGACGACGTGATGTTCTCAAGGGAATTCTCCTTCAGCGCGTGCATAAGACAACATTTGAAACAAACTGTTCTCTAGAGTAAAATAACATGGTCTGAAATGGGAAAAACAAAATGTACAAGCTGAAGAGGTCAATTTATTCTTTCCTAGCAACATGGTTATATCTTCTGGTACTTTCATAGGCCTTTAACATTCTCGTAAAAAAGTTTAAATGGCCCGAAAACACGGGTTCACGAGTATTTTCACCTAGCTCTTTTGCATCTATAAAATGCAACTACATACAGCCTGAGCAGGCTTCATGATCGGTTCCAGATTTCGTGAAAGGTGAAAAGTTTTGGAAACAATCCTTGTATTTACTTATCGCAAACTGAGGCATTCGTAGCTGTTTACATAGTTGAGGACCCTTCAGATATTTGAAAATGACCTGGCGTAGCCTGCCAATGATAACGCATTGTTTTTAGATAAAAAATCAAACAGGAATCCAGTCATTGTTTCCCAACAAGATCAGACAGCAATTGATCACAACAGAACTCCCATTTTGTAAGCAATGTATCCATGACTTCTTCACAGTTCTCCTTTGATTTTCTGAAGTGTCAAAATGGTACACGAAAAGGCCTTCTAGAAAAGGAGAGCATACCTATAACATGTGGGGAGATAACTACTTGGTTACCACTTTAGTACATGTCCGTGTAGTGGCTGTTTTTTTTTTTGTTGTTTTTTTTTTGGGGGGGGGAGGGGGGTTTGGCGATCAGCGTCTTGGCTGACGTGGCGTGTCGCATGGAAGACTGTCCAGGTACAGATACTTCTGGTAATCAAGGTCGTGGTAGAACCAGGAGGTATCTGAGTTATTGAAGATGAAATCTAGTTGTCTTTCAGTTGTCTTTCATGTTTCCCCGCCAGTGAAGCCTGGAGAGATACAGAGAACAGCTGTTCCTGAGGAAAAACAAGCTCAATTTAAACACCACTCGATCGTCTCTCACCACTTGACATTTCCAAAAGTCAGGTCGACTTTTCAAGTGACGGCTCGTCACGAACAAGACGGGTGGTCCCGACCCGTGAACATTTTCAGAAAGTTCCTCGAACCTTCTTCCTGTTACTTTACTTCCGCAAACACCACAACCCGACCTTCGCTTGATGGATCGTCTTCACCAAAAAGTCGACCCGACTCCATTCGTGTGTATTGGACAACCCTCCCATAAAGAGTGATTTGTTGAGCTTTTAGGGTACTGGTATTTGCTGGAATCCTGTGTATATTGGAAAAAGGGAACAAGCACATTCAAAATATTAATACTACTAAGATTTTATAGCAATGGTCAATTACCATGGTAATAATGAAATTAAATCTATCAAGAAAGAATCTGAACAGTAAGCTTGGTCAAAAGACAAGAGAATAATATAACACAATGCCTACTTAATTGGCTGCTCCCCATGGGGAATTTGATATTCAGGTTTTCTGTTTGTCTTGCCATGTCACCCTGTTTTGGCCTATGACAGTCTTTCACTCCTATCCCAAAACTGTCTTGTTCAAAGTATAGAGTGAAATAATATTGGATACAATTTGAACTTATTGTTTCTGGAATTCATTCAGCTTACTATTGAATTGCTACAGTAACTGTAAATGTGAGGTTGAGGTTGACATAATTACCATATACATGTATCTTCCTTTACCCTCTGATTTCAGAGTAGCCATGTGTATGTACCGGTAGCTAATATCTCCAAGCATTTACCCTCCCAACTATGATATACCACAGGACAGACCGCAACAAATTTTTGTCATGTTCATTGTTGTGTTGAAGGTGGTTGATGATAAATAATGTTGATCCAGCTCAGCAGCTTCAGTGGTTAATAGACACCTTACAAGAAGCTGAGGACAATGATGAAAAGGTTTGTACCATTTTACATGTAATAATCTTTTAAGGAACTGGTCATTATTAATGTAGGGGGAAGGAAAAAATGGGGAGGGGGGGGAGGGGGGTTCAAGGTTATTTCAGATTGGCTAGAGGGCAGCTAAACTATTTTATAAAGAAGTTTAGGAGGGGTCTGGTGTTCTACATACATACACATACATACATACTTTATTTGGTCTTGCAGGTTAAAAAAACTGGCAGCCATTGGCTGATGTGGACCTGCATTACTAATGTACATATTTACAATTAATAAAGTAAAAAAGACCAAATATGTACAATATACTAATAGTAATAAAATAATGCTTATTAATGTCAATAATAATAAAAATGAGGTGATTTATTTGTGATCAATGAACTTTCCTTTTCAAAAGTGAAATTGTTAATAAATTTGGAGAGTTGCTTTAGACGACTTTTAAACAATATGACATTATCATACTCTTTAACGCTACTAGAAATTGAGTTCCAGATCATAGTTCCTCTGTGTCGAAGAGAAAGTCTGCCTATTTCCTTTTTGGGTCTA
>OX421449.1:967500-975000 GCA_949126865.1 Montipora capitata
GACAGCACAGTTCTTTGCTCATACTCATGCTGATGAGTTTGAAATATTTTATGATGAGAAAACAAGGAGAATACCAACAAAGTAAGAGTCATTAAAATTTGCTTCCTTGCTTCCTGTTTGGGATAAACCCTTCATTTTTGGTCTAAAGAGGCAGGAAATTGCATCAATGTGAATCTAAAATTTATAGTAATTTAAGTTAGGCATGCACTAGTATCTCTAGAAGAAGTTTAAGTTAAACTGTATTCTACACACCTGTTAACCAACTTCAATTCAAAACATTTCTTGAAATCCTTTTTTAACACACTAAACTAAATATTGACATTACATGGTACTCTTAATTAGGACTTTTTTTTTAATATCTGTTTTGATTACATACGAAAGGTATGCCTGACATGACTCAACAGAATGTTTTTGATGTTCTTTTTGTGTACAGCATAGCCTTTATTGGTCCCAGTGTTACAACTTACCAGACACACAACCCTGGATACAGGATTTATGAAGTTGATGGAGACTATCCCAGTAGTTCCAGGGTACGTAAAGACAAAATAATACAATATGTTTGTGTATCTTCCCCATGACTTAAGCTTTTATTATTGCTTGACTTGGTGGGTGGCTGACAAGATGAATGGAAACCAATGTATCATGTCTAGGTAACACTACTATATATAAATTGCTTTTTTGCAATTCTTTGGAAGTAATTCTGCATTGATTACAATGCAAATACACTGTAATCTTTCAGGGTTAGTAGCACCGACCAGCTGTAAAAATCTGTACAGTGTACAATGTAAGTCTCAGTCTCTGGAGGGAACGTGTTTAAATTCTGTCCCAAGGCACAGAGAAACTTAGATGGAATAAGGGCGTGCGCAGTACAAGGTGGTAATTTATTATATAGACAGGAGTGTTTTACTGGAAAATACACCACTCAAAAAATTCATACGAAACTACATCTGGCACCCGAGTGGCGTATTTTCCATATCCTCACTAGTTAGGATATCAATGACATCATTTCCCGTCTTTGCATGGTTAATTGGACTGTGTCGAAAAGTGGGACAGGGACGTGTGGACTCGGGGACATGGGGACTCGGGGACGCATTTTTACCATTTGTTCAACTTTTCATCATATTTCAAAAAATCCTCGTCCTTTGATCGTACCTGCGTGGTACCCCGGTTTTATGTTCCTTGTTTGTACAATGTTACACTAAGTTATAGTAAATATATATATATATACTTTCATTATACTACTATCAAGTTACACAGTGGAGTAATTTAGGTAAAACGAGGGGACAATTTTTTTTTTGCCTTAAATCCTTATTTATTTGACATGAGCAACATGAACGAAATGTTGGTATGACCATTTCTCAGATCATTTTACAATTCCCTAAGTTTATCGAGGCTTGAATTTCAATAATTTGACAACCCCATGAAAGAGCGAGTAGAAAGCTAAGTATGCAAATTTTAAATTAACATGCTTCCTCGTAGAACAAAAATATGCCAAGTTATGAGCTTGGTCAAGCCTTAACACTCTGGAGTCACGAATTACTTAGCTTCTGTCGATGGTCCCTGTGATGACCAACATTTTCGATATTATCAACGGTAACAACGCGAATTTTTCATCAAAGGTAACAAATTGAACAAGCGCCAGGAAAGATGCAGTCACAATGCCGCCAACAACGACATTGGTACGGTATTCAACCATCAATTACAGAGAATTTACAAGGCTCAAGTATTTGTGCAGCAATAACAACAGCAAACGCTGCATTGTGAGATTTTAGCCACAGTGTCAGAGCAATGGTCCATTAGGTCTTCCGCTTTGTTTCACAGTCGAGCTCTGTTACGGGTGGCGAGAAGTACTTTTCGTGAATCCAATTTTTGAATTTCGGTGTGTATTTATCTGGTACACCCCTGTACTTGAAAAGCATACAGATGATCGTTATTGCAAAATAACACAAGGAATTTAACTTCCTTTTTACGTTAGGATGTTTTCCCATCTCTGAAATTCTGCATTTCGAAAATGCGTCGCCGCATCATGGAGTCCCGACGTCCCTGAGTTTCCGAATCCCCACGTCCCCGAGTCCTCAAATCCCCTGTCCCCGCGTCCCCAAGTCCCCTGTCCCCGCGTCCCTGTGACATTTTTCGACACAGCTGGTTGTTTGAGCAAACAGTCAGTGAAAAATGGTGATCGATAGATTCGTGAAATTCTCTGTAGCTGACGTAAAATCCTTCTCTGAGAAACAAGAAAATGGTAACACAAAGAATAAAACTTCATACAGCTTAAAATTATTCAAGGCGTTCCTTGCAATTGAAGAAGAAATGCAAAAATTGAAGAAATTCCTGCCGTCGAGTGCAAGAATTTGCGATAAAGTCTGTGCTCATTGAAAGAAAGAAAAGTGGTGAGTAAAACACTTGTCTGTGTAAACAATGAAAATTACACAGTGGCTTGAAGATATGAATTTTTACCACTTGAAATAAAATTTATATCTTTGTGCCGTCGTGTAACATCATCTATTTTAATATTTTCCATGTAATTTGCATGAAGGAAGAGCGTAAAGCACCCACTCCAGCTCTGTAGAAGTTCTGGCCACCATTAATTTGATTGTATTAATTAACCACCCAAAGTGAACGAATGTGAGAATTATGTTGTTTAAATTGCATCCATTGGAAACTCGGAAAACATCTGCTCCAGATGAGATTCGAATCCCAACCTTCCTTGATCTAGTCAGATATGCCCTAACCACTGAGCTACTGGAGACTCCATTGGCGAGCAAGGGTGAGATGTGGGTCTTTGACTCAAACTGCAGTCACCTTTTAAGCATATCTGAGATACGACTAGATCTGCAGCTCGGATTTTCTTCCTACATGTAGTTTCCAATGGATGCAATTTAAACAACACATGTATTAATCAAAACATTTTTACTTTGAATGTCATCTTTTTCCTTTAGATGGTACCGTATATGTATGTCTAAATTTGAATTCTTTGTTTTAGGTGGTACTTAACCATCAAACATATATATTAGATCTGGTTGAGGCTAATAAAGGCAATGTCCAGTGGAAACTGGAGTATTCTGCAAAGGTATGACTATGTATTGTTCTTACAGCAACTGCGGAGTATATACTGTATTACATTTCCTTCTGTGCAGTGTTGTGATTTTCATATCCCATATTTTTTTATGTAATCTGTATTTTTAGGAAGCCTATGACATGCCATCTGTGCTTCCTGAAGACTGGAACGACCTGGTCCACCGCTTTGCAAAAAATACAACTCTTTTTAACACCTTTTACAAGTAAGTGGTTCAAGGGTACTTTCTGGTAGTTCTCTGAAGTGGTCGTGTTTGTGATGTATCATAGATCCATATCACTCAATGTCCACTCAAAAGATTTTGCCCGTCTCACCTCTCATTCACTGTGAGGTTTTAAGTGCAAAGACAAAGACAAAGCGTTTATTCCCCACGGACTCCAAATGGTAGCCGAGGGATAAAGGTGAATGGTGCAGGAAGCATGGTGAAATTGATCTAAATAATAATTATTATTAAGTTCTATGGAAAAAGGTTTGCCAATCCTGACTCTTGATTTTTCTCAACAGACGTTTCGGCTAATGCTTAAGCCTTCAGCAGTGATGTGAAATCGAAGTTCGTTGTCATACGCTAAAGTAACGTAGCGCGAAGCTTGCGCGCGTGACCATACAATTCATGCTTGCGCGATGCCTTTGTAGGCTTCTGGAAGTGCGATATGAGCGTTACCAACGTTCGGGTCCAAAATAGAGTGCCAGGCTTCGAGGAAAAGTCGCTCGTGGTAATTGGCTTCGAAACCAACGACCTTGACGTTATCAAAGTTCATGTTGTGGCTGAAATGGCTTTCAACTTTGGAGTTTTGATCAAAACCTGCCACTGCTTTTTTGTGCTCCGCTGCTGGGGTCTTTTAATGATCTTTCTGTTTGGCCATAGTACACAAAATTACACTGAACAATTGATTTTGTACATTATGCCTGATTTCTGGCGGTCAGAATCGTCTAGCTCTTTAGGGCGCGGGAAAAGGCTGTTGATGGTTAAGTGTGGTTTGTAAGCTACTTTGACTTTTTGTTGTTTCAAAATGCGACCTATTTTCTCGGAAACGTCGTGTACATACGGCAATACTACAAAGCAATGTTGTTCTCGGCGGGTTGTTTGGTTAACGCCCTCTCGCAGTTCAGACCGCCAGAAATCATCAAGCACAAAATCAACTTAGAATGCATTGTCATGTCATTTCTCAAGAACTCATGTTACTTATTTGTAGGTATTTTTGGAAATCTGCTCCAGGACATTCATGTGATGATAGTTGTCGTTCAAGCATGCTGTGTCGGTTGATGACAGGACGCTCACACGACACCAGTGCTTGCACTCTTATGCAAGAGATATTTTCAGAAGAACACAGGCAACAGCTCGAGGAATCCTTGGTTATGTGCTAGCAACAGTGGCATCAACAGTATTTTTGTAATAATAACAAGAAAAATAACGATAATATATTATTATTAAAATTTTTTTACCAGTAATAATAATTCCTCAAGAAGTCTCCAACCTTAGGGCTGTCTTGATAATACTAATTATTTATTTAAAAAGTAATACTGTAACTTAAAATTTTAGTTGTCATGGTTTGAGTTAGGACTGTGGATTTTCTTCAGTATTCTTGCATGAATAAAAAGTTATTTCCAATTTGTATTAATAGCCATGATGCTTGATACAGAGAAAAAGCCTCAAGTGAAAGTACTTTCCAGCAAGGTGAATACATAGACATCAAAGTAGCATTTTGTTTTCTATCAAGAACAATATTTTCCTCATCAATAAGTTTCCCAGGATCCTTCTTTGTCAGCTGAATAAAATTATTTTTTAAGAACTTATAAAAATCATAACTGTCATGTAAAATTTGCCCTTGTGAATGTTGGTACTGACTGTTGTTATTTGGTTACAAAATGCAGAAGCACAAGTTTTGAATTTAGCGTTCAGTGGAAATTGTTTTTTTACAGCGGCGTTGCTAAAACGAGGGTAAGGGTAAGACCAAGGGTCACAGTAATGGTAAGGATACGAATACAGAAAGTATCCTAAAAATGCATAAAAGCTAACCTTAAACCTTTGTTTAGGCCTAATTAGGCCTAAGGTTAGCTTTTATGCATGTTTAGGATACTTCTTGTATTCGTATCCTTACCCTTACCCTGACCCTTGGTCTTACCCTTACCCTCGTTTCAGAAACACCATTTTTACAGTGCTTAATTATTGAAAGAAAATGTTGTTATTCAGTGGCTACTACTGCGAGAAATTTAATTCTTAGGGCCAGTTTTGCTCTGAGAAAATGACCATTCACTTCTGAACCGGTAGAATTCTGCATGAACGTTTTTCCTTGCTACAAAGAGTAGCTTTTAAAAAGCTGAATACATACATGTAACGTTTAGCGTTTTTTAAATATCATTTGTGTTATTAGTAATTTATTGACAAAGGTAATCGTCCAGGTGTATTTTCTAAGAATGTAACAAACTAACAATGGTCTTTTTTATTGACTCTGGTTAGGACTATTAAATTTCAACAATTCAGTTTCACCATACCTCCTGTGTTGGTACAAAATGTAAGCTTATAGGACGCCATTATGTAAAAAAAATCTTGCAATTCTGGTATGCGATGGCGTCCTTAAATTCGTTTCAACAAGCTGCCCAAATTGAGTGAGATTATATGGTAACGCTAATGATGATACAAGGAGTAATAGTCGATTCACAGACATTTCCACAAAATGTCAATCACTTTGCGCGATCATGAGGTGCAGCAGATTTACTTAGAGTTTTAGTTTCTTGTGTTTTAGGTCGTGTTTTACTTCAACTTAATAATAGCTCAGCTCCTAGAGATCTAAACTCGTAGTATATTGGTGTGTGAGGCTATAATTATTAGAAGCTGCTTTAAAACGAAGGAATAAAATGGTTTTAATGACTTTCAATGCAATGGTACACTTGTCTTGTCACTAAAAAACCATGTTTCGTGGCTTGGTATATTGAGGGACAGAATGTAGATCTTCGAGGTATTACCTTTACAGCTAAAATAAATGCATGTAGCATATGCAGGTACATAACTAAATACACAATATTTAAAGATATATTAATTAAAAAGAAAAGCCGCTGTACGAAATGCGGCCCTTGATTCTCTTTTAAAACCAGTCAACTCAGTGGTACGGATAAAATCAGGGAGCACATCTCGCAACTTGGCTGATACGTAAGAAAAAGAACTAAGAACATGACTGGTTCTTCTTGGTTTATTGAGGGACAGAATGTAATTTTCGCGAAGATCATGCATAAGCGGGAAAACCCTTTTAAAAAACAACAACATACTGTTATACATTAATATCAGCAAATTTTGAATGGACTTGTTGCACAGAGATGTAGAGTTTGACTTAAGTGGTAAGAGGACAGCTAATTTGCAAATATTAATCTCAGTATTCTCTTATTTACATTCTACCGTTTCTTTGACAAGAAATGACGAAAGGCCATGCAGTTGTTTGCTACGAGAATAACAGCGAAAAAAAGCACTACTTTGTCGCGAATTTTCTATAATAAAAACTTGTTCAGAAATCAAAAGTCTACGTTAACATCACACACCAGGCCTATTCCTTAGTATCTGGCTGAAAATCTTCTCACATTTTTCCCCGGCCGCGCTTCAGCCGCGCAGCCGCGCAGCCGTGCAGCCGCGCAGGCATTTCATGAGGGCCAGTCTCTTGCTTCTCAAGTTGCCTCGTTCATGCCCAAAAAGAACTCTGGGTAATTGTGCAATTCCATGACAAGGGAAGATCCCCGATTCTTATTTCATATACTTTTTATGACTTTCGGGTCACCCAGTCTTACCGGCAAAATACCGCATCGATTGAAGTTTTTAGCTCTCAAAATTTGCCCAAATTGTATCGGTAGGTGCTGGAATTCGTCCACAGAAAGGCCAGAGAGACAACTTCACTCGTGAACCGCCTTGTTTAAACAGAGCATTTTAGGCGTCCCAGTCTGCATGAAACCATCTCTCACAGTCTCGAGAAGACCAGACACGCGCGGTTCTTACCTTACATTTATGTCTGTAGAATCTTTTCAACTGAAATGTCAATTCCTTGTAAAAACCAGGGCCCGGTTGTTCAAAAGCCGATTAACGCTAATCCCGGATTAAAAATTAACCAAGCAGTTTATTTTTCTACTCCCAAATGCTGTTCAACGCTGATATTCGGCAAAACTTTACATTAGAAGAATTTAATCCTAAAAAACAAAAATAAGCAAAAGAAACTTTCACTAAAAAGTTGAAAACAAGAAACAGAAGTTTCGCTAATCCTGGATTAAGTTAATCGGCTTTCGAACAACCGGGCCCAGCATCTTAATTTTTTGGTAGCCTAGGTATCAGAGAGGCAGAATATTTGCGCATTCGCGAACGGAATGTTTGCACAAGAGAGAAAAACGCAGTACCTTCAGACATGGCGCAGGGGCGTCGTACCAGACGAGTCATCCTGGGATTTTGG
>OX421449.1:980000-1010000 GCA_949126865.1 Montipora capitata
TTCGTTAATACCGTGAGGATTAAGGGTGCCGATTTGAAAGATGAATTTTTGTTCCAGATTCTTGCGGCTTTCCGTCGTACCTAGATGTAGGGAAAGACCGCAGATAGCCATGTGTTTATTGGAGTGGTTAGGCAGATTAAAATGGCGAGCGATTGGCTTCACATGTCAAGAACTCCACTCCTTATTCTCAATTTCTTAGACTTCGACGTCTATGTAGTGATGAATCCGATTTTTCCAGAAAATCAGAGGAGATGTTCCAGTTCTTCGAAAAACTTGGCCATCCTGTCTCTGTGGTCAAAGCGGGCCATCATCGCGCCCAACAATTTGATCGACAGTCATCACTACAAACGTCACAAAAAGATAAGAATGACAGAATTCTATTCACCCTCACTTTCCATCCTCATAATCACGCAGTCAAAAGCATCATTCTTAGTAATTTTAAATTACTCCAAAATGATCCCGACTGGTAGAATCTTTTCGCAACCTCCACTTATTTCATTCAAACGCGACAAAAACGTAGGCAACTTTTTAGTTAGAAGCGCGCTCAAAACTAACGAGCAACCCGGCACTTTCAAATGCGCGCGCTCAAGATGCAAAACTTGTCTTTTCATTGTTAACACTATCAAGATATCGGGACCTAAGCGATCTGTTAAGATCACCGATCGTTTCACATGTACCTCCGCAAATGTCATTTATTGCATAACCTGTACGTTATGCAATAAATTATACATTGGTGAGACAGGTAGACGACCAGGTGACCGATTCCGCAAACACCAAACCAAATCAGTGGCTTCATAGCTCAGTTGGTTAGAGCGTCGCACCGGAATCGCGAGGTCACGGGTTCAAACCCCGTTTGAAGTCGTGAATTTTTCAGGCTTCTCTACGCAATTGTAAAAATTGCGTTCATAACTGCGAAGATCATATCTTTACTTGATTTCATATCCGCAGTTCATATATGATTCATTTCATATACCATTCATCATTGATTCATTCCTCACGGGACCATTAGAGCCCACAAATGACCAGCTCCCAACGTCAGTGGCTTCATAGCTCAGTTGGTTAGAGCGTCGCACCGGAATCGCGAGGTCACGGGTTCATACCCCGTTGAAGTCGTGAATTTTTCAGGCTTCTCTACGCAATTGTAAAAATTGCGTTCATAACTGCGAAGATCATAGCTTTACTTGATTTCATATCCGATTCATTTCATATACCATTCATCATCGGTATTCGGTCAATTGACACGAGATGGACAGTTCACAAACGTACTTGGTGGTTTTTGTGGTCTTTATGAACATGAACTTCAAGGTAAAACTTAGAGTGAAATCACTTGTTTTGCTGTCAATTGAAGTGCCTTCAATGGAGCAACAGTGAAACAAATGAAGCGCGTATTGTTTTGGCGCATCACTCCCAGTTAAAGAAAAAAAGTCGTAGAACTGTAGCGGCCTTATCACTTCTGCTCTGCCACTTGGGATAACGTTTTCCCATGTAAACGCCCCCTGAACATCAGAAGATTTGTACTGCTCTCCAGGCAGAATTTTATATTCATCCTCTATTGATGACAACTTGCTAAGATGATTGATTCTTGTTTCTTAGGGTTTTGGGATCAACGCGGAAGATTGTAACTTGTTAAATCCCAAACAAAAAGCGGCCTGCTTTGATAAAGGGTAAGAAGTCATGAATCTTTTTTCCGATAAAATGTCCGGTATTTCTCTTCTCTGTGTAGTAACGTCATCTTCGAAAAGCGAGAAAATAAATTACTTTTTTAAGAAAAATAAGTTTTTTGGAATGAGACAATTTCGATTTTTAAATGAATTTATGCAGATGCCTCATCAAGATTTCCGGTGGGGAAACTTCCGGTATTGGTGGAGCCTGGGAACAAAGCTATCCTAGTACACACCAGGCTTCCTCTCTTGCCATTATACCTTAAGTGATAGATGCGAGTTTTCTCTTTTTCTCCCCAACTCCACCGACAAGCTTTGCTTTTTTCTTTAACCCACCGTATCGGTTTTTCCCCTCACCTTTGATAAAATCATTGTACTCTATAGGGCATCCTTTACGGGTGTTATAGACAATTTATTGCCTAAAATAAACGGCCACTTAAGCGGCCCAAGTTTGTCAAAACTGGTGTACCATTTGTATTCTCATCAAACCGAGCTTCGCCAATGCAATCTCCCTGCACTTGAGTAGCAGGCGGCATAAAGGTAACTTATTTCACGGAAGTGAAATAAAACCAAGAGCCATAATAGGACTCTTGATAAAACATATAGCAAGAGAACCACCCAGCACTATAATCGACTGTAAGCATCCCCTGCACTCCTCCCCTGGATTCGCCTTTGTCAGAAAATTTTTAAAATACTCATCCTTCTATTCCTTTCCATTACATATAAAAGAGCCTTGGAAAAGACAGATGACGCCGGAGATGTAGCATGGATGGAGACCTGTGTAGTGAAGTACTTTTGCCTGGAGCTCCGGCCGGGACAAGATCCTAAAAAGTTCAAGAAACCACAATTTCAAGAAGAGATGAAAAACTTCGTGTCCGGTGACTATTTTGAGGTAATATTGAGAGTATTGAGATGGTGATCCTACCCCTATTACAGCGCTAGCTCTTTTGGTGTCCCGTGAGAAAAAACAATAGACATGTTCCTAACACTAGAAGGGGCACCTTACCTTCAAGTAAACAGGGTCTCTATTTAAATTCAGTTTCAGGTAGTCCGCATCCAAGTCGAGACTGAACTTGATTCTTTATTTATCAAGGCTAACCTCGACATAAAACCATTGTTTCGTGATCATCCAAGCGAATTCGGGAAAGGTCTATTAGCATCAAGATAGCTATTAGGTAAAAAATGCCTCAACCAAGTGAACCTGTAAATGATAGTTTTGACGTAAACGGTCGTAGCAGCAGTAGCAGTAGTAGTAGCAGCAGCAGTAGCAGTAGCAGTGGCATTAGTAGCAGCAGTAGCTTTAATAACCAGTAGTAGTAGCAGTAGAAGCAGCAGTAGCATCTTCTGTTAGGCCGAGAAGGTGAAATCCTTAAAGGTCCAGAAATGAATTTAACCGCAATACGTTTTTACCTAGTACGCAGCCAAAAGAATCGAGAATTTCTTTCTACGTAACCCGGACTGGAAAGCAACCAAGGCAAACCCATATTACAAAGCCAATGGGTGCGTGAAGCTTCTCGCCATCACTGAAGCTCGATACCTGTACGTTACCTATGTACTGTTCATACAGAGCGACAAATCACTTACTGCATGTACTCAGGACAGCAATGGCAGGTACATACTCCCCACAGCCGCGTGCTTCCCTCGACCCTACGGCAGCGCTACTTGTACATCGGATTACGATGTGGGATTAATTGGACACACCTCGGGGATCCTGACGGGCGCGTTCAACGAATATTTCCGGCAAAAATTTAACAAGCCGTCAGAAGAGGTGTTTGATACCAACGTCTATGCTTACACTCTGGAATACGCCATGCCGGAACTGTTTACTGGTATGACAGGATACTTTAAGAATATTGTGCCTTACTTGGATCTAAAGCCCTGGTATCAAATGCAAGAACTTGCCAGCGCATATTTTAAGGTAAAGAGTTGAAGGTAGAAAAACTCAAGAATGAAACGTTTTAAGGTAATTCCGTACAAATAAAACCCAACATAGATTTTTCATGAAACTTGGTACAGTTATCAATGGAAACTCGTTAATTTCAAAACGAAATAAAAAAGGAGGGTCAAGGTGTTCGTTTTTAAGCTATACGTTGGCAACATAGATTTACGTCATTCTGGTGGCGTACAAGAGCATTATTGATGGCAGAGGGAGGACTAAGGAGACTTTTTAGCGTGATAACTGTTACATAGTTCTTGCTGACTAAATAAAATGTAGATGTTTCAAAATAGTGGCTAAAAAGTGTTTAGTCGGACGTGCTTGACAATATATTGTTCGGTAACATTGCTTTTACTCCATTTCAAGTCATATCCGACGAAAAGAAGAGAAAAGTGAACTATCAATGTTATGCGCAGTAGAGGTGCGCGGTGCGAAACTACGGAATTAACTTAAAAAGTTAATGGTTGTTCTTTCGTGAGAACGTGATTAAAATAAGCTGATCAGGGATTACCCTGACTTAATTACGCATTCTAGGGGACGCTACTAGAGGTGGGTCCCATTTGGGCTATTCAGTCACAATGCTTCGAGGTTCCCCTTTTAGATTTAACTTTTCTAACTAGACAAGTTTTCGTATGGCTCTAAAGAGCGACGTCACGCGGCAGCGTCACTCTACAGAATTTAGAGTAGTCGTTCGTTCATTGTCGAGTTGCACGAGATTCCTTGTTATTCGATGAAGACACCATCGTTGCCATGGTACGGCACGTCTGTTCCGCGACTTTTCCACATAAAAACCGTTTGTTGACAGATGATCGCTCTAACTATGAATATTTACGTGCTTTTTTAACTCTTTCAATACAGATGTATAAATTCAGAGACTCGTTCTACAAAGAACTGAAAAACTACGCCCAAGCCAATCTTGGAGGGCTGGGGATAGTCAAGTCTGTACCGGATCGCAATCGGTATTTTACGACGTTAATCAAAAAGCTTGAGACTTGGGATAAAAACAAGAAGGGAGTCAAGAACATCAACGACTTGAGGGAAGAACACAACAGGATATACGAAGAAAGAGTGAAAGAAGCTAAAGATCACTTTGACAAGAGGGAGAGTTATCAAGAAATTGTTAAATATATGTCAGAGGTAAGATTACTTATTGATTATTAATGATATGACATTGAATTTAAAGGTTACAACAATCTGTCGTTATTTAGCTGCATTATTGACCTTTTCTCAATTCAGCTCATGGCGATGAAGCTTGTGCTAGCTTCCATACAATCAACGAACAAAAGGTGTTCATATTAACTAGACCACAATGCAACATGCTTGTTATCTCAAAAATGCCTGTGCTCATTTTCTCCCGTGTTATTCACTGTTTCTACTCACAACGCCCTCATATTTTACCTTCTTACCTTTATTTATTTTACCTGAATAAATTACGAGTTTATTTCTTTGCGTAAGGGACCATTTTTTGTGGGCATGGAGGAGGGGCTGGCGGGTTTCCAGAATATGTTTATATGGATATTCACACGAACCCTCTCCGTTTACATATTTTTAACCTAACTCCGGAGCTGAGCTGATCCGTAAGTAACTATCTGGCAATGGCCAAAACGAAGGACCAGCCAGATTTAGTACATCGTTTTACAGAGCTCTGGATTAATGAGCTGATGCCAACTTTTAAAAAGGATTTATTGACCGAACTAAAGACCGAAATCGGCAAACAGATGAAGATCGTCACAGAACGATTCGAAAGCAAGATCCGTGACCTGGACAAGAAACTTAACAGCCTCGAAACGTCGCAATCGTTTGTTTCGAGCAAATTTGATGCCTTTACCGCGGGACTAGCGAACACAAAAAAAGATATTAAAACCATTAACGATAAAGTTATCAGCTAGAAGACAGTATTTCACATTTTGAGAACGACCTGTACGACAACATGGCGTCCCTCGATGTAACACAACAATACTTGAGGCGTGATTGCTTAGAAATTACTGGAATTCCAGTCATCCCTCTGGACAATCCTACCAGGCTCGCAACTGTCCTCTGCTTTGGATATTGACTTAAATGAACAAGAAATTTCGACTGCTCATCGCCTTCCAGCTACCAAGAAGGTGAAAGAGCGAATAATTGTAAAGTTTGTTAGGCGTGACAAACGCAATGAAATTTACAAGCAAAGATCAAAGCTGCATGGGAATGACACGTCGTGTTTACCATATTAACGAATCCCTAACTCCTTACAGAAGAAGACTTTTTGGGAAGCTAACACATTCAAGAACACAAACAAGTGGAAGTATCTATGGACGACGAATGGTACTATCCATCTAAGACAAACGGATTCATCACAAAGGAAACCGGTCGTTTCGCCTGCAAGTCGTTTCGCCTACAGGTCGATTCGCCTACACTGAAGTCGATTCCCCTAAACACTTAAAGTGGATTCGCCTACACTAGTAAAGTCGATTCGCCTACATATTGTTTTGCGAACTTATTGATAAAAGCTCACGTGTAACACAAAACATGCACGTTCAACTCCCGAGTGGACAGTGATAGGGTCTTGGACAAAAGCCACTGACAGTAAGCAGTTGCACAGCTATCAAAATCTTAAGTGACTACACTTCACTTAACCAAACACACTGCGATTACTGATTACATTTACTCGGATAAACACAGTAAGCGCTAATTACAAACGCTTACGCGGCACTTACCGAAGAAGGTGAGATTTTTTTCCATTTCAATAGGACATTGTTTCAAGACTTTAATTAAAGTTAATACCATCAATATCTTCCAATCACGAAGCTGCGATTTCGATCCGTCTTGATCGGGCGTTGCGGTATAAAAGGGCTGTGATTTTTGTTCAATCCATTCTACTAACCTTCTCAGAATACTCTCGATCGCGACGGCTCTTATTAGACATGGACAGCTATTATTGCTTATTTTGCGCCGAAGAAGTAACCTCAAGACAAGAAGCACTCCTATGTGATGGTTGCGACAGATGGCAACATTTGAGAGAGAATGTGAAAATCTTGACACAATCACGACTTTCTGTTTCTTCTGCACAGATTCAAGAGCTCCGGCTCCAGTACCAGTATAATCACGACCGGGGCACCTACCTCTATCTCCGTAAATTTATGGCGCTGCCATTCCTACCCGAAGATAACAACTAGCCAATGTTTGAATAGTTGCGTCTTGAAGCCACCACTGACCCCCTGAAACAGTTTGTCAACTGTGTCTCAGAAACCTGGATCAGCAGCAACACCTGTCCTCCCTCGTCCTGGAGCGTCTACATGATGGCCATCAGGAGCAACAACGACGTGGAAGGATGGCACAATGGACTCCACCGTCGTGCTTCAGGCAGATGGCATATGCCATGCTACCTTTCGATCAGTCTTCTTCATGAAGAGGCCCGCCTGACAGAGTTACGAATCCGATTAGTGTCCGAAAAAAAGCTTAAAAGGATCCAGCGAGCAAAGTTTAGATCTCTTCAAGCTAAAATATTCGACGTGTGGGATGATTTCGTGAATCAGAGAAAAAATGCAGAGCAGCTTCTCAGGCAATGCGCTCATCTACATGGGCCATCGAAAGCATTTACTCAACGCTCAAGTTAAGGCTTTGAATGGGTAGTTACGGCTTTGAGAAATTGTGCTGAAATTAATAATAGTTGTAAGGTATTATATTTTTAGAGGAATTGTTAGAGTAATTTTAAAGTTTCACGTTCGCATTTAAACGACAAATAATACATTGAAAATATAGAATTGTAAATACTTGATGGGCGATCAGTATCCATTATATGATAAAAGGTGTTTATAAAAACGTTGAAACTGATCTATATAAAAATTATTAAAAAACTGAATTTTCGACTGCAACTGCGGTCTTCATCAGAGTGACTAAAATATGCTGTTCGAGAGTAATACGCTAAAACTAAAATAGGAAGTTACTTTATTCCCTAGGGCTTCAATAATGTCTTATAGACAGAAGGGAAAGGCTTCCGCTCGTTCACCGCATTTTTGTCTATTGTGGAGTGCCATGATTCCAAAAAGATTCTTTTGTGCCAATTATTGACATTCTTTTCTAGAATTTCCACATAGCCAGTGTCAATGTCATGGTCAGTGGTTTCGGCGTGATCTTTTATTGCCGACTCTTTGTTATTATTAGTTCCTGGTTTATGCTCCCCGCCACGTGAATTCCATGATCTCTTTGTTTCCCCAATATATGTGAAATCACACGAGCGGCATTTAACCTTGTACACAATGCCTTTTGTTTTCGTTTCTTTTGGGCGATCCTTTGGTTTCCTAAAATAATGGGCGAGTGTTAAAATAGGCTTGAAAGCAGTTTTTATGTTCGCTTTGTTAAGCACATTTTTGACTTGTTCTGAAACGCCCTTTACGTATGGCAAGGTAGCAAAAGTTTTTGGCCGTGTATCTGTATCTTGTATTTGGACTGCAGCCGGTGGTCTGGGGGCCCGACATTTCTCAATGAATTTATCTGTATAACCATTAATTCTTAAGTCATTAATGACTTGTTGTCGTTCTCGATCTTTTTCTGTGCCATTGGATGGGATGGTTTCTGCGCGGTCTATCAGGCATTTAACAACCGCACGTTTGCTCTGGGCGGGGCTATGGGACGCGAAATCCAGGTACTTGTTGGTATGAGTTGCTTTGCGATGTACGCTAACAGTAATGTTTCCCGATCTTTCTACTGTGCTTCGTGTGTCAAGAAATGCGATGGTTTGGAGGTTTTGAGATGAGACTGATGGAAGTTTTACCGTAAACTGTATGTTTGGGTTGATCGAGTTGAGATGGTCGTGGAAAACTTGGATGTCTTTAGTCTTCAAACAAGCACTCGAATCATCCACGTATCGTTTCCACCACCGTGGTTTGATATTTGACGTGTTGAGAGCGATCTTTTCAACTTCTTGCATCACCAATTCTGCAATGGCGGCACTAACCGGTGATCCCATCGCACAGCCAAATACTTGATGATAATGTATGCCTTCGAACGTAAAATAACTGTTCGTCAGTACAAACGTCAGCAAAAACATAATCTGGCTTTGTGTTAGTCGTGTGTGCAATTCCCATTCATGAATCTCCCGTAACTTCCGGTCGACAATATCCAGTGCTAGGTCTACTGGGATGGAAGTGAAAAGTGCAGTAACATCAAAAGACACGATCTGTTCGTCCGCCTCCATCGTTTGGTTGTTAACAAAATCCGCATATTCTTTAGCATTCTTAACACTGTACTCATTGTTGTTTTGCAAGAGTTTCAGAATAGAAGCCAGGTATTTGGATAATTCATAGGTCGGTGAACCGATACAGCTGTTGATGGGACGTAGCGGGATCTTTATGACGGTGTCTTGCGGTAGCGTCAGATGATCGTCCGTCGGCTGGAGGTTAACTTTGTGCACTTTGGGTAGACCATACAAAGCAGCTGGCGTCGATTCGGATGGCCTGAGCTTCCAGTATTCGCTCTCAGTCAGGTTCCCTTGCTTTTTGAGCTCTAACAATTTCTTCTGGAGTTCGGTCTCAACCCGTGAAGTTGGGTTACGTCTTTTATCTGTTATTGGCTTGTACGTGTTTCTGTCTCGAAGCATTTCGTTGATTTGATCTTGGTAATCAACCCTGTTCATAACGACGGTGCAATTGCCTTTGTCAGCTTTAATCACTAGAATTTCATCGTCGTTACTCAGATCTTTTAAAGCTTGTTTTTCGTCCCGGGTCAGGTTTTGCTCTGTTGGCGGTTTTGCCTTTCTCAGCATACAAAATACTTCATTCCTGACTTCATCCTGCTGGTCTCGTTGGAGGTTGCTTATGGCTGATTCAACTGATGCCAGGATTTCCTTAGTTGGAATTTGCTTGGGCGTTATGGCGAAATTTAGACCTTTCCTCAGGACGGATATTTCGTTCTTGTTTAGTGCCCGATCAGAGATGTTTACCACCCATTTCTTTTTTATTTGCTCGTAGTTCCGCTTTTGATCTTTTTGCAGTTTTACGTTTCACGATGTTCATGACAAATTCACCTCGCTCTGCGATTGCTTGGCGTAAAATGGAATAATGACTCTCAGTAAGGGTTGACTTGACTTTGTGATGAAGCCTCATTTGGTCTTTAGACAAAACGGTTAGTTTGTTGTGACATTCGCTAATCAGAAGACGCAAATATCTCCAACCAGTTTTGTAGGCGATCTCCCACGTTTTTGGATTATTAGTGGGCGGTCTGGATAGCAGGAACTTTGGCAAGATCCTTCGGTCCTTGCTTTGGTGTAAGAAGCGCAAATGTAACTTCTGTCGAATTTGTTTTTGGCGATTACGCTCTAGTGTTCTTGCTGCATTTAACGTATCGACGTTGTAGGTGTTCTTGATTAACTTGTAAATACTTGATGGGCGATCAGTATCCATTATATGATAAAAGGTGTTTATAAAAACGTTGAAACTGATCTATATAAAAATTATTAAAAAACTGAATTTTCGACTGCAACTGCGGTCTTCATCAGAGTGACTAAAATATGCTGTTCGAGAGTAATACGCTAAAACTAAAATAGGAAGTTACTTTATTCCCTAGGGCTTCAATAATGTCTTATAGACAGAAGGGAAAGGCTTCCGCTCGTTCACCGCATTTTTGTCTATTGTGGAGTGCCATGATTCCAAAAAGATTCTTTTGTGCCAATTATTGACATTCTTTTCTAGAATTTCCACATAGCCAGTGTCAATGTCATGGTCAGTGGTTTCGGCGTGATCTTTTATTGCCGACTCTTTGTTATTATTAGTTCCTGGTTTATGCTCCCCGCCACGTGAATTCCATGATCTCTTTGTTTCCCCAATGTATTCTATTAGGATTTATATATTTAGAGGAATTGTTAGGACAATTTTAGGTTTCACGTTCGCGTTTTAACGATACGTAATATTGTATTATATTAGAATTTATATTTTTAGAGGAATTGTTAGGGTAATTTTAGGTTTCACGTTCGCGTTTTAACGATAAGTGTGATACATTGTAAATATAAATTGGAGCGTTGTTTTTGCAAATCACCGGTCACGCATTAAACAACTTATCCGCATACAATTTTTTGTTTGGCGCTTACATCGCTAAATAAAAACTTTGACAAATTCTCTAGTCATTGATGGCCAGTAAAATTGCGAAGATTTTGATTTTCGAACACAAAAACGGGTCTCCTCGCCATTCTCCTCGCAGCTCCCCCACCATTTTGCCTCGCAGGTAAACAATCCGACAACGCTTGTATCGGTTATTGATTTGCCTCGCGGGCAAACAATCAGGCAACACTTGTATCGGTTATTTATTTTTTTCATTATTTATTTGTCAGTGTGTAGGCGAATCGACTTAACTTATGTAGGCGAATCGACTTTAAGTGGGTAGGCAAATCGACTTCAGTGTAGGCGAATCGACTTGTAGGCGAAACGACTTGCAGGCGAAACGAGCGACATTCATCACAAACATTCCACTTCGATACTATGGAGGACTTTGAGGAGTTTGTAAACCCACAAAAGGACAAGAAGTAACTGGACAGATAAGTAATTGTAATTGTAACCAATGGCGATTTAAATTTTGAACCTCTAGCTCGAATACAAGAATATGTCTTGTCGTAATAATGGTTTGACGCAACTACCATTCTTCAATTTATCAGACCAAGAATTTTGTAATTTAATTGGTTCCTGCACCCCCAGCCTGTCCGAAAGACTCGGTGATAATATTGATCTTTTGAATGTGCTCCCTAATCCTGACAAACATGATGAAAGGGATTCTGACCTTATGCTTATTCCTCCATGCTCAGAATACTACGAAACCTCCAAATTAAATAAGTTACTCAATTCATCTTACAGCTCTAAGATTTGCTTTAGTATATTCCACTGCAATATTAGAAGTCTACCAAAAAATCTTCCTATCTTAGAAGATTGGTTATACTCTTTAGAAAAAAAAACCTGACATATTAGCTATCTCAGAAACAAAGCTGAACAGCAAATCTATAATTAACATTGATATACCCCAGTACCATTTTTTTCACACTGACTCTGAAACAGCTGCTGGGGGTGCCGCTCTTTATATATCTAACAATTTAAAAGCCATACCCAGGGCAGATATAAAGTTTACTATGCCTCCAGTTGAATCCTGTTGGGCAGAAATTACTGCTAACAATAACAAACCGAATATTATTATAGGATGCATATATAGACATCCTTCAGCTAATATGCCAGGTTTCACACAAGAACTACAAAATATAATCAAAAGTTTAAGTAATAGGAAACAACATGTCTATATAATAGGACATGTAAATGTAAATTTCCTGAAGTACAATGAGCATGCTAACACTGAAGATTATCTTAATATGCTGTACTCTAACAATTTTCTCCCACTCATCACTAAACCCACTAGACTCACAGATCACTCTTCCACCTTAATTGATCATATTTATACTAATGCTCCCATTGAAAATACTACTTCTGGTATCGCTCTAGCAGACATATCTGACCATTTGCCTGTTTTCTGCATCTGTAATGCACCCACTTCTAAAAACAAGCATATGACATATTATAGAGATTATAGTAACTTCTGCAAAGTACAATACTTAGCCGACATCAGTCAAATCAACTGGCCAGATTTATACTCCACCTCCACTGATCTCCATGAGATAACTTGTGCATGTATGAACAAAGTGAAAGATATTGTCAATAAGCACGCCCCTTTAAAAAAAGCAACCAATTCTAAAATGAAACAACTTAACAAACCTTGGTTAACACAGGGGCTTTTAAAATCAATTAAAAGGAAACAAAAGATGTATAAATCACATTTTTTCAGCAAAAATTCAATGAAGATAAAAGAGTATAAACAATACTCCAATCTACTTAACAAAATGAAGGCTAAAGCCAAAGATAAATATTATAACCAATATTTTCAGCTGTACAAAGAAAACCTGAAAGAAACATGGAAGCTTATTGGTACAATCATTAAAAGGAAAGCTAAAGTTAAATCAAACTGCTCCTCTAGGATCATAAGAAATAGTAAGATCTATACTAACGAACTCGATATTGCTAACCAATTTAATCAGCACTTCACTACAAT
The DNA here is from genome assembly GCA_949126865.1 of Montipora capitata. Lineage (NCBI taxonomy): Eukaryota > Metazoa > Cnidaria > Anthozoa > Scleractinia > Acroporidae > Montipora > Montipora capitata. Next base: position 992,655 of record OX421449.1, read on the forward strand.
TGGCCCTACCCTTGCTAGTGCAATTAACCCTATCTACGATAACCCCACCAAATACATACGTAATAGCCCCGCAAATAGTTTTTACTTATCAGCTGTCACTGAAGAATATGTGGCTCAGTTATTCTCAAATCTAAATGAAAGAAAGGCTTCATTGGATATTCCTAACAAGTTAATAAAACTTGCTAGCCATGAATTACCTAAACCTTTCTCAACAATCAGTCAATTGTACAAGGTATTGTGCCTAATGTACTTAAAGTTTCAACAGTAACTCCAATATTCAAATCTGGGGATGCAACAGATCCTGTAAATTACAGACCCATAGCAGTTTTATCACCATTTAGTAAAATCCTAGAAAAAATTGTCAATGATCAGCTTATCTCATTTATAGATAAATACAATATCTTGTTCAAATACCAATTTGGGTTTACAAAAGACCATTCTACTGAGCTTGCTTTTTTAGAAATAACTGACATCCTTAAAACCTCAATTGACAACAATCTCATTACATGTGGGGTCTTTCTAGATTTTTCCAAAGCCTTCGATACTGTCAACCATGAGATACTGCTAAGGAAATTGCATAAATATGGAGTACGTGGAAAAGCTCTAGATTGGTTCACAAGTTACCTTACTAAAAGAACTCAATATGTGAAACTAGGTAATGTTGAATCTGAATTTCTCCAGATTGTTTGTGGAGTTCCTCAGGGATCAACCCTTGGACCACTATTATTTCTTCTGTACATAAATGATCTTGCTAACTCTTCAGACATGCTTTCCTTTCGACTTTTTGCTGATGATGCTAATATCTTCTATGCTACTAAAACATCAAAAGATCTTGAGGCAGTTATGAACTCAGAACTTCAGAAAGTAAAGGAAAACAAACTTTATGATAATAACATCTCCACAGAAGCCAACTATAGACAATATTAATATCTTAAACATTGAACGCAAAACTAGTATCAAATATCTAGGCATTTATTTAGATTGTCAAGATAAATTCCGAATGGCGTGCCCAACCGGTACGAAGTTCAAGTGAGCACGCGTGCTAAGTCACGCAAGGTTCTAACGTGACATCTCCCTTATCAAAATACATAATAACAAACTGAAATTAAACAAGGTTCCAAAGTATCCTCTAAGTCTGATTCGGTAGTCCTAAAACTAATACCGACTGGACAATGTCTATACAGTTTCAATAAGACGTTGAGGTGGCCTTCGAATCCTTTGGCTTCTTCTGACGGGTTGGTCACCTTGTGAAGTGTCGGGTTGTGATTCTGCACCGTTTGTTTCAACCCCAATATCAGCTGGTGGCAGAATAGGAGGGCTGGGGTCATCGTTGGTTAGTTCCCATGTTGGGCCCATGGCTGGAGGTGGTTCCTCCTTGGTTGACTGCAGATGTACACGATTTCGACGTATCTGCGTTCCATCCGGAGTAGCTATTATGTATGACCGAGGGGCCTGGTGTTGCTTGACGACTACTGCAGGTGTCCATTCTCGGCCTTGTTGCATTCTCACTGATTCGCCTTCACGTAGTGTGGGAAGTGGCCGGGTTCCACGGTCATAGTATGCTTTCTGGCGTTGTTGACGTAACAACAGCTTCTGACGGACTTGAGACATAGGCCTAGTCTTGGGCTCTAAGAGGCTCTTAAAAGTTGGCAATCTTGTTCGCAGCTTTCTGCCCATAAGTAATTCAGCTGGGGATACCTCCATGCCACTGATGGGAGAATTGCGAAACTCCAGCAAAGCAAGGAATGCATCCTGCTTGGACTCGTCAGCTTTCTTTAGCAACCGTTTCATCGTCTGCACATTTCTTTCTATCAACCCATTTGACTTAGGGTAGTGCGGACTAGAGGTCACAACTTCAATCTCCCAGTCACTGGCAAAGCTTTTAAATTTCAGGCTATTAAATGGCATGTTGTCTGCAATTACCCTCTCTGGAATGCCATGGCGGGCGAACATGTCTTTCATTGCCATTATCACTGCTTCGCTAGTCTTGTTAGAGAGGCGAGCCACTTCCGGAAATTTGGAGAAATAGTCAACCACAAGTAGGTAATCTCTCCCTTTAAAATAGAAAATGTCCGCTGCGACTGTGCACCAGGGTCTCTGAGGGACTTGCTAGGGAATCAAAGGCTCTCTCTGGTTGCTTCGCTGATGTTGCTAACAGGTACTGCATTGGGACACTAAGTCATCTATTGCAGCATTGATACCAGGCCAAAACACGGCCGTTCTGGCTCGTGCTCAGCACTTCTCTATTCCCAAGTGAGCGGCATGTATGCGCTGTAGAATTTCCGGTCGCAGGCTGCGAGGAATAATTATGCGGATCCCTTTAAACATCAATCCCTCATAGCAGCTGATCTCATCCCTGTAGTTCCAGTAAGGCCTAACTTCCACTGGTGTTTCGTCTTTGGTCCGTGGCCAGCCACTCATGACAACTTTGTGCAACTGCTGAAGTTCTGGATCCTTACCGGTCTCTGCTGTCAATTTCTGGAGCATGGTCTCAGACACGTGTCCATAGCTCAGAAGATTGATTTCGAACTCATCAGGTTGATCTGCAGCCTCAATAGGTAAGTAAGCTCTGGAGAGCGCATCAGCTAGAACAAGGTGGCTACCTGGTATGTATCTCACATGAAGTGAATAGGGCTTCGTTCTCAGGATCATCTTTTGCAGACGGAGAGGTGCTTGGTGTATGGGTTTTTTCAAGATTTTTTTTAAGGGCTTGTGGTCAGTTTCAACAGTTACCTCTCGGTGCGCGTACAAATAATCGTGGAAACGTTCGCAACCAAAGACAATTGCGAGCATCTCTTTTTCGATTTGCGCGTAATTTTGCTGGCTCAGAGTTAGGGCTTTTGAGGCGTAAGCCACAGGACGGTCGTTCTGTGGAATAACGGCACCTAAACCTTTCGAACTTGCATCCACAGACAGAGTCACCGGTTCCTTGGAGTCAAAGAACTTAAGGACTGGGGCAGATGAGATGGCTGTCTTAAGGCCTGTAAATGCATCATCTTCAGCTTTTCCCCAAGACCATTCAGCATCTTTCTGGAGCAGCTGCCGCAAAGGGGCGCTTATCTGAGACATGTTTTGAATGAACTTGGACAGGTAGGTTACGATACCCAAGAACCTCTGTAAGTCTTCGCGGTTGGCTGGAGTCGGCATAGCGATGATTGCTTCAACTTTCTGCGGGTCTGGTTTGATACCATCAGACCTCAACACATGGCCCACATAACGAACTTCGGATACACGAAAACGGCACTTTTCCTTGTTGAGCTTAAGGTTGCACTCCTGACAGCGGTTCAACACTTGTCTAAGCCTTGCGTCATGCTGCTCAACATGCTCTCCCCACACGACTAAATCATCGACAATTACTTCAACACCTTCTATGTCCTGAAACACCTCTGGGGCTGAAGCAATACCGAACGGCAAACGGGTATAACTGTATCTACCGAAGGGCGTATTGAAGGTAGCTAGCTTGCTACTGTCCTTAGTTAGTTTGACCTGCCAAAAACCATGATTAGCATCAAGGACGCTGAAAACTTTGGCATGGGGCATTCTGCTAATAACATCTTCCACGGTCTGCATGGGAAAATGTTCACGCATGACAACACGATTGAGATTACTGGGATCCAGGCATACTCTAATTTTGTTATTCTTTTTCTTGGCCACAACGAGACTGTGGACCCAGGCAGTGGGTTCCACACATTTTTTAATAACGCCCAGATTCTCCATTCGCTGAAGTTCCTCCCTAAGCCGCTCGCGAAGAGCAATTGGAACCCTGCGTGGAGGGTGCACGACGGGTGTAGCATTGGGATCGATTTGAATCTTGTGTTGGACACCTTTGATTTCTCCTAAACCTTCGAAGACGTCTGCGTACTCGGTTTCTGGGAGCTCTTCCTCAAGGCTGTAGATTCTCTTTATCAAGCCTAATTCAAGGCAGGACTTCAACCCGAGTATGGACGGTAAGTCTTGCTCAACGAGGATGAATTCCAACACCGTGAATTTTCCTTTGTACTCACAAAATAGGCTGACTTTGCCTCTTGGTGTGATGCGATGTCCATCATACACTTTCAACTTTGCTTTGCACTAGCGGGCCTGTTTCTGTGAAACCGGGAGTCGATCAAACAAGGACTGGGAAATAACATTGCAATCAGCCCCTGAGTCCAGTTTAAAATTCACTTCAGTGCCAGCAATCTTCAATGAGGCGTGCCAATCATCTTGGTTAGGGCACTCGCCGCTCGACTCTAACGAAAATGTTAGGAAATCAGCATAGTTATCACTACCATCCGACTCTACCACGGCATGTACAATTTTCCCGCCAAAATCTCGCATTCTTTTTCGGCAGACATTCGCGAAATGGTCTTTCTTCTGGCAGTAGCTGCATATTTTGCCAAAGGCAGGACAAGATCCCCACGGGTGAGAAGAACCACAAAATTTACATTTCTTCTTTTGCGATCCCGAACTAGATCCCGGCCGACGCGAAGAACTTTGCTTTTGTTTGTCACCATACCGAATTTCATTCACAGACGGATTTTCACTGTTTTGCTCTTTCGTGCCCATCATCTTAATCTGCTCTTTCGAAGCCTCAGAAGCTCTTGCCATAGAAATCGCTTTCTCCAGTGTAAGTTTATCTTCTCTCAACAGCCGTTCCTTCACCGTTAGATCTCGTATACTAAACACAAACTTGTCTCTCACCATATCATCGACTGCCGAGTACTCGCACGATTTCACCTTGCTTTTCAAACGCGTGACAAACTGGTCTACAGTCTCAGAGTCTTTCTGGGATAACTGCCAAAATTGATGTCTTTCGAAAACGACGTTCTTCCTAGGGTTGCAGTACCGCTCGAACTGCTCGAGGACTTTGTCGAGCTTCTTCTCATCGCCTTCGGAAAACTGGAATGTGTTGAAAACTTCAATGGCGTCCTCGCCAGCAAAGTTTAGTAATATAGCTATTTTGATCGAATCATCTTTCTTTTCGCTGCCCGAAGCTGTTAAGTATATCTGGTGTTGCTGCTTAAATCTTCTCCAATTTTCTGACGTGTTTCCGTCGAAACTCAACGCACTAGGTTTGTGAAAGCTGTCCATGTTTTTAAATCGCACTTCTGAACACCATGTCAAGATAAATTCCGAATAGCGTGCCCAACCGGTACGAAGTTCAAGTGAGCACGCGTGCTAAGTCACGCAAGGTTCTAACGTGACATAGATGAGCATTTGAATTGGAAAACTCAAATAGCACATGTACAAGGCAAACTGACTAAAAACCTTGGAATCCTAAACCAACTACGGAACTACCTGAATTTAAAGATGTTACGACAACTGTATTATACACTCATTTACCCTTATCTTAATTACGGCACAATGTGTTGGGGCAACAATTTTCAGACTAATTTAAATAAGATCTGTACTAAGCAAAATAAATGCATCCGTAGTATTTTTTTTTGAAAACAAACAAGAGCCCTCTTTCCCATATTACCAAATCCTTGAAGGTTTAAAATTTGAAAATATTGTTAAATTCAAAATCTGCTCACTGGCATTTACATATTATACAACAATCCATCAACTGTTCCAGCAATCTTCCATAACGTTTTAATGCCTACAGCAACTGTCCACTCCTATAACACCAGAAATTCTGCTAAGCTTAATTTTTACCGACCACAAGTTAGAACTAACATAGGAAAAAATTACTTTTAAGTACTCTGCTTCTGTCATGTGGGAAACTGTCCACTTGGCACTAAAAAAAGCAAAAACATTTAACAAGTTTAAGAAACTTTATAAGGCCCACCTGATCTCTTGTCAATCAAATAATATATGTTCTGTTTAATGGTCAAATGTATAGCACATAACTATTTAATAATAATAATGGAGCTTGTTTAAAATATAGTAATAATAATAATAATAATAATAATAATAGTAATAACAATAATAATAATTGCCTTCTTATATTTTTTGTGTTTGTTACCGCTGCTGTTGATGATGACGTGTCGTTCTTTTCTTTTGTTTTTGTTTGTCGTTGTTGCTGTTGTTGTTGTCTGTTTGTTTGTATGTTCCTTTTAATTTTTTCCCCCTTTTGCTAAGCTTGTCCTGTATAGATTTCTCACGTGGTTCAGTATATCTCTGACATGCTTAAGTTATATACATGTAATTTTCTTCTGTACATTAGTCCTAGGCTCTACAATTTTTTTTTTCTATATCCCAGTAAAGCTCAGTGTCATTTCTTCGTTTACTTAAAAGTAGGTGGTGGTCAACTAGAAAGCCTTCGCTACTTTGACCACCAGACACATTTTATAACCTGTACTGTAATTATTTTATCTTGTAACCATGTGTTGTGACTATACTTTTCTTTCTATGTTAATGTTATGTAAATAGTGTGAAATAAATGAACCACCATGAACTCCCAATTTACATAAAATATTTTTGGCATGCATCCGATCCCCAAATGACCAAAATTTTCGGCTGACCCTCCCACTTTGGACCCAGTTTCTACCCCCCAAACCCAAGAGTGGTCCCCCCCCCCACCCCCACTTCCCGATAAAAATAGAAATATAAAGCATTTGCCCTTCCCCTATGTGCATCGGCCCTCTTCTCCCCGGCCTCTCCCCCTAAGAATATTAGTCCCTCCCACCCGCCGCACAAACACAATGATAACATTGAGGTATGAGTTGACAAGAAATGGCATTTAATTTTTATGTGGTATCCCTGAAGGCCCTGACGTATCTATGGTTCCTTTTCCTGAATCAGAGCTATATCTTGCTCTTTCTGTGAATCGAACCCGAGTCATCTCGAACAGGATTGAGTTTTCTAAATATTTGCATAAATAATCATTATCAGTTAATAAACTTTTAAGTTCCTTCTGGCATTATGTCAAACAGAACAATAGTATATTTCCTTCACAATGATCACCCACAAACGATTATAGTTATTGTAAAAATCATTTGATAATGCTTGCTATATCAAGTTATTTTGTTGGAAATAACAGTGACAATTACAGCACAATTTAGATTCTGTTTTTTGCTTGACCAACTGCTAGACATTATTTATTCTTTCTAATGATTTGCAGAATCCTAAAAAAATCACAGCATTTATGCCTGAAACGGTTTCTGAGTCGTTGACTTTTTACAATTTCACCCGCTCTGTTTCCTTAAATAAAATTCTATGATCTATAATTAATAGAATAGGTTGCGTTAGTCTCCGTTGCAGACGTTTTGTGTGGTTCGCTTGAGCGAACTAGTTTATGAATAGAAAATCGTAAGAGTCACGGTCAATAAGTGCAAATCAATCAAGCGAAATCTATCTTAAGTTTTGACTGGTAATGTGATTAGCTGTGATTGGTTCATCGGTCACGATTACTTTCTATCGGTTCATACTCATCGCAACTGGTGTGAACAAGACTTTAGTTTGGCCACAGCTGTTAAACTAACAAGAAACTACCCTTTGGTTGACATTCATGCGAAACAAAACCTAAGGTCAGCCCGGTTGAAACTTAATTATGCGATATGACACAAAACAATCTCTATTTACCCTTAAAGTTAGTCGGATCTGGAATAGCAGTATTTTGGACAAAATGAATAATAAAGAAACTAAAAACACTGTATATATCATAATACGGTTTTTAGGGAGCTGTCGCCTCCTCAGAACAGTGTGACGTAGCTCCTTTAACGGATAAAGAAATGGTAGAATGTCACGACAGTTAACGAGACGAGAACCGTTTGAATCAAGGAAGACTGCATCGAAACTATAGAAACCAAGGCAGAGTACTTTGATGACGGGTTGCGGCGAGAGAGCGCTTCACTTTTAAAACTAGTGATGGTGAGGTCATCTAGATTCTCTTTCACCTGTAATTCGAGGCTGACTTTGGATTTAGCAAGCTCCCTTGCTGTGACAAACTGTTGTGAAGCTAGCTTAGCAGCTGCTTTTGTAAACTCCAAGCAGTCTGAGTCCAACTCACGATAGTTCCCGAGCTGGAGGGCAGTTATATACGCCAAAACTTCCAGTGCTTTGATGCTAGTCAGTATGTTACAGCAGAGAAACAAACGGACATCCTCAAACTGTCTGGTCAGCAGATTGATATAAACAGCATATCGACTGGAATCGTCCGCCGAAAACGCCAAGTGCATACGAATAACATCAACTTCGTAAGAGGAATTGTACTCATGCCACCCTGTCGTGTTGTAGGGAGTTTCACGCGACTCTATAGGTATAAAATATAATACAGCGTGGCTATTTCGGATACCGATGAAGCAATGGTATCCATCCCATTCATATTCAGTTGTCGAGTGCACATCTTCAATAAGACCTCGGCTTTTTTCTGCTAGGCTTTTTCCATCGGCCTGCAGACGGCTTGGAAGTACGTTCTGAAAGTCTTTGATTCGATCAAAAGTTGTCTCGGAAAGACCATCAACGTAGTGAGTCAGCTTGAACCCTTTTGATTCAGCTAGTGTGTCAAATCTAGCGAGATTACCGTCCAAATAAAGCCGCATAGTATCTTGTGGTAAATCCTGTAAGCCAAACAACTCGATTCTACGTGGCGGTGGATTCAGTTTTATTCCCAGAATTCCATACGATGTTTGGCGGGAAGGTTCCAAAACAAAGTTAAATAAGGTGCTTCCTTAGTAAAAGAACCCAACATAGATTGTAGATGAAACTTGGTACACTGATGTAACAAGTCAAGAGGATCATAAAAAAGTAATAAAAAAAGGGGCTCACCGTGCTCGTTTTGACGTCACAATGCTGACAAATACGGCTATTTTGAACCCTTTGACAAAAACGGCGCGAAGCCCAAAACTAGACAAAAAGGACAGATTTTTTCGATGATGCATGTGGTATCGCACAGAATTTGACTTTACTGTATTGTTTATCCACTTACATACCAGAAAAATGCCTTTTAATGCTCCTGTTTTTACTTTACGCTCCAAAGTAGAATTGAATTGGACACGCGCTATTCGACCCGTGATAGCTCAATCCGTACAATTTAGTAAAATTGCTAAAAAACTGAACATAGGTTTGTGCCAATTTGTTTCTCATCGAAAGGAAGCACTGTCCTTATTAAAATCATGGAATAAAAAATGGGGTCACCGCATCCGTTTTTGCGGTAGAGCTGCAGAAAGTGCGCACCAAATGCATTTTCTCCTTTTCTTGAGAGAGCACTGGGGCGAGACTCAAAATGGAATGTATGTGAAAGGGGGAAGAAAGTATTAAAAAATCCGTTTTTACAGAATTTACATCGAGATATCACATTTAGGACACAATGTGATAAAGAAAGCGTTTAAATGAAAATCAAAGTGAGTAAGCACAAGTTAAACATCCAGTATCGAGGTTCTCGGTGAGGCAGTCGAACTCAGCAACACGCGAACTGCTTACGTTATGCACATTCCCAACACACTGAGTCTCACCTCGGCAAGAAACAACCGCCAGCAAAAATTCCAATAGCGTTTCTCTTCAGTCAACTTCATGCTCTTTTTCACATGCTCTTTTTTACGGCGGCCATCTCGTTATGCGCAGTAAGAGATGCGCAGTGCAAAACCAGGGAATAACCTTAATGTATTTTGCTAAACTGTGTTTAAGAATCTTTCCATAATCAATTTTATAGGCTGCCCAATGAGAGTATTTTGCAAAAGCCAAAGAGAAGAGAACGCTATGGAGCTATGGATTATAATATTGAGTCAGTAAAGGTTACGGCATTAATGTTGTCATAGGGGGTGGGTCACACATTCTTGAACTTCTTGAAAGGGGTTGGCTGTCTCTAAAACTGCACATTAGAGGCGGGTAATTTGTAATTCCCGTATGGAAACAAGGAGGAGGGGTCATCACTTGTCTTTACCTCATTATAGGGCCAACAAAAAACGAGCTCCTTCAAATCGAATTTTACCGCCCCCCCCCCCCCCCCCCGCCCCCTTAATTTATGACCAGTCCCTTAATGCACGGTCAAATATTTTCATATGTGCTAATACAAATGACGGTGGGAAGTGATCCACTGGGGGGGGGGGGGAGGGGGTACAAACAAAGACGTCATGTACAGCCGTACTCTTTAGGGGTTGAAATCAACATGCCCCCTCCGCAGGGAGTCACTATTCTTGTATGATGATGTCAGGTACATTATTTAAGTTAACAAGGTCTCCTTTCTATAAGAGGTAACATGGCTACTCAAAGTAATTTCATAGACCTTATTTAAGACAGTGACAGTTTGCCTATGACAGAAAAGGTCTAAGGTTGATATGTGAATTCCCCAGCCTACCCCATACTCTGACTAATTTATCCATTAAAACTTCTGTCTCAAATTGCACTGTCATCAATCAACCCTTTGTGTCGTGTGTTGCAGATGTCTGTAGCCCTAGTGTATGCAGCCGAGGCCTATCACACGCGAGGCGCTATGAGACACGTGGTCGGCGATCTTCAACTGCATTCAGCTGTTGTCAAGGAAGGCACCACGGTGATGGATTACTGGGCGTCCATGATCGAGAACTGGGCTGATTCCAACAAGGAATATGAACATTGCACTGAACTCAAAGTCGAAGCCTGCCTCCTAAAAATGAGCAAGTACCTGTACCGTACTTTCCACGCCATGAAAAACATCTACAATATATTATCTAGGGTTCCTAACCCCGCAAATGCACTAAAGGCAGCCGGCCTTCTCCCAGTTTATCATTTACAGCCTGGAAAAGACCCAGCAACAATATCCCTGGAATGGGTTTCCAAGTATCGTGGTGCAAAAGATGAAATTCCCGACTTCGCAAAAAACATCAAGCCTTTCCTCGACACCGTTGGCTGCAGTGGCCAGACTGCAAACAAAGCACTGGATTTTGAATGCATGAAGAGAATCCAAGCTCAAGTGATGTTTTATAACAACATCCTGGTGTCTGCAACAGCTAAAGATTCACCGGCCATTCAAGCTATCTTTACTTTAATGCCCAATGGAAAACAGAAGACTCCCCCGTAGATCCGCGAGAGAGTCGAGGAAATCAGACAAGCAATACATTGTATCAAATGCTATAACGATATATTAGAGATCCATTTAACGCATGATTGTTTGTACCGTAATATTTTGTTTTAACGAATACAAAGTCAGCTGGAAGGCGTAAATATTATGATATTCTCTGATATGTGTTAAAAAAATTGAAGAAATAAAATATACGTCAGGATGATGGACACTTGATGCGAATGTTTCATGAAAATTCAAGGTGCTGTTACTGCTGTTGCTGTTGTTGCCGCAACTGTTGGGATAAGGAAAACTAAGAGAGACACTTTAGGTATGTTACACAAGGCAATGTCTCGTGCAACTTGTCCAACGAATGTGGGAGACAAGTTGCCAGGAAAATTGCCTTGTGTATTAACGGCAACTCTAAGCTCAATGGATATATGCAGCACCAAGCATTTTCACAATTGTGCCATTTGGTAGCAAAGGCCACAGCCTATCAAAACGTCTGCGGATGAGACCTACAATCTTGGACAGAAGGGTAGAGAATAATGTGAAAACTCTGACCGCATTTTCGACTTTTAAAATCTCCACTGGTTTTGCCCCAAAAAATAATTAAACGAAATCTTTTATTGGCTTTCGGGATTTAAAATCAGAATTACAGGTGTATGTCCAATACAATATTAAAATGCGCCGGTAAAGCAACGAGATTCAATGCTCACAGTCTCCGATCACAAATACCTGTCATTTAGCTTCCTCTTTCAACGCTACAGCTAGCTAAGCGAACTTTGAGAGGAATGATATGGGGTTCCACTAGCTCTGAAGGGCTGAAAATACGCACAATGTAAAGTATAATACATCCTTTCATGAACTTCCTATTTCTGTGTGTAAACTCCTCAATCTTGCTGTGCACTGGCCCTCAAAAGTGTGACCGGTCGATATGATTGCCCGTAAAATTTGCTCGACGATAGAAAGGAATCTTTAAAATTCATTACACCACTGGACATTTCATTCCAAAAAAGTACGTAAGTCTAGTTCTCTATGACTATAGGAACCTTAAAATCTCCAAATCCAAGAAATCAGAACAGTATTTCCGTGATTAAATCAAAATTTTTATCCGTCTCTTCGATGAACACTTTGCTCGCCATTTTGAAAATTACTGACGCGAGACACGTGACGTCATACTGGCAGGCGGACTGTACCTGTACCACAGATTTCCATGGAGACACCTCCCCCCCCCCCCCCCCCTGGTCCAGCATAGTAGTCATTCTCGATTGTTTTCTGAGCAACATTGCTTTAAGGGGGAGGGAGATATGGATTTTTTTCGAGAACAAAGCAAAACAAAACAAATGTATGGAATATTTGTTTGTAAATAGGAATTTTGTTTTCTCTTTGCTATGGTTAGTTTGGATTTCATATGCTCTTATTTTCGCAAAGACACATTTTGTAATGTAATAGGCCATTTGCACTAAGAGGCATGTGGCATCGTTTTTATGAAAATGAAAATTATATGATTTTGCCTTCGAAAAACGATTAGTGGGTCATATCTTAAACAAAATAATAGTGATTTGGTTTTTCAAACCCGCACCATTTTCTTAAAATGAATAAGTTCGTAAATGGTCACGTGACCAAAATGTGATTTTTAAAATTATAAATTACCTCTCTCTGAACACAAATTTTGCACTTAAACGTCAAGGAAAATGTTGAAAAGATGATGTCATAACGTTTACAGCGCATCTGAGCGTAATTATGAAACGTTGAACAAGATATAAGCAAGAAGTAGTTTTGGCCGCCATGTTGGAGGGCAAGAGCATGCCCTCCAACATGGCGGCCAATACAAATCATACTACTTTGCTGAAAAATCAAAGTGCCGTAAAATATCTCCCTTAAATGCGTTTCCTCTCAAATTTCGGATGTAAGATAATTTTTGTGTGCTCCAACAATTTTTGGCATCAGCAACATTCCAACTCACTGTTTAAAGGAAGCATTGGTCAAGTGACCTCTTAGTGAAAGTGGCCTATTGCGTTCGAGGTACGAGAACGCAACCGCTAATTTGTGTTGGGTGTTCTGTGCGTTATTGGGTTTCCTGTGCAATTAATAAGGGAGGTGTTTTCGAGATTGCATTTGTCGTCGTCGTCGACGCACATTTGCCTCGCTTTGAGGCGCTAGCTTACGTTTTGCCTCACTTTGACGAACTAACTCACGTAGTGATTCGTGCGTCCTCGGCGTTCATTATTCAAGCGTTTGCTGAGGTCTTTTAATCTGTCTTCGTAAAGCGTTCATCCTTTAGAAGTTTGCTGAATCTTCGTAAAGCGTACACATTTCAATAGTTTGCTGAAGGTCTGCTATCGATCTGTGTTGGCTGAACCTTTCAAAACGTTCATCTTTCAAAAGTTTCGGCGGCCGTTGTGCCACAAAGTAAATCTACCAAGTTGTGTAGCTCGGCGGCCGTTGTGCCACAAAGTAAATCTAGCTCGGCGGCCGTTGTGCCACAAAGTAAGTCTACAGAGTTGTGTACCTCCGCGTTCGTTCTGCCACAAAGGACATCTACCGAGATGTGAAGCTCGGCGGCGCCGTTTCATCATGATTTGTGATATTTTCGGCACCGGACAAACGAACATTTTAGGTCTATGTTATTTATTTGGAAAGACTTATAAAAAGCCCACAGTAACTCCACTCAAGTCACTGAAATCAACACACTCGACCCAATTACAGCACGTATTAAGACGGACCATACGATATCACTAGCCTTCATAGCCTGCGAAGCGCAGACGCATTTCCGGTCTTTGCTTCCCTCCCTCCGAAAAATCGGAGGGAGAGAAGCGACGACCGGAAATGCGTCTCTGCTTCGCAGGCTAGCGATCATAGCGATCATATGAAATCACTCTCCAGCGATCGCAGCGACAACAATCGCTGAGATATAAAAAGTTCTACCTCAGCGATCGTTGTCACAGCGATCGCTGGAGGGTGGTTTCCATATGATCGCTGAACTTTTTTTCTCAGTGATCGCAGCGATGACAGCGATCGTTGCACTTAATCTATCGCAGTAACCATCCACCCTTCCTCCTCAACTGCTACCTATCGCCTTACAAACATATCGAACGCACTCTTCTAACCTCCGATTACTCCTAGTACTATCGTTATCTATGAGGTTATGTAACAGCTTCAGTACATGTGAGGCCGGCATGGATTACAGTTATTCCATTACCCCCTCTTGGGCAATACTTTACGTCAGCCATCGGATTGAGTGATTAATTTTAACATTGCCCTTGTATTAGTTGGCACCTTCAAATTTTGTGATTTTCTCTACAGGTTTTGTCCAAGATTGTGGCTACTATTTTGACGAACTTTATAGGCCAGTCAATCTCGCGTTATCGAAAAATGTTGCCGGCTTCAAGTGGTTAAATCGAAGGAATGGGCCCTGACCTTTTAGGAATGTAGATAAATCAATTTGGGACAATACCTCTAGAGATAATGCCGAAGCATAGTATTGCAGGACGAAACCATTGCTATCCATAACGACTAATCAAGGAGCTCGGCCGAAGCGTATAGAGGTTAGTGGGCCCCTAGATCATGTAAGATTAACCCGTTGCTGTGACTTTATTATCAGTAACACCCACTGTGTCTGCTTTGGGAACTATTTTCTCCTTTGTCACTTTGGTCCACGTGGAAGGCGTGCGAACTTTTAAGCTGGAGAAGACAGACGTGTGCAAACCATAGTGAATTCAAATCCACCGATTTAGATGCACATTAGTATTTATAAGATCGTTACGTGGCTGTTTTACTCTGTAAACATTGATTGTAAGAAGGTTCGTGTTAAAGTAGAAGATTCCAGTCGAAAAAGAAATAAATAGATTCCAAAGATTCAAAGTTCCGTTCAATCCGCCATGCTTTATTTTTTTCTCTCGCCACAAGGGCTTGCGCACTGGCCTCATTACAAATTCGACTAATTAACAATTCAACACATTCCCCCTATTGGGAAGCAAGGCATCAATGTGCTTGCTGAAAAACTTTAGATACAGTTCAACTTAATAAGTAACGAAATTCAACAATGTCAATGTTCTAAACAAGAGTTTATTCTATATTGTTGTTCTCTTCCTAAGTGCCATTTATCTCTATTAAAGGATACAACGTCTGTAACAGCCTCTACAAAGAAGTTGGTCTTCTCTTCTTTTACTTGACTTTCAAAACTGCTCCACGAACTTGTCAGATCCAGTGATTTTAATCACTAAAATGTCTCTATTCTGTCGAGACTCGAGAGTTCTCTGTGTTACTAGCACGTTATCGTGAAAGATGACAATGTCTCCAATCCTTACGGTATCTGCCTTACCTCTTTTCCTTTGGCAGAATGACGGTGTGGTTCTCTCAGTTCCACTAGATATTCGTTTCTCTATCTGAACCAGAAATGGGTCATTAAGTTGCTTAAGCGTTTCATTCTCTTGTTCAAGTCAGATCATCATGGACCATGGGAGTGCAGGCTGCGTTTGCATCTGTTGGGTCTAATAATCTTCGGCCATGAAGTAAGCGAGATGGTCTCAGTAGTTCCTCGATGTCATCATCAACAGTCACAGTATGACAGTGGTCTAGAGTTGGCCATCGCCTCCACTTCAGTAACAGAAGTGGGAAGTTCTTCGTATATGATACTTGTTTTTCCCATTGTTTTCTTTAAACATCTCTTAGTAGCCTTAACTATTCTTACGAAGACTCCTCCTCATCAAGGGGCTTTGGGTAAATTAAATGACCACTCGATTCGTTGTTCTGCTACTCTAGAGTCCTTCATTAGCGTCGTTGACGTCTTACTTGTTGCTTAATTAAGGAGGCTCGAAAGAGTTTTCAGCTAAGCGCGCGCGCGTACCCACACACGCAATTCGTAAGCTGCTCCCGTCAGCTCGTGATTCAAATGGGTCACAAGAAATAAGCAAATACTGCTAATTTCGCTCTCCTTTCTTCTACTTCCTATAGACATGAATATAAATAGACATCTCCTATTCATGAAAACTACGAAAATTCTTCACAAACGGTTTAATGGTCATTTAAATCCGTTTGTGTTGACCTTCAGCTCAACTCGCGCGTGCACTCGAATGAGCGGGTAACGCATGCGTAAATGCCGATCTTGTAACCCCCTCATTTTTCCTGATTTTGCAACTTTACTCGTTTATATCTCTGCTTCCGGACGGTGAATTTTTTCATTTTTTGCATGTTAGCTTAGATTAATTTAACACGTTTGTCTTTCAAATTTAAAAGAATTCTGTAAGTGAAAAAAACAATTAGAGGCACATTTCAAAAAAACTTATTTTTCTGAAAAACTGACCTACAGATTTTGTTGAATTTTAAATATTTTAGAGAGTATTTCTAACATTATCTGGTAACACTAAATGGGAAAATTTCACCGTCCCGTTTCTTGAAAAAAGACAACATAAGTTGATTTTAAGGCTCAAATAAATGCCTAATATCGTTGCCATGGAGGAAAATATAATGTGAGAAATCTACGATGGGTACTAAATACCCTGGCCAGATTTCGCCTTAATATGATTAACCTAACTGTATCTAAGGACAGAATATGTTTATTTGATTGAAAAAAGGAGAAACTATTTCGAGCCTCCTTAAGATAGAAACTTAACGGATTTCACGCGTGAGGAATTGACGTCTCGGCTACACTGTGGTAGTCTTCATCAGAATGATGAAAGCTACCACAGTGTAGCCGAAACGTCAATTTCTTCAAATATCATTCTCACGCGTGAAATCCGTAAAGTTTCTATCTTAATTATGAATATGTCACGCGAACGCCTGGCAAATCTATTATCGCTGCTTGAAAGGTGGTTGAAGACCATTATCTGATATAATCTTTGCTGGTAGACCGCGTCTAGCTGTAAAGTGTCTTAGGCTTCTCATGATCAAGGCTTCTGGCGTCATATTTGGTACAACATCTGTATTTTTATACTGTAAGCCGATCTTGCGAGCCCTCAGTCTCTTGGTTTGCGGTCTAAAGGATGTGTAACGAAACTGTAACGCGATCAAAATAACCCATTTTTCAGAGGTTTTCGACGGATCTTGATGTTCTAACGACAAACACATCTCCTCTGGACCCTGTGTACCTTGTACCTTAGTTTCTTCTTTCCTTCGCTTACATGCAAGAGTTCTGAATCTATTCCAGTGAATGTTAATGGCGGTGCCGTCCTTGCATTGATTCTTGACTTCGGAATTGGCGGTGACAAAGGTGCGTCAGTGTAGGGTACATCTGTACAGTACCGCAAATGCCCCCAACCGCAAATGGGTCTCCCTTCGAACATACGACTAATAACGCAATCATGAATAACCTTTCTCACTGTGTGTCTTCAGAGATACGTCTGCCATCATGATTGTAAAACGAAAAAAAAACTTTTTTCATTTCACACCGCTGATGGCAGACGTATCTGCCGAAACCTGTCTATGAAACTTAAGAGCGTCGTCTT
>OX421449.1:1015000-1065000 GCA_949126865.1 Montipora capitata
GTTTGTAATAGTTGCCGGCGAATGAAAAACAGTTAAGCGTTAAAACTAGTTCGGCAAGGCGGAGGAGCGTTTCCGAGCCAGTCGGTCGCCATTTTAATCTGCCTAACCACTCCAAAAAACACATGGCTATCTGCGGCCTTTCCCTACATCTAGGTACGACGGAAAGCCGCAAGAATCTGGAACAAAAACTCATCTTTCAAATCGGCACCCTTAATCCTCACGGTATTAACGAACGCTTTTCATTTAACTAATATATTCCTATTTTTCACGTTGCCATGTTACCACCAATAGCGTAGCTCCTACTCTACTATAAAAACTACACGTAACCCATAATCCCTCGATTCGCTCTGACGAAGGGCTAACGCTCGAAACGTCAGCTTTTAGAATCTCTGTACGGTGGCCAATTTACATCATCAGCTCCGTTGATAAAACCAAATTCATGAAACTTAGCTTGAAGCTCTTCGAGTTGGTTCCGGGAGTACCGGGGAACGCGGCCTTTTCGTTGGGGGGGGGGGGGAAGGGCTGTACAGGGCCAATGTTCACAGACGCTAGAATGGGACCAGCAGCGCCGTTGTAACTAGTTATGTCAGGATCGAAGATGCGATCATAGGTATGCAATAGCTGTCGGAACTTGACGCGGAGATCTTCGGGAAGTATGTTGTCGGGGTCAATGGACACGCTAGACGAGAACGGTAGGGAACTCTTGGGCTTTACAGGTTGAGGCAGACTGGGGAGAGACGGAGTGGGGGTAAAAGATGACGTCTCCTCTGTAGGTAGGATCTGACTGAGGTGTTCGTGGCGGCCGATGAGTTTAGGCTCTTGAGAACTGTTGACTAAACGGACTTTGGTGCGGACAGCTTCCAGGATTTGGGGCTCAGGCCAGATGGATGTAGCTTTGGTATGCTTGGGCACTGGGGTGTCTGTGCGTGGCTGAAGGGCAAGTACATTATCTTCTCCAAGGTCGCGGGGAACGTCCAGCTCTACGTAATCACCAGGCCAAAGGACAGCCGTAGAAGATGGTGCGCGTAAAGTGTAACATTGTGCACGTCGCACAGCATGGGAAGCAGTGGTTGGATCACTCCTATGCTCATACTGGATAACCTCGGAGTCTTGGATACGCACTTGGCACTTAGCAGGGCGAACAGAGATATCGTCGGCGATAAAAAAGGGTGTGCCTGCAAGGACGTCTACATCTAAGTCATCTACAACGAGGGCGTCAAGAGCGAGATGTTTGTCAACACGGGATAAGATGAGGCGAGTTTCACCAACTACAGCTAAAGGAGTCAGACCGTCGGCTTGCAAAGCTTGCTGGGAAACTTCGTGATGGGTGCGCCGATGGAACTGGCTAGAGAAGACATGATCATGCTAGTTTCCGCACCTGTATCGAGGGTGAGCTGAACCGGGTAATGCTTGTAGAAGGCTTTGAAGTGAGGTGACTGTTTAGTACTGACGCGACGTGAGACCGAGCGTGCTGAGGTACATAATGAGTGTTCATCTTCGGCCGTGAAGAGAGGGGGCGAATAATCCTTATAGTCAGGATCCTCGTCGTCAAAGGTAGACATGAAGCGAGACCGAGACAGAAAAGTACGGTCCTCTGGAAGTAAATCAGGACAAGAGCTGAGGAAGTGTTGGTCATTACGACCGGCCTGTTTACAAAGTGGACAGGACTTTGGTATCTTGGTAGGATCCCATGGCTGAGGAGAAGGCTTGGGCGAAGGGCGAGGCGGCGGCTGTGCGAACCGCGACGCTGTGGTGCGGAGGACTTTGGTGTCGGCGATACTGCGAATTTCCTCAAGAAGGGAATCCAAAGCCTGGGAAATTTCGGGTTTCAAGGAAGCCAGAGTCTTAGGTCTTAATTCTGTGCCGTAGCGCTGTTTTACAAGTGCGGGTAGGTCGGAGTGTAAGAGCTTTAACCACGTTAACACGACCCTATTTTCAAGTGTGGGGGTCCGTTCTTCATCAGAAATAACGTGTGCACCATGGTGAGTTACGGGGCCGTTGGCAACAAGAAGGTTATCTTCGGTGAAGGACATTTAAACGCTGAAATAAATCTTGCGGGCGTTCGTCGACCTCAAGTTTGATGTTGGAGAAATCTAGGAAGCGTGCACCAGTAGACTGGAAGCCATAGTGGGCTCTTATGGCTTGCCAAACGGAGCTGATGCAAGTTGAATTTTACACGATGGAACTACGTGAAACAACGGGGCAAAAGTTGGCGATCTGGCCTAACATGAGCTCAAGGTGTAAGTTTTTCTGACGTCGTCGCCATCAGGCTCAATTCCTCTGTTGGGAGCAGTAGAAGACTTTTTCAGCCACGTAAAATTGTCAGCTAAAAACGGGGCAAAATTAACATCGAGAGAAAGGAATATTGCAGATTCTGTCTCCAAGCTTCGAGTGTAGTAATGGTTTCGTTCTTTGTGAGGGACCACTGCTTTGGAGCTCTATTAGAATTCATGATGTGACGAGAAGGAAAGGTGAAGCGATACTCTCCCAGAGATGAAAATAAAGGCTTGTAAGAGGCAGTCTCCCTAAAAGCGGTCCACTCGATTTCGCGACAAAAAATACTTTTCCTTTATTTTTTGTCGGTGAAGAGGCTTTAGTAGGCATATACTAAAATCGCTATTTTTGGTTTGAAATTCTTATTCTTAGCTCTACTACAAGCCAAAACCGAATTGAGTCCGTCTCGGCTTCTCAGAGAGTGTTTCAAAGACTAAAATTGATGGATTTTGAAAAGCGCGTTGCAAACAAACGAAGGCCCGCACAAGAATCTGTTCGAATAAGTTTTTTTAGTTAACCTTCGATAGTTCACAGGCTAAATAGAAATATCTTTGATTACAGCATTTTCAAGTTCCAGTGGTTCAAAGAATACCTATTTTGCAGGTTTAATCCAAACCCTGAAAGTAAGGAAGATTTAAGGGAAAATATCTCAAAAGTTGCGGCCTAAATCTGGTTTAAAAATCATATCAAAGTAAAGTTTTAAGCTTATTTTTTTCGTTTATAGGCTCAGACTTGCGGGTATCTTCTGGGATTGCAACCAACAGTAGATTGTAATCTGCCATTTTGCGTATTTGCATAATTACTGGCCGTGTCAGATGTCACGATTGTACAGGTTAAAAGTTCCATGAAATTGCTTCTTTTGGCACTTGAATTCGTCTCCGGCCTCTAAAAGAAAGTAATTAAGCTTCTTTAAGTACTTTTGAATCGAAAGAGATATATTAACAGAGACGGTCATGCATGTTACTGATTACCACGATCAACTGGCGGGCGCCGTCGTCTTCTAAACAGTAAACAATGTTTTTAATTGAATTCTCTAGATCAGAAGTTGATCCAAGTTCTCTAAGTAATGAAAATAAATATCACCACCCCGGGATACAAAACATGTACAAGAAAGGCAACGTAGAATGGTAAGTTTTTTTTCCACAATTTCAGAGTGAATTTCACCGCGGTGCATAAATTATTGTAATAATCAAGCTGTTTAAAAACGTTTGACACACAACAAAAACAATTAGTCATTTACCGTTTTATCTGTTCTCGTTAAATAAGACGCTTACCTTTACTTTAGATTCTTGATGGAAGAAGTCTATCCAGCCAGCTGAAGTCATGCAGTTTCGTTAATTTTCAAATCAAATCATAGCGTGATTTGTCACGTAATGTTATGGTCACCTGGCTATACTACGTAACCCGTCGGCGGCCAAAATCTTTGTGATAAACGAAATTTCTGTTTCTCTCCAGAAAAAAAAATATCCTAATTGAATGAGTTTTTCCTCCTTAAATTGCACAAAGCGCGTATCACACCAAGGATAAGTATTGGTAATGAATCATTATCTTCACGACATGGACTAGGCCCTTCCATATTTTCAGGCCCGGCCCGCATAGAGGGGGTAAAGGTTGGGGGCAGTGGGATACCACTACACCCACTTTTGTCCTCATAAGATACCAATATAGCTAAAGATTTGTAAAACGCTTGAAACCGAGTGCCTGAGATTACCTTGAAAAAGAATACTATATACCTAAATACGGTATTTCAGGACTGAGACAGACCGTCCAATCTTTTTTATTTATCAAACAAACTAGTATTAGGGTCCAAGGACAAGGAGCGAGCCGCTACGGGCGGGGTAAGGCGGCATGCTCCCCCAGAAACGCCATTTCTAGTTTTCTTAGCCTGCGTAGCTGGCGCTTGGAAGTAGTGGGTGCAAAAAAGAGCGGGTGTCTCCGCGAGTCTCACTCTCGAGCGCCCGTTCTTTCTTGCGCCCACTACTTCCAAGCGCCTGCTACGCAGGCTGTAGTGTTCTGAGAGAACAATTTAAGTAAAAGATGTTGGTAAATCGACTGAAAAATACTGTGAATATTAAATAAATAAAGAAATAAAATAAATAGATAAATGATGTTTAATAACAGGTTGACAAGGTCCTGCCTTTTTTCACTGTGCTAATACAGAGCTCACTGCGCCTGTCCTCAGGTCTAACGACTCTAGCAAATTGTAAGGCTTCCAAAGGTATATTATCCTTAAAGCTCGCAATTGCACCCGCTCTATTTTACTAGGCGATGGGCAGGAAGGGCGTTATATCAAGCCGCGCAACAGTGTACTCTAAGACGGAACGTAACAGAGCAACGCAGATAGCCGCAAGGTCCACTGCACCGTTTTCCTGGAAGACACCTCCCTACCCTCCCCCCCCCCCCCCCTCTGCCTAGAACCTTGTGCGAACGAACTGTTTCGAGTTCCTTTTGATCAATTTGTAAAGGGGGTAGCTGAGGGCTGCTTTGCGAGACACAACCGTGGCTCTTTACACTTTTTTAGCATTAAGCTTCATCAAGAAAAAGTTTGGGACGCAGATGGAAATTGACAGTGGCACTTCTTATTAATTCTTGGGCTTCTCTCAGGTGGCCCATCAGATCCTATAACAAGTGCTGGAATATATTCTTTGATATTTTGACACACTGAAAGCGACTTGAACTGGAAGAACGGTACTTCATACAGGCTTCATCAAGCAACAATACTGGTCAAATTTCGAAGAAATCGGGATTATTAGACAGTTTGCTGAGAAACAACACACCCAGATGAACTGTATAGCTTTCGGTTCACTGCAAGTCGGTCATGCGATTCTAATCCGGCAGATTACCTCTTTTGCCAGCCATGCGAACTTTTGGTGAGCATATTTCGATCACTGTGACCACAGGCAGACCACCCTCTGTTAGTGGGGGCGGTTAGTTGATTGAAATCTGAGCAACGATCTTTTGTTATTTATAGAAGAAATATATATGAACAATACGGTGGCTATAATTTGTTCCAAAATGCAGAATTTAAAGCAAATTTTTCAATAAATGTTTGAAGAAAATGTTAACTGAGCCATGTGTCATGTTTTTTTCGCCGTCCCGTGCTGTTTTAAGCGCTATTTTGCGACATGAATATTTGACCTCGGCGGTTAGAACTAAAGAAGGAGACAAGGCAGGCAGCAATCAGCCGCCGGCGCGTGACCCAGTCCAATTCACGCTGGAACCGACGCCAAACTATTTAATTTCTTACCTCGAAAATACCGGCTCCCGATCCACTAGATATGTATCCATGCCCCATCCGAATGAGAGCTCAATCCTTCCATAATTTCTCGAGAAAAGCGATCCTGAAGTTGCAAGACCAGCTTTCTCAACATGACCGGTGCAAAAAACTCAACCAAAGGCATTTGAGTTATGCGCGTCGATTCAAATCCACCAATCAGTGTAACGCGACCAAACAAACATCCCTGAGCGGGGTAGGGGTGTGGTTTTGAACTGCCAACGGTCGTGATACGCTGATTGGGTGATTTGAATCGACGCGCATAACTCAAATGCCTTTGGTTGAGTTTTTTGCACCGGTCATGTTGAGAAAGCTGGTCTTGCAACTTCAGGATCGCTTTTCTCGAGAAATTATGGAAGGATTGAGCTCTCATTCGGATGGGGCATGGATACATATCTAGTGGATCGGGAGCCGGTATTTTCGAGGTAAGAAATTAAATAGTTTGGCGTCGGTTCCAGCGTGAATTGGACTGGGTCACGCGCCGGCGGCTGATTGCTGCCTGCCTTGTCTCCTTCTTTAGTTCTAACCGCCGAGGTCAAATATTCATGTCGCAAAATAGCGCTTAAAACAGCACGGGACGGCGAAAAAAACATGACACATGGCTCAGTTAACATTTTCTTCAAACATTTATTGAAAAATTTGCTTTAAATTCTGCATTTTGGAACAAATTATAGCCACCGTATTGTTCATATATATTTCTTCTATAAATAACAAAAGATCGTTGCTCAGATTTCAATCAACAAACGGCCCCCACTAACAGAGGGTGGTCTGTCTGTGCTGTGACAACGTATATTTATATAAAAAAAATTGTGTCTTAATATCAAAAATTTAGACCAAAAAAAATTTATATCCTTATCGCGACACTAAAGTTCCGTTAACCTGAACAAAATTGAGCCCGGATACCTGAAAACCCAAAACCCCCGGCCTGGCCTCCCTCCTTTAGAACGTCAAAATCACGTAACCGGGATGTCAACAAGATGTCACATTAAAATACTCTAAATGCAAACTACAAGACTCCCTGTAGGTGCATTTTTAGACTATTGCATCGGTTCTTTGGAATCGTTTTTGTCGTACTAACTATTTTGGCCTCTTATTTGAGACATTCTAAGTTGACAGCATAAGGGATTAGAGACCAGGCATCACAGGCCACCCCACGAGGTTCCTAATCTCAGCTGTTGCACATGCGATTTCACTTCTTTAAGCAACAAACTTGAAAAAAAGGAATCAAATTTTGCTCTAAAAATTATGTGGTAGGTCACCTCCTAATCCTTTACTCTGTACGTGAGCTTTAACTGAATGTGCCATATAAGAGGCCAAAATAGTAATTACAAGAAACTGGTTTGAAATGAACGGATAAAAGAGGGTTCAAAAAATGCACCTGAAGCCAGCTTTAAACCTCGTTGGCCTGCTGCTTACGTGATTTTTTGAAAAAGTTTTAAAAGAAGGGATTAATATAGCCTGCAAGACGTATTTTGCTGTGCGATCGATTTGAACTTTCGACTGACCGAGAGTTGGGGCGTGTCAAAAAATGATTCCAAGGGAGAAGTTGCCTGCCCCTCCTCGTCGGGTCGCGTGTTAAAAAAAAATTCCTGCTCTGCATGCAGGCTAGGAATAATAAGGCCAAAGGTACGATGCCGTAAAAAATAATGATCCATTACCAATACAAATTCCTCGGTGTGATACGCGTTTTGTGCAGTTTAAGGAGAAAAAACTCATTCAATTAGGATTTTTTTTTTTCTGAAGAGAAACAGAAATTTCGTTTATCACAAAGATTTTGGCCGCCGACGGGTTACGTAGTATAGCCAGGTGACCATAACATTACGTGACAAATCACGCTATGATTTGATTTGAAAATTAACGAAAGGGCATTTGGTAGGAAGCTCCAGCGCCGGTGTATGGAGGTATTGCGTTTTTCTCTCTTGTTCAAACATTCCGTCAGCGCATGCGCAAATATTCTGGCCCTTCGGTACCTAGCCTACCAAAAAGAATTAACATGCTGCTTTTTTCCTTGTTTTTTTTTTTTTACCAACAACTGACATTTCAGTTGATTTTATAGGCATAAACGTAACGTAAGAACCGTGCATTTCTGATCTTGTCTCAGACAGAGGCGAGAGATGGTTTCATGCAGACTGGGACGCCTAAAATGCTCTGTTGTAAACATGGCGCTTCAGAAGTGAAGTTGTCTCTCTGGCCTTTCTGTGGACGAATCTCAGGACCTACTGACACAATATGGGCAAGTTTTGAAAGCTAAAACCCTCAATGGATGCGTTATTTTGCTGGTAGGACTGGATGGTCTGACACTTATGAAAAAAACTATGAAATGGGAATCGGAAGTCTTTCCTTGTCATGGAATGCAGGCATTACCCAGAATTCCTTTTGGTCATGAGCGAAGCAACTTAAGAAGCACGAGACTGGCCCTCATCGAATGGCTGAAGCGCGGCCAGAGGAAATGATTTCTAGCCAGATACTCAGGAGTAGGCCTGGTGTGTGCTGTTAACTTAGATTTTGGATTTTTCAACAAGATTTTATCATAGAAAATTCGCGACAAAGTTGTGCTTTCATTTCGCTGTAATTCTTGTGTCAAAGAAACGGTATAATAATGTAAATAAGAGAATAACGATATTTATATTTGCAGATTACCTGTCTTCTTACTACCAAAGTCAAGCTCTACATCTCTATGCAATAAGCGCATTCAAAATTTCCTCCTATGACTTGATAAAACTATGTTATTTTGGTTTGTTTTTTTTTCTCTTTTTGAAAAAAGGGTTTTTCTGCTTATATGAAGAATAGGTTTTCTCTCCCGAGCCCTTCTTATGCATGATCTTCGTGGAAATTACATTCTGTCTCTCAATAAACCTGGAACAACCAGTTATGATCTTAGTTCTCTTTTTTCTTACGTATCAGCTAAGTTGCGGAATGCGCTGCCTGATTTTATCCGTACCTATGAGTTTACTGGTTTTAAAAGAGAATCCAGGGCCGCATTTTGTACAGCGGCTTTTCTTTTTAATGAATATATCTTTAAATATTATGTATTTAGTAGGTATCTGTATATGCTATGTATTTTAGCTCTAAATGTTATGTCTCGAAGACATTAGTTCCTGTAGTTATTCGAAAAAAGCTTATTACTGTATGTATGTTACCTTTAGCAGGGCGCATGCGCACACTTTGTAATCTGCGACTCCAGTGCTTACCATATGACAGATAAAATGATTTTTCCCTTAAATATATAAGCCATCTAATTCTTACGCTATATTGACAAGGGCGGTTTGGAGCTGTGAGTAGGCGTGGGATTTGTCACATATGGTTTAGGGGCCGACATATCTCTCCCTCAGTGCTGTACCGGGAGGCAAGGTCGGTAGCAGAAAGCAGCGAAGGGCCAACTGCGTCCAAAAGCGATCGCACGGGCCGAAATCCCGGGATGACTCGTTTGGTACGACGCTCCAGCGCCGGTGTCTGGAGGTACTGCGTTTTTCTCTCTTGTTCAAACATTCCGTCAGCGCATGCGCAAATATTCAGGATCTTCGGTACCTAGCCTACCAAAAAAAATTAACATGCTGCTTTTTCCTTGTTTTTTTTTTCACCAGCAACTGACATTTCAGTTGATTTTATAGGCATAAACGTAACGTAAGAACCGGACATCTCTGGTCTTGTCTCAGACAGAGAGGAGAGATGGTTTCATGCAGACTGGGACGCCTAAAATGCTCTTTTGTAAACATGGCGCTTCAGAAGTGAAGTTGTCTCTCTGGCCTTTCTGTGGACGAACAATATGAGCAAGTTTTGAAAGCTAAAACCTTCAATGGATGCGTTATTTTGCTGGTAGGACTGGGTGGTCCGACACTTATGAAAAAAACTATGAAATGAGAATCGGAACTCTTCCCTTGTCATGGAATGGCAGAATTACCCAGAATTCCTTTTGGGCATGAGCGAGGCAACTTAAGAAGCACGAGACTGGCCCTCATCGAATGGCTGAAGCGCGGCCAGAGGAAATGATTTCTAGCCAGATACTCAGGAGTAGGCCTGGTGTGTGCTGTTAACTTACATTTTGGATTTTGCAACAAGATTTTATCATAGAAAATTCGCGACAAAGTTGTGCTTTCATTTCGCTGTAATTCTTGTGTCAAAGAAACGGTATAATAATGTAAATAAGGGAATAACGATTTTTATATTTGCAGATTACCTGTCTTCTTACTACCAAAGTCAAGCTCTACATCTCTATGCAATAAGCGCATTCAAAATTTCCTCCTATGACTTGATAAAAGTATGTTTTTTTGGTTTGTTCTTTTTTCTTTCTTTGAAAAAAGGGTTTTTCTGCTTATATGAAGAATAGGTTTTCTCTCCCGAGCCCTTCTTATGCATGATCTTCGCGGAAATTACATTCTGTCTCTCAATAAATTTGGAACAACCAGTTATGATCTTAGTTCTCTTTTTTCTTACGTATCAGCTAAGTTGCGGAATGCGCTGCCTGATTTTATCCGTACCTATGAGTTTACTGGTTTTAAAAGAGAATCTAGGGCCGCATTTTTTACAGCGGCTTTTCTTTTTAATGAATATATCTTTAAATATTATGTATTTAGTAGGTATCTGTATATGCTATGTATTTTAGCTGTAAATGTAATGTCTCCAAGATATTAGTTCCTGTAGTTATTCGAAAAAAGCTTATGACTGTATGTATGTTACCTTTAGCAGGGCGCATGCGCACACTTTGTAATCTGCGACTCCAGTGCTTACCATATGACAGATAAAATGATTTTTCTCTTAAATATATAAGCCATCTAATTCTTACGCTATATTGACAAGGGCGGTTTGGAGCTGTGAGTAGGCGTGGGATTTGTCACATATGGTTTAGGGGCCGACATATCTCTCCCTCAATGCCGTACCGGGAGGCAAGGTCGGTAGCAGAAAGCAGCGAAGGGCCAACTGCGTCCAAAAGCGATCGCACGGGCCGAAATCCCGGGATGACTCGTTTGGTACGACGCTCCAGCGCCGGTGTCTGGAGGTACTGCGTTTTTCTCTCTTGTTCAAACATTCCGTCAGCGCATGCGCAAATATTCAGGCTCTTCGGTACCTAGCCTACCAAAAAAAATTAACATGCTGCTTTTTCCTTGTTTTTTTTTTCACCAGCAACTGACATTTCAGTTGATTTTATAGGCATAAACGTAACGTAAGAACTGTGCATCTCTGGTCTTGTCTCAGACAGAGAGGAGAGATGGTTTCATGCAGACTGGGACGCCTAAAATGCTCTGTTGTAAACATGGCGCTTCAGAAGTGAAGTTGTCTCTCTGGCCTTTCTGTGGACGAATTCCAGGACCTACTGACACAATATGGGCAAGTTTTGAAAGCTAAAACCTTCAATGGATGCGTTATTTTGCTGGTAGCACTGGGTGGTCCGACACTTATGAAAAAAACTATGAAATGAGAATCGGAACTCTTCCCTTGTCATGGAATGGCACAATTACCCAGAATTCCTTTTGGGCATGAGGGAGACAACTTAAGAAGCACGAGACTGGCCCTCATCGAATGGCTGAAGCGCGGCCAGAGGAAATTATTTCTAGCCAGATACTCAGGAGTAGGCCTGGTGTGTGCTGTTAACTTAGATTTTTGATTTTTCAACAAGATTTTATCATAGAAAATTCGCGACAAAGTTGTGCTTTCATTTCGCTGTAATTCTTGTGTCAAAGAAACGGTATAATAATGTAAATAAGAGAATAACGATATTTATATTTGCAGATTACCTGTCTTCTTACTACCAAAGTCAAGCTCTACATCTCTATGCAATAATCGCATTCAAAATTTCCTCCTATGACTTGATAAAAGTATGTTTTTTTGGTTTGTTTGTTTTTTCTTTTTTTGAAAAAGGGTTTTTCTGCTTATATGAAGAATAGGTTTTCTCTCCCGAGCCCTTCTTATGCATGATCTTCGCGGAAACTACATTCTGTCTCTCAATAAACCTGGAACAACCAGTTATGATCTTAGTTCTCTTTTTTCTTACATATCAGCTAAGTTGCGGAATGCGCTGCCTGATTTTATCCGTACCTATGAGTTTACTGGTTTTAAAAGAGAATCCAGGGCCGCCTTTATTACAGCGGCTTTTCTTTTTAATGAATATATCTTTAAATATTATGTATTTAGTAGGTATCTGTATATGCTATGTATTTTAGCTGTAAATGTAATGTCTCCAAGATATTAGTTCCTGTAGTTATTCGAAAAAAGCTTATGACTGTATGTATGTTACCTCTAGCAGGGCGCATGCGCACACTTTGTAAACTGCGACTCCAGTGCTTACCATATGACAGGTAAAATGATTTTTCTCTTAAATATATAAGCCATCTAATTCTTACGCTATATTGACAAGGGCGGTTTGGAGCTGTGAGTAGGCGTGGGATTTGTCACATATGGTTTAGGGGCCGACATATCTCTCCCTCAATGCCGTACCGGGAGGCAAGGTCGGTAGCAGAAAGCAGCGAAGGGCCAACTGCGTCCAAAAGCGATCGCACGGGCCGAAATCCCGGGATGACTCGTTTGGTACGACGCTCCAGCGCCGGTGTCTGGAGGTACTGCGTTTTTCTCTCTTGTTCAAACATTCCGTCAGCGCATGCGCAAATATTCAGGCTCTTCGGTACCTAGCCTACCAAAAAAAATTAACATGCTGCTTTTTTCCTTGTTTTTTTTTTCACAAGCAACTGACATTTCAGTTGATTTTATAGGCATAAACGTAAAGTAAGAACCGTGCATCTCTGGTCTTGTCTCAGACAGAGAGGAGAGATGGTTTCATGCAGACTGGGACGCCTAAAATGCTCTGTTGTAAACATGGCGCTTCAGAAGTGAAGTTGTCTCTCTGGCCTTTCTGTGGACGAATTCCAGGACCTACTGACACAATGTGGGCAAGTTTTGAAAGCTAAAACCTTCAATGGATGCGTTATTTTGCTGGTAGCACTGGGTGGTCCGACACTTATGAAAAAAACTATGAAATGAGAATCGGAACTCTTCCCTTGTCATGGAATGGCACAATTACCCAGAATTCCTTTTGGGCATGAGCGAGACAACTTAAGAAGCACGAGACTGGCCCTCATCGAATGGCTGAAGCGCGGCCAGAGGAAATGATTTCTAGCCAGATACTCAGGAGTAGGCCTGGTGTGTGCTGTTAACTTAGATTTTGGATTTTTCAACAAGATTTTATCATAGAAAATTCGCGACAAAGTTGTCCTTTCATTTCGCTGTAATTCTTGTGTCAAAGAAACGGTATAATAATGTAAATAAGAGAATAACGATATTTATATTTGCAGATTACCTGTCTTCTTACTACCAAAGTCAAGCTCTACATCTCTATGCAATAAGCGCATTCAAAATTTCCTCCTATGACTTGATAAAAGTATGTTTTTTTGGTTTGTTTGTTTTTTCTTTTTTTGAAAAAAGGGTTTTTCTGCTTATATGAAGAATAGGTTTTCTCTCCCGAGCCCTTCTTATGCATGATCTTCGCGGAAACTACATTCTGTCTCTCAATAAACCTGGAACAACCAGTTATGATCTTAGTTCTCATTTTTCTTACATATCAGCTAAGTTGCGGAATGCGCTGCCTGATTTTATCCGTACCTATGAGTTTACTGGTTTTAAAAGAGAATCCAGGGCCGCCTTTATTACAGCGGCTTTTCTTTTTAATGAATATATCTTTAAATATTATGTATTTAGTAGGTATCTGTATATGCTATGTATTTTAGCTGTAAATGTAATGTCTCCAAGATATTAGTTCCTGTAGTTATTCGAAAAAAGCTTATGACTGTATGTATGTTACCTCTAGCAGGGCGCATGCGCACACTTTGTAATCTGCGACTCCAGTGCTTACCATATGACAGATAAAATGATTTTTCCCTTAAATATATAAGCCATCTAATTCTTACGCTATATTGACAAGGGCGGTTTGGAGCTGTGAGTAGGCGTGGGATTTGTCACATATGGTTTAGGGGCCGACATATCTCTCCCTCAATGCCGTACCGGGAGGCAAGGTCGGTAGCAGAAAGCAGCGAAGGGCCAGCTGCGTCCAAAAGCGATCGCACGGGCCGAAATCCCGGGATGACTCGTTTGGTACGACGCTCCAGCGGCGGTGTCTGGAGGTACTGCGTTTTTCTCTCTTGTTCAAACATTCCGTCAGCGCATGCGCAAATATTCAGGCTCTTCGGTACCTAGCCTACCAAAAAAAATTAACATGCTGCTTTTTTCCTTGTTTTTTTTTTCACCAGCAACTGACATTTCAGTTGATTTTATAGGCATAAACGTAACGTAAGAACCGTGCATCTCTGGTCTTGTCTCAGACAGAGAGGAGAGATGGTTTCATGCAGACTGGGACGCCTAAAATGCTCTGTTGTAAACATGGCGCTTCAGAAGTGAAGTTGTCTCTCTGGCCTTTCTGTGGACGAATTCCAGGACCTACTGACACAATATGGGCAAGTTTTGAAAGCTAAAACCTTCAATGGATGCGTTATTTTGCTGGTAGCACTGGGTGGTCCGACACTTATGAAAAAAACTATGAAATGAGAATCGGAACTCTTCCCTTGTCATGGAATGGCACAATTACCCAGAATTCCTTTTGGGCATGAGCGAGACAACTTAAGAAGCACGAGACTGGCCCTCATCGAATGGCTGAAGCGCGGCCAGAGGAAATGATTTCTAGCCAGATACTCAGGAGTAGGCCTGGTGTGTGCTGTTAACTTAGATTTTGGATTTTTCAACAAGATTTTATCATAGAAAATTCGCGACAAAGTTGTGTTTTCATTTCGCTGTAATTCTTGTGTCAAAGAAACGGTATAATAATGTAAATAAGAGAATAACGATATTTATATTTGCAGATTACCTGTCTTCTTACTACCAAAGTCAAGCTCTACATCTCTATGCAATAAGCGCATTCAAAATTTCCTCCTATGACTTGATAAAAGTATGTTATTTTGGTTTGTTTTTTTTTCTTTTTTTGAAAAAAGGGTTTTTCTGCTTATATGAAGAATAGGTTTTCTCTCCCGAGCCCTTCTTATGCATGATCTTCGTGCAAATTACATTCTGTCTCTCAATAAACCTGGAACAACCAGTTATGATCTTAGTTCTCTTTTTTCTTACGTATCAGCTAAGTTGCGGAATGCGCTGCCTGATTTTATCCCTACCTATGAGTTTACTGGTTTTAAAAGAGAATCCAGGGCCGCCTTCATTACAGCGGCTTTTCTTTTTAATGAATATATCTTTAAATATTATGTATTTAGTAGGTATCTGTATATGCTATGTATTTTAGTTGTAAATGTAATGTCTCGAAGATATTAGTTCCTGTAGTTATTCGAAAAAAGCTTATGACTGTATGTATGTTACCTCTAGCAGGGCGCATGCGCACACTTTGTAAACTGCGACTCCAGTGCTTACCATATGACAGATAAAATGATTTTTCTCTTAAATATATAAGCCATCTAATTCTTACGCTATATTGACAAGGGCGGTTTGGAGCTGTGAGTAGGCGTGGGATTTGTCACATATGGTTTAGGGGCCGACATATCTCTCCCTCAATGCCGTACCGGGAGGCAAGGTAGGTAGCAGAAAGCAGCGAAGGGCCAACTGCGTCCAAAAGCGATCGCACGGGCCGAAATCCCGGGATGACTCGTTTGGTACGACGCTCCAGCGCCGATGTCTGGAGGTACTGCGTTTTTCTCTCTTGTTCAAACATTCCGTCAGCGCATGCGTAAATATTGAGGCTCTTCGGTACCTAGCCTACCAAAAAAAATTAACATGCTGCTTTTTTCCTTGTTTTTTTTTCACCAGCAACTGACATTTCAGTTGATTTTATAGGCATAAACGTAACGTAAGAACCGTGCATCTCTGGTCTTGTCTCAGACAGAGAGGAGAGATGGTTTCATGCAGACTGGGACGCCTAAAATGCTCTGTTGCAAACATGGCGCTTCAGAAGTAAAGTTGTCTCTCTGGCCTTTCTGTGGACGAATTCCAGGACCTACTGACACAATACGGGCAAGTTTTGAAAGCTAAAACCTTCAATGGATGCGTTATTTTGCTGGTAGGACTGGGTGGTCCGACACTTATGAAAAAAACTATGAAATGAGAATCGGAACTCTTCCCTTGTCATGGAATGGCACAATTACCCAGAATTCCTTTTGGGCATGAGCGAGACAACTTAAGAAGCACGAGACTGGCCCTCATCGAATGGCTGAAGCGCGGCCAGAGGAAATGATTTCTAGCCAGATACTCAGGAGTAGGCCTGGTGTGTGCTGTTAACTTAGATTTTGGATTTTTCAACAAGATTTTATCATAGAAAATTCGCGACAAAGTTGTGTTTTCATTTCGCTGTAATTCTTGTGTCAAAGAAACGGTATAATAATGTAAATAAGAGAATAACGATATTTATATTTGCAGATTACCTGTCTTCTTACTACCAAAGTCAAGCTCTACATCTCTATGCAATAAGCGCATTCAAAATTTCCTCCTATGACTTGATAAAAGTATGTTATTTTGGTTTGTTTTTTTTTTCTTTTTTTGAAAAAAGGGTTTTTCTGCTTATATGAAGAATAGGTTTTCTCTCCCGAGCCCTTCTTATGCATGATCTTCGTGGAAATTACATTCTGTCTCTCAATAAACCTGGAACAACCAGTTATGATCTTAGTTCTCTTTTTTCTTACATATCAGCTAAGTTGCGGAATGCGCTGCCTGATTTTAACCGTACCTATGAGTTTACTGGTTTTAAAAGAGAATCCAGGGCCGCATTTTGTACAGCGGCTTTTCTTTTTAATGAATATATCTTTAAATATCATGTATTTAGTAGATATCTGTATATGCTATGTATTTTAGTTGTAAATGTAATGGCTCGAAGATATTAGTTCCTGTAGTTATTCGAAAAAAGCTTATGACTGTATGTATGTTACCTTTAGCAGGGCGCATGCGCACACTTTGTAATCTGCGACTCCAGTGCTTACCATATGACAGATAAAATGATTTTTCTCTTAAATATATAAGCCATCTAATTCTTACGCTATATTGACAAGGGCGGTTTGGAGCTGTGAGTAGGCGTGGGATTTGTCACATATGGTTTAGGGGCCGACATATCTCTCCCTCAATGCCGTACCGGGAGGCAAGGTCGGTAGCAGAAAGCAGCGAAGGGCCAACTGCGTCCAAAAGCGATCGCACGGGCCGAAATCCCGGGATGACTCGTTTGGTACGACGCTCCAGCGCCGGTGTCTGGAGGTACTGCGTTTTTCTCTCTTGTTCAAACATTCCGTCAGCGCATGCGCAAATATTCAGGCTCTTCGGTACCTAGCCTACCAAAAAAAATTAACATGCTGCTTTTTTCCTTGTTTTTTTTTTTCACCAGCAACTGACATTTCAGTTGATTTTATAGGCATAAACTTAACGTAAGAACCGTGCATCTCTGATCTTAGTTCTCTTTTTTCTTACGTATCAGCTAAGTTGCGGAATGCGCTGCCTGATTTTATCCGTACCTATGAGTTTACTGGTTTTAAAAGAGAATCCAGGGCCGCATTTTGTACAGCGGCTTTTCTTTTTAATGAATATATCTCTAAATATTATGTATTTAGTAGGTATCTGTATATGCTATGTATTTTAGTTGTAAATGTAATGTCTCGAAGATATTAGTTCCTGTAGTTATTCGAAAAAAGCTTATGACTGTATGTATGTTACCTTTAGCAGGGCGCATGCGCACACTTTGTAATCTGCGACTCCAGTGCTTACCATATGACAGATAAAATGATTTTTCTCTTAAATATATAAGCCATCTAATTCTTACGCTATATTGACAAGGGCGGTTTGGAGCTGTGAGTAGGCGTGGGATTTGTCACATATGGTTTAGGGGCCGACATATCTCTCCCTCAATGCCGTACCGGGAGGCAAGGTCGGTAGCAGAAAGCAGCGAAGGGCCAACTGCGTCCAAAAGCGATCGCACGGGCCGAAATCCCGGGATGACTCGTTTGGTACGACGCTCCAGCGCCGGTGTCTGGAGGTACTGCGTTTTTCTCTCTTGTTCAAACATTCCGTCAGCGCATGCGCAAATATTCAGGCTCTTCGGTACCTAGCCTACCAAAAAAAATTAACATGCTGCTTTTTTCCTTGTTTTTTTTTTTCACCAGCAACTGACATTTCAGTTGATTTTATAGGCATAAACGTAACGTAAGAACCGTGCATCTCTGGTCTTGTCTCAGACAGAGAGGAGAGATGGTTTCATGCAGACTGGGACGCCTAAAATGCTCTGTTGTAAACATGGCGCTTCAGAAGTGAAGTTGTCTCTCTGGCCTTTCTGTGGACGAATTCCAGGACCTACTGACACAATATGGGCAAGTTTTGAAAGCTAAAACCTTCAATGGATGCGTTATTTTGCTGGTAGGACTGGGTGGTCCGACACTTATGAAAAAAACTATGAAATGAGAATCGGAACTCTTCCCTTGTCATGGAATGGCACAATTACCCAGAATTCCTTTTGGGCATGAGCGAGACAACTTAAGAAGCACGAGACTGGCCCTCATCGAATGGCTGAAGCGCGGCCAGAGGAAATGATTTCTAGCCAGATACTCAGGAGTAGGCCTGGTGTGTGCTGTTAACTTAGATTTTGGATTTTTCAACAAGATTTTATCATAGAAAATTCGCGACAAAGTTGTGCTTTCATTTCGCTGTAATTCTTGTGTCAAAGAAACGGTATAATAATGTAAATAAGAGAATAACGATATTTATATTTGCAGATTACCTGTCTTCTTACTACCAAAGTCAAGCTCTACATCTCTATGCAATAAGCGCATTCAAAATTTCCTCCTATGACTTGATAAAAGTATGTTATTTGGTTTGTTTTTTTTTCTCTTTTTGAAAAAAGGGTTTTTCTGCTTATATGAAGAATAGGTTTTCTCTCCCGAGCCCTTCTTATGCATGATCTTCGTGGAAATTACATTCTGTCTCTCAATAAACCTGGAACAACCAGTTATGATCTTAGTTCTCTTTTTTCTTACGTATCAGCTAAGTTGCGGAATGCGCTGCCTGATTTTATCCGTACCTATGAGTTTACTGGTTTTAAAAGAGAATCCAGGGCCGCATTTTGTACAGCGGCGTTTCTTTTTAATGAATATATCTTTAAATATTATGTATTTAGTAGATATCTGTATATGCTATGTATTTTAGTTGTAAATGTAATGTCTCGAAGATATTAGTTCCTGTAGTTATTCGAAAAAAGCTTATGACTGTATGTATGTTACCTTTAGCAGGGCGCATGCGCACACTTTGTAATCTGCGACTCCAGTGCTTACCATATGACAGATAAAATGATTTTTCTCTTAAATATATAAGCCATCTAATTCTTACGCTATATTGACAAGGGCGGTTTGGAGCTGTGAGTAGGCGTGGGATTTGTCACATATGGTTTAGGGGCCGACATATCTCTCCCTCAATGCCGTACCGGGAGGCAAGGTCGGTAGCAGAAAGCAGCGAAGGGCCAACTGCGTCCAAAAGCGATCGCACGGGCCGAAATCCCGGGATGACTCGTTTGGTACGACGCTCCAGCGCCAGTGTCTGGAGGTACTGCGTTTTTCTCTCTTGTTCAAACATTCCGTCAGCGCATGCGCAAATATTCAGGCTCTTCGGTACCTAGCCTACCAAAAAAAGTTAACATGCTGCTTTTTTCCTTGTTTTTTTTTTTCACCAGCAACTGACATTTCAGTTGATTTTATAGGCATAAACGTAACGTAAGAACCGTGCATCTCTGGTCTTGTCTCAGACAGAGAGGAGACATGGTTTCATGCAGACTGGGACGCCTAAAATGCTCTGTTGTAAACATGGCGCTTCAGAAGTGAAGTTGTCTCCCTGGCCTTTCTGTGGACGAATTCCAGGACCTACTGACACAATATGGGCAAGTTTTGAAAGCTAAAACCTTCAATGGATGCGTTATTTTGCTGGTAGGACTGGGTGGTCCGACACTTATGAAAAAAACTATGAAATGAGAATCGGAACTCTTCCCTTGTCATGGAATGGCACAATTACCCAGAATTCCTTTTGGGCATGAGCGAGACAACTTAAGAAGCACGAGACTGGTCCTCATCGAATGGCTGAAGCGCGGCCAGAGGAAATGATTTCTAGCCAGATACTCAGGAGTAGGCCTGGTGTGTGCTGTTAACTTAGATTTTGGATTTTTCA
The DNA here is from genome assembly GCA_949126865.1 of Montipora capitata. Lineage (NCBI taxonomy): Eukaryota > Metazoa > Cnidaria > Anthozoa > Scleractinia > Acroporidae > Montipora > Montipora capitata. The sequence continues at coordinate 1,034,712 of OX421449.1, forward strand.
ACAAGATTTTATCATAGAAAATTCGCGACAAAGTTGTGTTTTCATTTCGCTGTAATTCTTGTGTCAAAGAAACGGTATAATAATGTAAATAAGAGAATAACGATATTTATATTTGCAGATTACCTGTCTTCTTACTACCAAAGTCAAGCTCTACATCTCTATGCAATAAGCGCATTCAAAATTTCCTCCTATGACTTGATAAAAGTATGTTTTTTTGGTTTGTTTGTGTTTTCTTTTTTTGAAAAAAGGGTTTTTCTGCTTATATGAAGAATAGGTTTTCTCTCCCGAGCCCTTCTTATGCATGATCTTCGCGGAAACTACATTCTGTCTCTCAATAAACCTGGAACAACCAGTTATGATCTTAGTTCTCTTTTTTCTTACGTATCAGCTAAGTTGCGGAATGCGCTGCCTGATTTTATCCGTACCTATGAGTTTACTGGTTTTAAAAGAGAATCCAGGGCCGCATTTTGTACAGCGGCTTTTCTTTTTAATGAATATATCTCTAAATATTATGTATTTAGTAGGTATCTGTATATGCTATGTATTTTAGTTGTAAATGTAATGTCTCGAAGATATTAGTTCCTGTAGTTATTCGAAAAAAGCTTATGACTGTATGTATGTTACCTTTAGCAGGGCGCATGCGCACACTTTGTAATCTGCGACTCCAGTGCTTACCATATGACAGATAAAATGATTTTTCTCTTAAATATATAAGCCATCTAATTCTTACGCTATATTGACAAGGGCGGTTTGGAGCTGTGAGTAGGCGTGGGATTTGTCACATATGGTTTAGGGGCCGACAAATCTCTCCCTCAATGCCGTACCGGGAGGCAAGGTCGGTAGCAGAAAGCAGCGAAGGGCCAACTGCGTCCAAAAGCGATCGCACGGGCCGAAATCCCGGGATGACTCGTTTGGTACGACGCTCCAGCGCCGGTGTCTGGAGGTACTGCGTTTTTCTCTCTTGTTCAAACATTCCGTCAGCGCATGCGCAAATATTCAGGCTCTTCGGTACCTAGCCTACCAAAAAAAATTAACATGCTGCTTTTTTCCTTGTTTTTTTTTTTCACCAGCAACTGACATTTCAGTTGATTTTATAGGCATAAACGTAACGTAAGAACCGTGCATCTCTGGTCTTGTCTCAGACAGAGAGGAGAGATGGTTTCATGCAGACTGGGACGCCTAAAATGCTCTGTTGTAAACATGGCGCTTCAGAAGTGAAGTTGTCTCTCTGGCCTTTCTGTGGACGAATTCCAGGACCTACTGACACAATATGGGCAAGTTTTGAAAGCTAAAACCTTCAATGGATGCGTTATTTTGCTGGTAGGACTGGGTGGTCCGACACTTATGAAAAAAACTATGAAATGAGAATCGGAACTCTTCCCTTGTCATGGAATGGCACAATTACCCAGAATTCCTTTTGGGCATGAGCGAGACAACTTAAGAAGCACGAGACTGGCCCTCATCGAATGGCTGAAGCGCGGCCAGAGGAAATGATTTCTAGCCAGATACTCAGGAGTAGGCCTGGTGTGTGCTGTTAACTTAGATTTTGGATTTTTCAACAAGATTTTATCATAGAAAATTCGCGACAAAGTTGTGCTTTCATTTCGCTGTAATTCTTGTGTCAAAGAAACGGTATAATAATGTAAATAAGAGAATAACGATATTTATATTTGCAGATTACCTGTCTTCTTACTACCAAAGTCAAGCTCTACATCTCTATGCAATAAGCGCATTCAAAATTTCCTCCTATGACTTGATAAAAGTATGTTATTTGGTTTGTTTTTTTTTCTCTTTTTGAAAAAAGGGTTTTTCTGCTTATATGAAGAATAGGTTTTCTCTCCCGAGCCCTTCTTATGCATGATCTTCGTGGAAATTACATTCTGTCTCTCAATAAACCTGGAACAACCAATTATGATCTTAGTTCTCTTTTTTCTTACGTATCAGCTAAGTTGCGGAATGCGCTGCCTGATTTTATCCGTACCTATGAGTTTACTGGTTTTAAAAGAGAATCCAGGGCCGCATTTTGTACAGCGGCGTTTCTTTTTAATGAATATATCTTTAAATATTATGTATTTAGTAGATATCTGTATATGCTATGTATTTTAGTTGTAAATGTAATGTCTCGAAGATATTAGTTCCTGTAGTTATTCGAAAAAAGCTTATGACTGTATGTATGTTACCTTTAGCAGGGCGCATGCGCACACTTTGTAATCTGCGACTCCAGTGCTTACCATATGACAGATAAAATGATTTTTCTCTTAAATATATAAGCCATCTAATTCTTACGCTATATTGACAAGGGCGGTTTGGAGCTGTGAGTAGGCGTGGGATTTGTCACATATGGTTTAGGGGCCGACATATCTCTCCCTCAATGCCGTACCGGGAGGCAAGGTCGGTAGCAGAAAGCAGCGAAGGGCCAACTGCGTCCAAAAGCGATCGCACGGGCCGAAATCCCGGGATGACTCGTTTGGTACGACGCTCCAGCGCCAGTGTCTGGAGGTACTGCGTTTTTCTCTCTTGTTCAAACATTCCGTCAGCGCATGCGCAAATATTCAGGCTCTTCGGTACCTAGCCTACCAAAAAAAGTTAACATGCTGCTTTTTTCCTTGTTTTTTTTTTTCACCAGCAACTGACATTTCAGTTGATTTTATAGGCATAAACGTAACGTAAGAACCGTGCATCTCTGGTCTTGTCTCAGACAGAGAGGAGACATGGTTTCATGCAGACTGGGACGCCTAAAATGCTCTGTTGTAAACATGGCGCTTCAGAAGTGAAGTTGTCTCCCTGGCCTTTCTGTGGACGAATTCCAGGACCTACTGACACAATATGGGCAAGTTTTGAAAGCTAAAACCTTTAATGGATGCGTTATTTTGCTGGTAGGACTGGGTGGTCCGACACTTATGAAAAAAACTATGAAATGAGAATCGGAACTCTTCCCTTGTCATGGAATGGCACAATTACCCAGAATTCCTTTTGGGCATGAGCGAGACAACTTAAGAAGCACGAGACTGGTCCTCATCGAATGGCTGAAGCGCGGCCAGAGGAAATGATTTCTAGCCAGATACTCAGGAGTAGGCCTGGTGTGTGCTGTTAACTTAGATTTTGGATTTTTCAACAAGATTTTATCATAGAAAATTCGCGACAAAGTTGTGTTTTCATTTCGCTGTAATTCTTGTGTCAAAGAAACGGTATAATAATGTAAATAAGAGAATAACGATATTTATATTTGCAGATTACCTGTCTTCTTACTACCAAAGTCAAGCTCTACATCTCTATGCAATAAGCGCATTCAAAATTTCCTCCTATGACTTGATAAAAGTATGTTTTTTTGGTTTGTTTGTGTTTTCTTTTTTTGAAAAAAGGGTTTTTCTGCTTATATGAAGAATAGGTTTTCTCTCCCGAGCCCTTCTTATGCATGATCTTCGCGGAAACTACATTCTGTCTCTCAATAAACCTGGAACAACCAGTTATGATCTTAGTTCTCTTTTTTCTTACGTATCAGCTAAGTTGCGGAATGCGCTGCCTGATTTTATCCGTACCTATGAGTTTACTGGTTTTAAAAGAGAATCCAGGGCCGCCTGTATTAAAGCGGCTTTTCCTTTTAATGAATATATCTTTAAATATTATGTATTTAGTAGGTATCTGTATATGCTATGTATTTTAGCTGTAAATGTAATGTCTCCAAGATATTAGTTCCTGTAGTTATTCGAAAAAAGCTTATGACTGTATGTATGTTACCTTTAGCAGGGCGCATGCGCACACTTTGTAATCTGCGACTCCAGTGCTTACCATATGACAGATAAAATGATTTTTCTCTTAAAGATATAAGCCATCTAATTCTTACGCTGTATTGACAAGGGCGGTTTGGAGCTGTGAGTAGGCGTGGGATTTGTCACATATGGTTTAGGGGCCGACATATCTCTCCCTCAATGCCGTACCGGGAGGCGAGGTCGGTAGAAGAAAACAGCGAAGGGCCAACTGCGTCCAAAAGCGATCGCACGGGCCGAAATCCCGGGATGACTCGTTTGGTACGACGCTCCAGCGCCGGTGTCTGGAGGTACTGCGTTTTTCTCTCTTGTTCAAACATTCCGTCAGCGCATGCGCAAATATTCAGGCTCTTCGGTACCTAGCCTACCAAAAAAAATTAACATGCTGCTTTTTTCCTTGTTTTTTTTTTTCACCAGCAACTGACATTTCAGTTGATTTTATAGGCATAAACGTAACGTAAGAACCGTGCATCTCTGGTCTTGTCTCAGACAGAGAGGAGAGATGGTTTCATGCAGACTGGGACGCCTAAAATGCTCTGTTGTAAACATGGCGCTTCAGAAGTGAAGTTGTCTCTCTGGCCTTTCTGTGGACGAATTCCAGGACCTACTGACACAATATGGGCAAGTTTTGAAAGCTAAAACCTTCAATGGATGCGTTATTTTGCTGGTAGGACTGGGTGGTCCGACACTTATGAAAAAAACTATGAAATGAGAATCGGAACTCTTCCCTTGTCATGGAATGGCACAATTACCCAGAATTCCTTTTGGGCATGAGCGAGACAACTTAAGAAGCACGAGACTGGCCCTCATCGAATGGCTGAAGCGCGGCCAGAGGAAATGATTTCTAGCCAGATACTCAGGAGTAGGCCTGGTGTGTGCTGTTAACTTAGATTTTGGATTTTTCAACAAGATTTTATCATAGAAAATTCGCGACAAAGTTGTGCTTTCATTTCGCTGTAATTCTTGTGTCAAAGAAACGGTATAATAATGTAAATAAGAGAATAACGATATTTATATTTGCAGATTACCTGTCTTCTTACTACCAAAGTCAAGCTCTACATCTCTATGCAATAAGCGCATTCAAAATTTCTTCCTATGACTTGATAAAAGTATGTTATTTTGGTTTGTTTTTTTTTCTCTTTTTGAAAAAAGGGTTTTTCTGCTTATATGAAGAATAGGTTTTCTCTCCCGAGCCCTTCTTATGCATGATCTTCGTGGAAATTACATTCTGTCTCTCAATAAACCTGGAACAACCAGTTATGATCTTAGTTCTCTTTTTTCTTACGTATCAGCTAAGTTGCGGAATGCGCTGCCTGATTTTATCCGTACCTATGAGTTTACTGGTTTTAAAAGAGAATCCAGGGCCGCATTTTGTACAGCGGCTTTTCTTTTTAATGAATATATCTTTAAATATTATGTATTTAGTAGATATCTGTATATGCTATGTATTTTAGCTGTAAATGTAATGTCTCGAAGATATTAGTTCCTGTAGTTATTCGAAAAAAGCTTATGACTGTATGTATGTTACCTTTAGCAGGGCGCATGCGCACACTTTGTAATCTGCGACTCCAGTGCTTACCATATGACAGATAAAATGATTTTTCTCTTAAATATATAAGCCATCTAATTCTTACGCTATATTGACAAGGGCGGTTTGGAGCTGTGAGTAGGCGTGGGATTTGTCACATATGGTTCAAGGGCCGACATATCTCTCCCTCAATGCCGTACCGGGAGGCAAGGTCGGTAGCAGAAAGCAGCGAAGGGCCAACTGCGTCCAAAAGCGATCGCACGGGCCGAAATCCCGGGATGACTCGTTTGGTACGACGCTCCAGCGCCGGTGTCTGGAGGTACTGCGTTTTTCTCTCTTGTTCAAACATTCCGTCAGCGCATGCGCTAATATTCAGGCTCTTCGGTACCTAGCCTACCAAAAAAAATTAACATGCTGTATTTTCCTTGTGTTTTTTTTTTCACCAGCAACTGACATTTCAGTTGATTTTATAGGCATAAACGTAACGTAAGAACCGTGCATCTCTGGTCTTGTCTCAGACAGAGAGGAGAGATGGTTTCATGCAGACTGGGACGCCTAAAATGCTCTGTTGTAAACATGGCGCTTCAGAAGTGAAGTTGTCTCTCTGGCCTTTCTGTGGACGAATTCCAGGACCTACTGACACAATATGGGCAAGTTTTGAAAGCTAAAACCTTCAATGGATGCGTTATTTTGCTGGTAGGACTGGGTGGTCCGACACTTATGAAAAAAACTATGAAATGAGAATCGGAACTCTTCCCTTGTCATGGAATGGCACAATTACCCAGAATTCCTTTTGGGCATGAGCGAGACAACTTAAGAAGCACGAGACTGGCCCTCATCGAATGGCTGAAGCGCGGCCAGAGGAAATGATTTCTAGCCAGATACTCAGGAGTAGGCCTGGTGTGTGCTGTTAACTTAGATTTTGGATTTTTCAACAAGATTTTATCATAGAAAATTCGCGACAAAGTTGTGTATTCATTTCGCTGTAATTCTTGTGTCAAAGAAACGGTATAATAATGTAAATAAGAGAATAACGATATTTATATTTGCAGATTACCTGTCTTCTTACTACCAAAGTCAAGCTCTACATCTCTATGCAATAAGCGCATTCAAAATTTCCTCCTATGACTTGATAAAAGTATGTTGTTTTGGTTTGTTTTTTTTTTCTTTTTTGGAAAAAAGGGTTTTTCTGCTTATATGAAGAATAGGTTTTCTCTCCCGAGCCCTTCTTATGCATGATCTTCGCGGAAATTACATTCTGTCTCTCAATAAACGTGGAACAACCAGTTATGATCTTAGTTCTCTTTTTTCTTACGTATCAGCTAAGTTGCGGAATGCGCTGCCTGATTTTATGCGTACCTATGACTGTATACATGGGTATGTACGGCATACTTGGGTATACAAGGGTATATAGGGGTATATAAGGGTATACATGGGTATATAGGGCTAATTATTAAATACAGTATAAATACCTTATATTTAAATACATAATAATAAGGGATATATGAAGTACTTACCTTAATAAAAATGAATAGGCGTTGTACAAAATGCATTCTCATTTTAAAAACCTGTTGACTGAGTGGTAGGAATAAAATCAGGTAGCGCATATAGCGCACAACTTATTCGATAAGTAAGAAAAAGGATTAAGACCACAACTGGTTGTTTTAGGTTTATTGAGGGACAGGATTTATTTTCCTTGGGAAGATCAGAAGAAGACCGGAGAGAAAACTCGTTATATCTCATATAGAGTAGCAGGAAAATCATTCAAAAACACAATTACGTACAGTAATATGAGGAAATTTTGAATGGGCTTATTGCACAGAGATGTAATGTTTGACTTCAGTAATCTGCAAATTCAAATCTTAGTATGCTCCTTTTTCTGACCGGAAGAAAGTGACGTCCTCCTATTGGCCAGTTATGGGGAAAGGTGGCGGGGCACAGTTCGTCTAATATGGAAGGCTTTTCTTGAGGGGCTGTTTTCCTGAACATTAATTTTTGCGTTGAAGATACATGTAAAGATTACAACTCAAAGACGCTTTCCTTGATTGCAAGCAAATTTTGACTTTATCGAGATAAACCTATTTCCAACAAACCCGTTTTGGGAATTTTAATAACTCGAAATATTTTTTCACTAGCGCCTTTTCTGAGCGGTTTATCATAGTGTTGAGTTCGTGCTTTTGATAGTTCTCTGTAATTTTTTAAAGCGATCAAATCAAGTCCGAAAGCCCTGACAAAATCTTCTACGTTTTTGGGTGGCATACTTTAATGAAAGAAAAAAAATTGCCGAAATATGAAATTCCCATTGAGTTGGAATTTGTACCTTCGCGTTTTATCCTCAAGAAACACAAAGCATTGTCTTCATTAATACATGTAAATGAAATATTCCAGAATTCAAGGGTTGGGATGTCTGCGCCGTAATCGGAAGGCGACACATCCGTTTCATGAAGACACACTTGAAGGCACATGATATATCCTTAGGAATTCGCTTGTTCTGGTCTCAAATAATTGGTCGAATTTACGAAAATAATTTGAATTTCTAATTTTGAGAAATTGAAACATTTTACTAGCAAAGGGAATTACAAACTAAATTTTCTGGGGATCATTCGGTGCCGTTACTACTACGGTAGTTTTGAGACGTTGTGTGACCGATAAAGACTCCTACAACACCAAATACTTTTCATGAAACCGATTAAAACGGATGATATGAAAGCTGTAACAGCTACTAATGGCTTAAATGCAAATCAACACTTAACCTTTACCGAAACTAGGCAATCGACAGCAGACATTCTTTCGTGTACTTCCGATTTCGGGAAACGAACGAAGAGAACATGGAAAGTGACAATGACCTGGCATGTTGATGACGTAATGACCATGAGATGTGGGTGACGTCAAAATGAACATGTGGCCACTAAATGTGCCGTTATATTTTCTATAAATTTACACTTTCCAGACCTTGTAGAAACTATCCAATGATAACAAACGTTACAATTAGAGAAAACGAGGAAAAACAAACGGCTCCAATTTTATAACGTGGTCTGCCCTGCAGGAAGCATCCCACGTATAATCCTATTTCAGATCTACTTTCAACACACTTGATTGTAGAAAGTATCCGAAAATAGGATATTTCTGATTAAAGGCAGGGGCACCCACCGAAGGTGTTCCGCATGTGTTCCGCAGTGGAAATTCAGCTGGCTGGCAAGTTGTTAATTATCGTAGTCTTTCCCTGCCGGAAGCTTGAAATATTTTTATCATTTCAATCCGTGCTGAATGCGAACAGAAACCGGGGGAGACTGGAGGAAAACTCGTTCACGAGAAGCTTATCGCTTATCGCTTATCGCTGATCCAACTTATGGCTGGGAAACAGTGACACAAAGTCGATTGCCTTGGAATTTCCCTTGGCAATCGACTTTGTGTCACTGTTTCCCAGCCATAAGTTGGTTGTTAAAGACTTTTCTGTTTTTGATGAATGGCAATGGAGTCCCCAAACAGTGCCGTTATTCAGCGGGTGTTTACTCACAACGCCTGTGAATTTTATTATTCAAAACATTGTGTTAATGTCCAAATATGGTCAAAGCGCGCGCAATATTTAACAACTATTCACCTCAGTGAAACCTCAGTGTTGGTGGCTAGCCACCTCCACTTCGGTGAATAGTTGTTTTATTATATACTAAAACAGTGAGATAATATACAGCACAAAAAATTAATTTGGATGTTTTCTTCACTTGTCACGGATGCAAATCGGAACGCCATTTTTTCCCGAGTTGCTCGGAGGTAAATAGCACAGCATATTCGGAGTTTGACAAGCCAATCAGCGCGCTAGTTCAACGCTATCCACAGTTTTAGTATGTACTAACAACAGATATCCTGCGATATACGTAATTTTGTGGGTCGTGGAGAAAAATTGTAGTTTTACCAGCTTTTTTCTCCTATAAACGTAGAAAATTGTGCTTTGTCATCAATGTGTTGAATAATAAAACCATTATCCTGCTCATTATCCTCCTCATTATCCTTCTCATTATCCTCATTATCCTGCTCATTATCCTGCTCGGCCTTCGACCTCGTCGGCCAAGTATCAGGTGATATTCCGCGCGACTTCGCAGGATAATGGTCAATTATTTTTAATTTTGCTTTTATCACGATTTAATTTGTTGTCCAATGTTGTTATCGTTTTCGCGTTAGGCCTGGTTTCCGTATGGTCTGCAACGGTCTGCGATTAGTCTGCTACACGATGGCCGATAGGTCTGCGCCACGTCGCAGACATGGAAAAATTTGTCCCGGGTAACCACGCATTTTTCGAAGATAATTAATAAACAATATTTGTCAAAAGCTATAAAATACAAAGCAATGTATGGCGTTCTTTTCCAAATTGAAGCTTAATTAATTATCTCTGAAAAATGCATGGTTACCCCCAATTTTCATTTTGGATACTAAGAGCACTTGCTAAGTCCTGCTTTTTCCGCATAGTTTTGAACCGTGCAAAAATATCCACCCATACGAAATTCGAGTATCTCGAGGTGCGCTTTCAATTAGGGAGGTTAAGCACGCGCGTTTTTGAGACGCGGACGGCAACCGGAAGTGAGCTGTTTTCCCTTTTAACTTGTCTTCACACGACCACATTCACATTGCCAAGTATCTTTTCTCCTTTAGAGATGATAATTATAAAAATCTGCGAGACACCATGTCCTAGCACGTTTAGGACGAACGGCAAACTTTGGACTAAAATTTGCGTTTTGCCAAAAATGGAAGAAATTCGTTCGATATGAGCTCATTTATTGCGTGTTAGCAGCAGGTATCAAGTAACTTTTCAAAACATAGAGATGAGTTAGAATTACCTATTTTTCATGCTATTATTTAAAAGTAGCAGCCCACCGTTTCGCGTTTGCCGTTTCACGTAAACGCTATGCTTAATCTCTCTAATAACGTGCGTGCTTAAGCGCGTCAGCGGTCGGCAGGCTGCGGTCGGTAACAGTCGGTAGGCACTTGGTGTCTCTTTTTCTATTGTTTCAAATCTTTTAAAACAAGGTATAAAACGTTCAGTAATTAGTGAAGATGCTCGAATTCTGGCCAAAACACTTGAGATATACGGTATATTTGCATAATCAGTGTTCACAGCCGCGAGGAAAGGATCAGAGAGATCTTTCATGGCGAAAATGTATGTTCAATACTAAAGACCTTATGTTGGCAGAAAAAAAACAATTTTTCAAATACGATAAGCTTAAAAGGTAGGTTGAACATGAGTAGTTCACACTTGTGAACGCATTGCCTGAGCGGTGTGAGAAATTTCACAGGATGTAGCGGGAAGTCCGGGAATTCTCCAACGCCCATGGTAATTTGAGACGATTTGACAAACAAAGAAAGTGGTGTGCATTGCGTTCAGCTGTGCTAAAGAGTTGGTGCATTTGCCGATTCACTTCAACAATGGAATGTGTAGTTCTGTGGCTCTTGCACTGGATCTTAGCTCTCTGCTTTTTTCCGCAATGTTACTACGCTCAAATACTGAGTTTTCCAGCGATAAACATTGCACAAGGCAAGAAAATCGAAGCGACTTCAACATGTGGAGTAAATGTCAGCGAACGCGAGTTGTTTTGCAAATTGGCAACTCCGCCGGGAAAGTTAGAAGTATTGGGTCTATCTTGTGATCATTGTGATCCCGTTACTCCATCAGACCATCATCCCATTGAGTATGCTATTGACGGTTCTGAGCGATGGTGGCAATCGCCACCGCTTTCTCGTGGACTTCAATATCAACAAGTCAACATCACCATCGATTTGGGACAGGTTAGGTTTCGCTATTCGCTCGACTGGTTTTTCGTTCTTTATCATTTACATAATTCACATTTTAAATGGGTTCTCCACCTTGTTTTTTTGGGTGTGAGAATGTTTAAATAAGCCATTGTCTCGTTAGAGTCGATCCTACTGTACCTTGTCAACTGTAGGCGCTGGCATTTCTTTTGAATATCGACTTTTACAAAAAGGGTTATTCTTTTAGAGTGAAGGTTATTGTCATCTTACTCTTAGAGGAACAGTTTTTAACTAACAGTGCGATTTGCTCTCATTCTTTATCCCAAGAATTTTTTTGGGCATTCTTCTTTCGAGGAAACGAATTTTAAACTGCATGTTCTCTCCGCAGTGAGAAAATACTTAGGAGCTCATCCAGCAGTAACTCCGAGTCAGTTCATATTTGTAGTTCCTGCATTTTTCGATTGGATTTTAAAGTTAAATCACTGACTTTGATGTTTTCTGGATCAATTGGGGAACACTCTCCACATGGAATGCAAGGAATTTACAATGTGGCAATGAATAGTTTGCCCTAGGATGGTGGGCGGGCAACCCACGGGAATTAGACTTTGTAAAGCGCACATGGGTAGGGATTTTGACATCCACAACGGTCCCCAGGGTGGGAAATTTTGACTCGACCGCCATCTGGGAAAGTTGAGAGGACCTGGGAATGTTGTATTTTTTGTGTGCCCATGTATGCTTTGTTGTTAAATTTCAATATACAGAAGGTATTTTTCCTTCAGGTTTGGGGTGATTCCACCCTGCAAGCAGAGCCTTTCTTTTGCTTGCTCGATTTTGGCATTCTACTTTTCTCCTCCTCAGTAAAGAAAAAGACGAAAGGAGGCTCTGCTCGCAGGGTGGGGTGATTCCTACAAGAGCTCATTTAGATCAAAATTTACTAGATGCCGCCCTGCCACAAGTGTTCGAATGGATATTCTCTGTGTTTTTAGATTTGCTAGTATACTCCAAATGTGAAAATTTAAAGAAAAATTCTGGTCAATTCTGGACCTCAGTTACAAACATCAATTGGATGAAAGCAGAATACGACCTATTCCAGGCGTGACGTACAAATGAATCCAGAAAACTGCGCCAAATCTCACCAAACAATGACAAGTCCTGTTTTAATAAGTTTACCTTTTGATACTTCATATGTTAATTTTTTAACAATTCTACACCATAAATACCACTAAGTTTGTTCATTAAGCCCTCTTGATGATGACATGTTCTGGCATTGCACATTTTGTATTGCTGTGAATACTATGTGAAACAATTCACTGGTGTTTTCAGCAGTACAGAATGTATGTGAATTTGCTAACCAAAACTGAACCATGCTAAATGTCTAGAATGTGCCTTCTTCATTTGGGGAAATGCACAGAATTGGTGGTACTGTTACTCTGGACGAGTTCTGCAATAAACTTGTTGTAAGTGCCTATCATTTCGTTTAGCATACCATGCAAGGTCTGTGGTCCCCAGGGGTAGGAATTTGATGTATAATGGAGACCCAAGGGTGGGGAAATTGACATTTGAAAACCTGAAAATGTCAAATTTCTTGTGGGTTGCCCACTCCCCCATCCTAGGGCAAACCATTGATAGGTGCATAAAGTTGTGGCTTTCCAATTTACAACACCTGGAAGCGCTGACGAAAATATACACCCATTTTGAGAAAGTAGCAGCTTGAAAAAAGGGCCCCCTGTTTTAGTGCTGACGGGAAAACTGACCTTGAACAATGGCCTTGGTACCCAGAAAACATATGAAATGCATAAGGGTAGATAGATAAAACCTTTGACAGCCTGGGATAGTTTTGAAAACAGTTACATCATTTTTAAGCACTGCAGTGTGGTAAAGTGAAAGCAAGAAAAATACTTTGCCTTGCTTTTGAAGAATTTTGAAAATGCATTAGTGTTACTTGCAGGATAACTTAGAATCAGCTATTTGTTCAGCTTCTCTTCAATTCGAGTTCATTTGAAAGTGTAATATTTACCGTATTTACCTGTGTATAAGTCGATCCCATGTATAAGTCGACCCCCCATTTTTGATGGCAAAAAAAGCAATTTCTTAATTTCTTTGCTAAATGTTCATGGGATACAAATCTTGCATTCTTCGATTTCTGGAACTGTGGATTCACAAAAAATTAAGGGCCTCCAGCGCTTAATAGTTTTGTGGTTCAGCGGTTGTTGTATGTGCGGGCATTTTGTCCTTGAATTTCAAAAAAGTTCTCAGAAAATCGAACATGTAAACCTCAAACTAACCTGTTTCGTTGTTCAAGGATAAAAGGCTTTAGAGGATAAGCACAACATCACAGAAGCAGGAGTCAATCTTTGAAAATAACTTCAAAAACGATGCGAAATGTGCAAGGTTTAATTGGTGCTTGACTTATAATTTCTCACATGGCAAATGAAACAAAACTCATAAACCAAACAATACAAAGTTTGCAAAAGCATTTAAATCATCCAGGTTTGTATAAAGAATAAAAAACAATCATTACCAACCAGCATTTTCAGTCAACACGAGTGACGATCATGCTTGCACGCAAACACGAGGAATTGTGCCAGGTTTCTAAGCCGTTGAAGGATCGCGTTTTATTTGAAGAAACAAGAATGTTTTTTAAAGCCTTCCGTCTTTGGAAAACGAAAATTTCCAGTGTCTATTTCATATTTGTGCTTGTGAGTATCTTCAACATTTAAAGTAAAACAAATCCTTTTTCATTTCAACTGGAATTGCTTAATTACATTCATTTTGAATTCTTTCGTCATTCATTTTGAAGTATTTCGTCCACTGCATTCGTTATGCCCAACGACCACATTATGATGTTTATTTTGAATAAATTATTTAGCTGGAACTTGGCTCGAAATCTTTGACCCATGTATAAGTCGAGGGCGATTTTTGGAGCTTCTTTTGAGGCCATAAAAGGTCGACTTATACACGGGTAAATACGGTATGTCAGAGTCCAAGATCAACATAACATAACATAACATAACATTTTATTCAGGAAGTTACAACACAAATATGAAAACATCCTGAAAAGGGAAATCGTGAGGTTAACCCTGGTTAAAAACAATTTCCCTAACTAAAACTTACAAAAATGATATAGATAAGATTTAATAGCTACTGATTCAATAAAATTTCAATAAATATTCAAATAAATTTTAAGTCTAGTCTCAATATCCAGTTACCTCTTACATGTATTTATCTGTTGATGCACAAAGTAGCATTTTCTGTATTTTCATTTAAATTGAAAGTGCCCTCATAGATTAATTTTACTAAACCAGATTTAGTGTACCTGCAAGTGGTTTTCTTTGGTACTATGTATACGTAGTATGCAGGTTTTCGGGGTATATTTGAATCAGTGCATTCTTGCCATTAAAATTTCAGGAGTATCAAGTTGCTTATGTTATCATTAAAACTGGAAATGCTCCCCGGCCAGGTACCTGGGCTCTAGAGAAGTCAATTGATGGGGGAAAAACCTTTAAACCTTGGCAGTATTTTGCAACCACAAACAGTGAATGTTTGAATTACTTTGGGATATCTTCACTGCTACAGTCATTTAAAGATGACACAACTGTGACATGTACAACTAGCTACTCACATGTTCCACCGTTTGAGAATGGAGAGGTGAGATCAAATTTTGTTGATAATTAGATATACCCACAAAATCATTGTGAAATTTGTTTATGCAAGCTAAGGAGGTGTTGTGGAATGATTGTAGCACATATAGTGTTGTATAATCTCTCAGAAAAAAAAGAAAACAATTTAACAATAATATTATTTCATGGCTTCTGATAGGACGGGAAAAAAATTAAAGATTACGCAGAAATTTTTGGCCATATTATGCGGAAACATGCGTTGATTATGCGGAAATTACACCGGATTATGCAGAAATTTAAACAAGTTATAAAATTAATAATTAGGCCTGTCCAATGTATTTACATGCTTACGGTAAATCCGTAATCGAAATTGCAACCAATACAATCGCATTTGTGACTGAATTTTTGCCCTTTGTGATTAAAATACATGGAGGAGTCACCAATTTGCGACCAGCTTTCACCGTTGAAATAAAAGGGTTAGCAGTTGGAATTTTGCCGCAACTTTTGGTAAAATAAATAAAGCGATAAAAAATTATTTTGTTTCTCGTCATGAATTTTGTTTCAATTTGGAGATAATGGAGCAAAATTGTAATACCTTTGGAGCGCGATCCATTCCCTCGATCATTGACTTAGTTTCTTATCAGTCACGTCATTTGCTGAAGTAACTGTTTCTCGTCCAATGGAAAGCATTGTAGGAACAAAAACTAGTGTCCAGGCTCATTGGCGAAAAAATGTGCGGAAACTGCTTACGATCTTTCTTACGAACTTTCATCTTGCGAACGAAATGGTGTGTTTTCTTCAATGTTCAGCTGAGGAAAATAAGCATTTCAAAACAGTCAATTTCTTCGGCTTTTATGTTTTTGAGGATGCTAAGGAGCTGCTTTATCACTAATATCAGGTATTTCTTTTGTTTTTTTGCGGAAAATATCGGAATTATGCGGAAGATGCGGATTTCAGTGAATTATGCAGATCCGCATCGCCGCATCCTGTCAGATGCCATGTTATTTGTATTCCCAAAACAACAGTCATTCTCTAAATTTACATGAATGTTTTGTTTGATTTCCTTGGTTTAGATGCCTTGTACTAGTAACATGGTTATTTATGAACAATTAATACGTGTATTGCACGAGTATTGACAGGTTACAATATTTGGGTCCTTGTTCCATTGTATCGGCAGTTTTTGGCCTTGCCTCAAGTTTGTGAATGTGAAACAACACTACTGCTCATATTGCAAATGTTTTATTAGACAGAGAATTTCAAATGACAATTTTAAATATTTGTGTTCCTGTACTAGTATCAACCTCAACTCAGAAAAAATTGGCAAAGGAGCTTCTGTGATTTACCATTGATGATCTTGTTCAAATACCATGTGATTTTCCCTGGATTGTTTCGAAAATGATTTAAGTGGTTATTACCCCAGATCGTTATGTTATTGAAAAAATGATGCAATGCCACTAATTTATACGCAATCATTCCAGGACATGATTACTGTATCAATGGTAAGTCACAGACACTCCTTTCTCAATTTTTTTTCTGAGAGGAGATGACAGCTGTAAAGTTACAGGCTAGTATTGCCCTGATACTTTATTCAAAAAATGTGATCCTGTCGTCCATATCACTTGTTACTTCAGATTCACATTTCATTGGTCAATGGAAGGCCTGGTGCTGCAAACTTTTCGTATAGCCAAGCTCTTCAGGTAAGTGGTTGTTCTTTAAAGTGATTTTGAAGTAAAAATATCTTTTGCATATTTTAAAGACCTTCAATTAAAAATAATGAAAAATGGTGTTTTCTATTTTGGAATAACTTCTCTGGTTTCCGAGATATTCAAGTGTTTGTTCAAAAATTGATGATGTCACAAACTGTACACATGACTGTAATAAATCACAAAATTTAGAAAATATTGGATGGGTGTTGTTCAAACTTGGCACCAGTAATGTACATCAGGTAGGCCATGACAACACTCGTTTCCAGTCCCCCTCTTGAATGAATCAAATATCTCTGATTTTGAACAGATACACGTAAGTACAGGCAGGTGATGCTTTAGATCTCTTTATAAGATTACGGAGAGTGAACATGTCTTATTACGGAAATAAATGACAAAATCAATCCTAGGTTAATTAAATAGTCCTAGCAGCAAAAATGGTTGTCGTGGCAACAGCATAGAGGGTATTATTTTATGTCTTACTTGACATAGATTACTGCTACCAAGTTTGAACAACACCCATCCAATATTTTCCGCAATATTCACAATTCTCTGATTTATTACGTGAACAGTTCGTGCCATCATCGATTTTTGAACAAAAGCTCGAATATCGATCTCTGGAATGTTTGAAGTTTTTTCAAAGTAGAAAACATTATTCGTCATCATTTCAAAGGCACCTTAAATTAAGGTCTCGGTAGAGGAAAATGAGGTGTCCGCAGAAAAATGAAATTGCTGTGCCACTGTTTTTTTACAGGGTCAAACTATATATATATATATCATATTAAAGCTAATAGATTGAATTATTTGAATAAAGTTTAAGTTTTTTGGTATTTTATATTGCCTTTTAGTTTTGAGGCCTTAAACTCAGAGCAACGAAGTCTGCTGCAGAAGCTCCTACCCCTTCACTTTATTGTGAAAATAACCACACTTTGTTGCATCTTAGTCACAGATGAATGCACTCCAATACGGTGTGAAGAATTTTGGATGTGTAAAAAAGTGAGGGAAATATCACACACTAAAGTCGAAACTCTCATCTCATACTTAATTTGGGCAAAAAAAGTGCCATAAAATCAGTCTCCGAAGACAAACGAAAAATTCCTCACACAGTATTTCGGGTAGTACAATCATCTAGATTAGAATTGAAAATTGGAAGCGATGTGTTAAAACCCGTCAGGACAGGAGGTCTGAGAAGTTGTACAGTACAGGCCGCAGGAATAGCAGCACGTGCGTAAAATGCGTACAATATGGCGTCTTAACATGCAAAATACACATGATTTACATGCGCGAAACACGAGTGTAAATATTAATTTTACATGAGCTTTACAAGCACCTCAATTACACGCAAATTGGGTGTAATTCCAATGAGCGGCGCATCTTTTGTTATTCATACAGGCAAACTGCGTGTATTTTTCTCAGAGAAGAGTACAAAAAATTAATTAATTGTGCGTTTTGATTGAGAAATATCGATTTACATGTACCTTAAAAGTTGGATCTTTCGGATTTCCAATTGAACACAAAGTTCACAAACAGATTGCACTACGTGCCATAGCATTTCAATTGGATTTAAGTTCAGTGATTCATACACGCACTTAATGAGCTTCTGCATGTAAGTGTAACTGTGTTTAGCGCATGTAAATTGAGTGTAAATTGTGTGCAATATGCAACACAATACATACATTACATACTTAATTGACCACTCCCCTTAGGGGCTTTTTTCCCCATAGGGGCTTTTTGGCGTTATAATAAACCCGTAGAAAATCAAGCTTGAAGTTTTTGCAAGCAGTGAACTCATGGTCTGCTGAACAACTCCGCCCTCTACTTGAAAGCCAATTATGCTGAGCCAATCAGCGTTCAGGCATGTGCTAAGGTAGCAGATCGCGCATGAAGGCTGTCAATTGACACCCTGCAGTCCTTTCAAGCTTGGTTGACATAATACATCAA
Source organism: Montipora capitata (assembly GCA_949126865.1). Taxonomy (NCBI): domain Eukaryota; kingdom Metazoa; phylum Cnidaria; class Anthozoa; order Scleractinia; family Acroporidae; genus Montipora; species Montipora capitata. The sequence continues at coordinate 1,053,013 of OX421449.1, forward strand.
TCATTTTTTGTGCACAGATTATGGCGGGAAACAAAGAAAAGCAATTTTAGCAGTATTAAAATTAATTTTTCAGAATTTTTTTTCGGGAAAATGTACTTCACAGGCCACTGCTTCAAGATTTGCAAAAGCAAAAAATTTGAACGAGATGCCCAAATTTACCTTTACCAAGACCTCAAGTGTCTTTTTGTTAGATAAAGTGATTTGGAGTTTGCTTTAGAACCCTTGAAGAATCCCTTGATGTAACAGCACAAAGAGCGGAGGGGTTGGTGCAGTGGTAAGATCTCTGCCTTCCAACCCTAAGGTCCCGGGTTCCATTCCCGGTTCTGCCGAGACTGGAATATTTGGTGACCTTCTTTACCGCTAAAGTTCACTCAGCTTTCCATCCTTCCGAGGTTGGTAAAATGAGTACCACCATGCGTGACCTGCTTAGAAGCGGCTGCAATTTGCGCCTGTATATGCTTCCAGTCCGCTGGGGGTAAATTGATCATTGTAAAGTGCCTTTGAGACATTACGGTGATAAGGGCGCTATATAAATGCACCACTTTACTTTTTACTTTTTTACAAATGGCTAACCCTTATATTTCCCCTCCACCTTCTCCAACTTCTGGTAGTGCAAGAAAGCCGTATGAGATTGAATTTTTAAAATATTATTATTATTATTATTGTTTTGATGTGATATTGTTTGTATGATTTCACAATAGCAATGGACCCGAGCCACACACATCAGATTAAGATTGCTGAAGGTGAAAACTCTGTTGGCAGATCTGTTACCACTTGCCAGGCAAGATCCTTCAGTGACAAGGAGGGTATGAACAAACTTAGTTTGTTCCTAACGGCAACAGAAAAAACTGAGAGTGTGCTAAACCATGTGACCTATGAACTCCCACAAACTTGTAACCAGACTCCCAGATGTGTGTGAGAAAAACATTTTCTGCTTGTTTCTTTCCTCATCCAGCGGAAAGCAACACTTTGCAATTTTCATGGCTTCTGATAGGATGCGGAAAAATATGAAAGATTATGCGGAAATTTTTGGCCATATTATGCGGAAACATGCGTTGATTATGCGGAAATTACACCGGATTATGCGGAAACTTAAACAAGTTATAAAACTAATAATTGGGCCCGTCCAATGTATTTACATGCTTGCGGTAAATCCGTAATCGAAATTGCAACCAATACAGTCGCATTTGTGACTGAATTTTTGCCCTTTGTGATTAAAATACATTGGAGGAGTTATCAATTTGCGACCAGCTTTCACCGTTGAAATAAAAGGGTTAGCAGTTGGGATTTTCCTGCAACTTTTGGTAAAATAAATAAAGCGATAAAGAATTGTTTTGTTTCTCATCATGAATTTTGTTTCAATTTGGAGATAATGGAGCAAAATTGTAATACCTTTGGAGCGCGATCCATTCCCTCGATCATTGACTTTGATTCACCGTATTCTGGAGTAAGAATACATGAAGTGATGAATTCAAAACGGTATGTCTGGCGTTTTGAAGCAACAAGGATAATAAAGATATGTTTAAAATAGCATTTTAGCAGGTGTTCGACATTTTTAATGTGAATCTCCGTAAAAACGAAGGATTTCTAACTTGCATTCCATGTAATCCTATACTGGAATACGGTCAATCGAACGCGCCCTTAGTTTCTTATCAGTTACGTCATTTGCTGAAGTGTAACTGTTTCTCGTCCAATGGAAAGCATTGTAGTAACAAAAACTAGTGTCCAGGCTCATTGGCGAAAAAATGCGCGGAAACTGCTTACGATCTTTCTTACGAACTTTCATCTTGCGAACGAAATGGTGTGTTTTCTTCAATGTTCAGGAAAATAAGCGTTTCAAAACAGTCAATTTCTTCGGCTTTTATGTTTTTGAGGATGTTAAGGAGCTGCTTTATCACTAATATCAGATATTTCTTCTGTTTTTTGCGGAAAATATCGGAATTATGCGGAAAATATTGGAATTATGCGGAAGATGCGGATTTCAGTGAATTATGCGGATCCGCATCGCCGCATCCTGTCAGATGCCATGAATTTTGCAACAAGATACTGTACGAAATTAACATGTAGTTGCAATTTTACAAATTTATTTTAGTCGCAAGGATGTTGCATTGTATTTTGTTGCCAGTGGTGTAACAATACAAAATATGAGCCCACAATACTTGTTTTTGAAGAAACCTGCTGTGAATGATCGAGGGAATTGTATTGTGCACATAACATCACAGCTAAATTACGGTATGATAATTATTGTGCCTATAATTATCTTCAAATTGGAAGAGAATTCATGGCGAGGAAAAAATGTATTTTCATTTCTCTATTTATTTTAGAAAAAGTAGCGGCAACATGGCAGCTGCTAACCCTTTTATTTGAAAAGGACGAAGCTGAAAACTAGTCGCAAGTTTATTTTAGTTGCAAAGGGAAAAAATTCAGTGGCAAATGTGACTATATATATTGGTCACAATTTCGAGCCCTAAGTATGACTATATGTGACGTCTCACAGGAAAACATACACTAACGATTAACGCTCATCCGTTCAACGGGTAAATTCCAACGCTTTCCCAACGGGTTGCCAACGTGTTGCCAACGGGTCACCAACGGCTTTTCCAATACTTCCAATGTTGCCACAATCCAACGTCGTCATAAAATTCACAACAGGTTGTCAATTTTTCCAACACCTATGCTTTCCAACGACTTTTTAGTGCTTTCAACGCAGAATACATTCAAGATTTTTCTAATATCAAACAAAGCACGAGTTTACACAGCGATCTCGACAATGGTAACGTAGCAAAGGTTCGAATCGGCGTTCACTTTATTTTTTTATAGACCAATTCGGCTAATTCAGTGTTGTACCCAATTCAAATCTTTTGGGAATAAAACGTTTTGTTCCAAGTATTACCATATCATTTAAATGTGAATGCTACATTATCATGCAAATGCAATACACAAAGCATCTTAACCCCTAGAGATTTGAATTGGGTACAACAATGAGTTAGCCGAATTGGTCTATTGTAATCGTTTCACGGAAAATAGGATTTCTTTCCTTTAGTCGCCGATTAAAATGTTTGTGTGAACATTAGAATGTTATAGTTAACGACTCCAAAATAAAATCTTCATTCACTTTCACTATTATTAATCCTTTACACATTGTTGTTAGTAACACGCGCAATGCCTAACATATCCATCTTGTGAGTTAGCTAACTCTGATAATAGTTATGTGAAAGGTACTCAGACTACAAATACTAACGAATTCCGTGACAGTGTTCTCTTAGAAGGAACAAAATATTAATCTATCTAATAATTATTGCAAGTGAAATTTACATATGGTATGCGCTTCGAGCACGCAGAGAAATGTTACGGACCAAATTCATTGCTTGGTCTTTTTCGGTGTCCCGTTAAGATATATTTATTTGCTAAAACGCTTAATAAGATAACATAAAATTTCCCTTTTGAACACTTATGTTCTATGGTAGCATGAAACCTCACAAAGTTACGTTTAACGGCGGCGCCTGCTTCCGCGGCGACAAGAGTCAATGCTCAACTTATGTCATGACGTGTGACTTTATGTCACGAGCAGATGCAAATTTTTAGGTGACGATAGTGTGACATCGCTTACTCTTCTATTTTGCTGACAGTACTATTAATTTTACACTTTCAAAACAAATAAATACAAAAACATAATGTAGTGAGGATCAGGCAGATTTCTATGCAGTGGTTTATGCGGGAAACAACGCTTTTTCAGTCTACCTTTCGAGTTTTTGTTCCACAGACTTGAAGCTTGTGCAAATTTCTGAATAATAATAAATTATACGGTTCGCGCTTCGGTTACTGTGAATTTGACTCACCGTAGATCAAACAGAAGATTAGGGTGATATTGATGACTTTGTTTCAGTTAGCATAATAATTATTTTTATGATTTGGGATGGAAGGAGCAAAGAAATCTGCTAATTTGTCTCTGCAAAGTAGCAAATAAACGTGGTGTTCCGTCGCTGCAAACAGATGGATGACACCACTGGAAAATGACATGTCATGTTATGATTATTATTTTGTTTCGTCGAACATAACTCTATCGATCAACAAAGAGTGACTTTGACAGTATTAAATTGCAGCTACAATTGTAAAGACAAACATGTAGTTACTTTTTTGATGTTTTCCTATGACGAACGTTATATGAATGATTGTTTACTCTCAACACCTAGAACGGCCTGCGTGAACTTTCCCAATGGGTTTTTCAACGGCTCAGCACATTATTTCAACGGCTTTTCTCAACACCTCCAATGGGTTTTCCAACACTTCCAACGCTTTTTGCAACACTTCCAACGGGTACCCAACGGGTATCCAATGCTTTGTCAACGCCTTGCCAACGCTTTAAGCCGTTCAACGGAAAAGCGTTAGTGTACGTTTTCCCGTGAGAGGTCTCATGTCTCACCAGAATTTTAACATTGTATAGCATTCCCAGCCATGCCAAGGGTGCTGAATGCAATTAAATCTAGTTTAACCCATTGACTCCTGGGGGTTCCCCATTGAAAAGTAAAATCGTTTGGCATTAGACAGAGTAAAATATTAAGTATGGCTGGTTTAGGCCCGTGTAGGAGTGAATGGGTTAACAAAGTTATCAACAAAGAGCGGTACTGGTCAGGGCTGGTTGATCATCGAAGAGTGGTCAGTGGTATTTGACACAGGTGCATGCTCATTGAGTTTCTTTAAGCACATGGTAATGAATGAGTTGCTGGTCCCCAGGCCCCTTTGTTTTTCCCCAATATTTGCAAAGACTTCTGGGATCACCAGGCGGCAAACAAACCAGTCGATTGCGCTGCTCGAGTTAAAATACACGATTAGAAACATCCAATAAAGAGTATTTGTAGGATTTGAACTCAAGTTAAAATTTGGAGATTAGAAATGTTCAATAAGAGGTATTTGTAGGATTTCAAGAAATATAAATTATTCAAGTTTAATTAAGAAGTAGTCATATAGGTGGTGGTGATCACTGTGCAGTGATTGTATGGATGCGACAATGACCGTCGATATTCAGAGCGACAGATCAAACTAGTACATGTACTTTCTTGAGGTTTTACTCTTATGGAATCAGCAAAGAAATTACAGCTTACGAGAAACAGATTCAAAGAACAAACTTCAAGGCCAACAAGAGCACTAAAGTTTACTCTAATAATTTTGCCAGTGGATACCATTGTGATACTTGCGAGAAGCCCATTTTGTATATGAAAGGTTATCCACACAAGGGCAATGCTAGAGAAAACATCGACACGAAGGGAAAATGAAAGCAACATTCAAAGCCAGATTTTGAGCCTTCAGTGAAGCAATGTTGTGATAGCTATCTGGAGGAAGAGTCGGATTGAAGTGCTTTGTTCTCATGCAATTCCAAGTTAAGTTTTCCACTTTCAGTCGAGAATGATTTCACATCGACACTCTTAATTTCAGTTTCAGTTGTGTATTGCGTTGCATTAGCATTAGATTGGTTTGAAGAAGGGAATAGTTTCTGATCAGTTTTGATTTTCATTTCAAAAACTGTATATGACAACATGCACTCTTTGGTAGTTTCAGTTGAAGATGGTTTCATTTCGGTTTTCATGGTTGTTGCATTTTCAGAATAAGCCTTTACAGGTATGTTCTTGATCACAAATAGCTGATGGTTTGAAGTCAGGTATAAACGCAGGTTGAATTCCACAAGAATTTAGTGAATCGACCCTATTGATGCTCGGAAGAGGTGGTTTTTGTTTTTTCACGATGAGTTTGCTGTATCACTGCAAGCAGTGGGTTGGTGTAAATCGGTTTTCTGTATACATTGAACATTTTCAAGTGTTGACACTCTTTCTGAGCTTTGCTTTAACCGGCACCAAAGCATGCAATTTTACATTGTTGCCCTTGTCTAGATAACTTGACCTTTCGTGTACAAAATAGGTACCAATGGTATCCAACAGGGAAATGATTAGAGTAAACTTTAGTACTCTTAAACTCGAACGATTTATATTTCTAGCAGAGTCAACTCATTTGTTTGCCCCCTGGCAATCCCAAAAGTCTTTGCAAATGTAGAGGAAAATAAAGGGGCCTGGGGACCAGCAGCTCATTCATTCATCGGACATTTCGCCAGCCACTTTGTGCCAAGCTTGTACAGTTGGGCATTTGCTTTCCCCACTCCTCTCCCCACTTCCACCGTTTATCAGTGTGACGGGTGCCTGGATGCCTGGTGTTTGGGCTCTTGGCTGGGTTGCGGGGATTGCTGGCCATGAGAGCTTTACACGGTTGAGGGGCTGGCTGGCTGGCTGGCCTCCAGTAGAAGCTCTTGGACATATCCCAGGCACCCAACCTCCATTTAGCAATGCATTTGTTAAGTTCTTTCATAATAGCCACCCACATAATATTATGTTATTGTGATCAATATTAATTAACCCATTCACCCCTAAATGGGCCTAAACCGGCCATACTTAGTATTTTACTCTGTCTAACGCCAGACGATTTTACTCGTCAATGGGGAACCCCCAGGAGTCAATGGGTTAATGGAGGGGACATTCGATTCGACTGCTTGATCTGTTTAATTGTTTGATTTCTTGCAGTATTTTTACTCCATCAAGGATATTTCAGTTGGTGGTATTTGCATGTGTAATGGCCATGCAGATGCTTGTGTTCAGTCTTCTGAGGATTCAAGCCCTCAATTTGTGTGCCAGTGCAAACACATGACCTGTGGAATCAAGTGTGAACAGTGTTGTCCCGGATTTGTGCAGAAACCTTGGAAACCAGCTACACCAGACAACAGTCATGAGTGTGAACGTAAGTAAAACCACACCAATATGTGTTACGTGTGCAGTAATCATTTACTTACAAATAAAATTAATGTGCACTGTTGTCTTTGTTAGTCTCTATTAAATCAAATCTTCTGCTGCCCAAATCATTGTCCCTCTTTCAGTGCTATATGGGAAGCCAGTGATAATAGGAAATAAATTATTATTACTTACCAGCTGATTTCACGAACAACAGTGTAATAGATTTGGCAGCCCTCATTCTTTTCCACTTTATTTACATGTTAGCCCTAAAATAATTTAGTGAGAAAACAATAGCATACAGTACACACCAAGAAAACAAGGTTGATTGAGTGGAATTAGAAATCATAGAGTGAAGTTAAGCAGATTTTGCAGTAGAAAATTATTGTCCACTGATTACACTATCATAGTATCAGAGACATACACGTTGATGTGGTTTATGGTAAGAAATTCATGAAAAAGACCTGAAAATGATTGCGATCAAAGAATATAAATTCACTAATAATTGTTGCACCGGTTTCACGGGTTACATGAAGTAATCAGCCATCACAGCAATTATTGAAAGCTACATGTAACCTTTTTTAAATGGGTGCTTGGACTTATATACTGTTGACCGACGCTGTTTAAAATGGCTGTTTAGGCTTAGCACTAATTGTGATGCTCCGTACGACCAATAGCACTCACTTGAAATAGTATTTTTGGGGTAGTCTGTTTAGGATAAGTTGGGGTAGTCCATGGACTAGGGGTCAGAGTTTTCTACTCTCCCAAATAAGAATGCATTGCAATGTACTAAAACTGGTACAACAATATTGCAATCTACTACAATTTGCTACAACTGCTCTTGAGAATTAAGAGATTCCAAGATAAAATAAATGATGGGTAAAATTACCCAGGTCTATCTGTAAATACTATTACATAATTATAATATTTTATGAAGGTGATACAGTAAAAGCGGAGCTTCGCACGCTGAAGGTGCACGTGCGGAGCGCCGTGGGTAAGAAAATATGGTAACTCATCTGTGTCAGAAAATTTGGTTTTGGTCACCTTACGATCTTACGACCTTACGTCCACCCCTCCATGTACATGTATGCCATGTGAAACTCTGGCGCAACCTGTGTTTTCTGGCGGGAAGTTGCATGGCCAACTGCGTTTGACACTGCAGTTTATACAAAACAAAGAGAAATTTGTAAGATAGGGAAACACAAAGCAAATTAATAATTAAAAATTAATAATAATAATAATAATAATAATAATAATAATAATAGTCAATACTTGTATACTTGTGCCCAATATGGCTATACTCCAGCTAGTTTACATCGTACATCTTTGATATTGGTCATCCATGTTATGGTCACTTGACACCTGTAAAACAGGCTCAAGTTTGGAGCTAACCTAGGTCAACTGTTTTTTGGAAGTTGACCACTGACCAGGTGTTGGGTTTCAAGTGGATCACAGGCTCAAGCCAGGGTTAACCTATTGTAACAAATAACCAGGGAGCTCTGCTTTATAGGCTTGGTTAAATCGATACAACAACATCTACAGCATAGGTCCACTCAACACTCCTTTAACCCTATCTGTCCCAAGAGAGTGACATGTATTACTCTGTCAAATGCCAGATGGTTTTACTCGTCAATGGGGTCCCCTTCAGGGGTGATCATGAGTGAATAACAACATCTAGGTCCACTCAAACTATGTCCTCTTTAATTTTGCATTTTGTTGACATTCTTAATGTTTCAGGGTGCAACTGTCACAACCACACAACTGATTGCTATTATGATGAAAGAATTTCTCAGGCAAGACGAAGTCTGGATATCCATGGAAACTATGAGGGGGGTGGTGTGTGTGTGAACTGTCAGCATAATACAGATGGTATAAACTGTGAGAAATGTAAACGAAACTACTATCGTCCAACTGGGGTGCCCAAGACGTCTTCTTCTGTTTGCCAAGGTACCCTTAGCACCTTTTACCAACTTTAATCCTCTAAATTGCCATTAATTAAAAAAATGAAAAATTTGATCAAAATGGGCAAGAGAAAAGGAGGATGTGATACCATTGGTAAAATTTAAGAATCCGATCCCACCAACGTGTCGGCCAACACGTCGGCCAACGCGTCGGTCGACTGTCGGTCGACTGTCGGCCGACTGTTGGTCGACTGTCGGTCGACTGTCGGCCGACGCGTTGGCCGCTGTTTAACCTTATAACGTATAAGATGCGTCGGTGGTGCGTCAGTGGCGTGTCGGTGACTCATTTGGGCCTTATTGAACTGTTGAAAACCTAAACGTACCTTTTTCAAACTGAACGGAACTGTCTTCGATGGAAAACTTTCACTACCATATTGTATTTCGTGATATTAGAACCCAGTTCCCGTAACGACAAGTGTTATTAGAACCCAGTTTTCACTCCTTGCTTGAGACTTCGTCTTCGTCAGCTATTTATATATATTATTGCAGGGCTTCTAGGAGAGTGCGAATTTGGACATGCGGGACTTTGAAGTATCATTATGCGGCAAGGAAGCGGGACTTTGAAGTATCATTAAGGAGCAAGAATATATTTGAAATCTCTTGATCTCTTGATCCTAAGTTCATTATTCTCTAGCATTTTGATCACGACTTTATACGACATGGAGTTCAGTGATCTTTTAGTTATACTGGGAAATTTTCAGAATGTTTTTAATTTCTGCGTGAGTCAAAAGATTTTAGCGAGCTGTCAGCAGTGTCCCCGATGTGGTTCTAATATGGAACTTACAGAGACAACACGGGTAAAAGACGGATACATGTGGCGCTGTACGAATAAGAGATGTTGAACGTGGCTTTCAATAAGGTCGGGATCCTTCTTCGAGGGATCTAATATCACGTTAAGTTCCTGGCTGCATCTGATGTTCCTCTGTGCTATGCAGATTTCGGGAAGCAAAATCGCGCGACCTAGGGTTTCGGAACTTCAGAAAAGACCAAGCATTTGAGCAGTTGCTAAAAGACATCGCTGAACAGTTTCCACTGCAGTAAAATTGGAGCCACCACATATTAAAAGTCAATGATCAATAAAGAGTTTAAACTTCCCAATCCTTTATAATGAACGAAAAATACGCATGTTGGTCGACTTGCAAATTAACTCCCGCTTTGGTAACCGACCCTTGCCAAAACATCGAGCAGACCTAGATACTAGTGTTTCATTTTAAAAATGGCGGCTATTTGCCTATGACGTTTTCGTCGTTCCTTATGAAGTTGTTCTTGCTTCCAACTGAAAGAACTAACAAAATTATAAAGAGTAAGTATTTAGACCAACGTGTCGGTAGTGTTTCGACCGACGTGTCGGTAGTGTGTCGGCCAACGCGTCGGTAGTGTGTCGGCCGACGTGTCGGTGGTGTGTTGGCCAACGTGTCGGTCGTGTGTCGGTGGTGTGTCGACCGACGCGTTGGCCGACGTGTTGGCCGACGCATTGGTGGGATCGGATTCTTAAATTTTACCAAGATGTGAGTATACTAGGGCTTGCAAGGCCTTTTTGCTCTCTTCTGATCAATCCAAGGCTGTTTTCATTTTGAGGTAAAGCTGCCTACTTTAAATAATAGGTAATCCTCTTGGTGTAGGCTGCCTCATGGTGTAAGATTTTCGTAGTCTTGCAGTGATTCCTGAACACATTTTTTGCAGCTTGTACCTGTGATAGACGATTTTCCACTGGTGACTGTTTTGATGGTGATGGCCGATGTGAATGCCGTGAGAACTATAGTGGTCCTCATTGTGATCAGTGCAATGAAGGGTTTTATGGTTTTCCGAATTGTAAACGTAAGTTTTTGTTGCAAATGTTCATTGTTGTTATGGTTTGTCTGATGTCTAAACAGGGCTGTCATTAAGTTTTGAAGCAGGTTTAACACTCAAGATTTCACCTGTAACATGTTATAGGGCCTTAGCCCCTGGGAAGGTCTGGGGGTATACTCCCCCAGAAAATTGGACCCTCTGAAATGCATTTTCCTGCACTGAGGCACAATTTTTTTTTTCTCAATGAAAAACTAATGAAAATAAAGTCAATCAGGTCAAGTCAATTTTTTTTAAACTCGCACAGAATATTAATTTTAATACACTTAAGTGTTTTTAGATATAAGAGTAAAAGATTGTGATACATGTAGAAATAAAGAATTGGAGCTCTTGATTTAAGATTACTTCAAGATTATTAAGGTCTTTACTTGAACAATATATATTAGTATCATCAGCAAATAAGTGGAAACTAAGCAATTTAAAGGTGTCAGGTAAATAATTATTATTAATGTATAGCAAAAACAACAAGGTTCCAAGAACGGACCCCTGAGGTACTCCACAAGTGATTGAGAGAGAATCAGATATATGACCATTGATCAGATACAGTACCGCTCAGAAATACGTTAACCAAAATATGCGCACAATACGCGTATATCTGTATGCGTATGTGCGTATGTCCATACGCGTATGTGGGTATAACCATACGCGTATGTGCGTATACCGATATACGCATCTGCCTCATTAGCTTGCTTATTGTTATAATAAAGAATACATGTAGCTTGACAGCACTGAAATAGTACACGACTACGAACTACATGACAAAGACGCACTTCCACAAACAGCTGTCGCGTTCGGAATACGACGAACCCACGCACGGATGTTTATTTCATCGATAAACATACAGTTCAGGTTCAGAGTTATTTTGTTCCACACTATCAAAAGAGAGAATTAACAATATACAAAAGGCACACCATCAATAAACGTGCAATTCTCGGAAAATCTTCGAGTTTACCTCGCCGAATTCGACGGAAGTTCTACTCCTATTTGAGAGGTGTTGCATTACCTGTCACGATTTCCTCAGCTCTTGATGTGAGTCGTATGCAAATTTTGATAGATCGTTGTTCGGGCATTCCCTTCTACTTTAATTTGCTATCAGTTTAAAACCAGCAGTATCAAAATGATACGACACTAAAGAAATTGTTTCCCATTTATGAGTTGGTCGCTTCTCTTCATAAAAAGTTTTTAATTGAACGGAAAGGTAAAATGAAAATGAATTGTTGAGTTATCTTTCGATTGGATCAATTTCACACCCGTGAATATTATTTTTCACTCCCAATTTCACCGCGTGAATTTTAACCCTTAATTTCACCACGTGAAAGTTTTCACCGATCATTCACGGCATGAATAGTTTCATGCCAAGAGTGAAAGTTTCTTATCGTAGCGTGATTACGGCGTATTCACGCCGTGAA